>CM062809.1:669516595-670093302 GCA_031772625.1 Pinus tabuliformis | reverse complement strand
AATGACTGCATAATTCTCAAAATCCCAGTGAATGCCCAACAAATCCGAATATGGGTCTTTTTCCCCCAATAATATCAATAGACTCGAAATCTGGATAAGTTTTAACACCAACTATATCAACCTCAACACCTTCCAAACTACCAATAGGGAGAATGCAATATTGGTTTTCCATCCATAATTGAATACTAGGGGAATAGACCAACTTGGTTTTCAAGAGCTTCCCAATATCTCTTGGAAAATTAGTAACATCTGATCCCAAATCCAACATGGATTCCTTGATTTGAAACACCTTGCAATCTTAACGTCTAAGCGAAACTCCCTTCCAGTCCTCTTCTTATTCCTTTACACCTGTCTGGAATGCCTCTCAGGTAGGTTTGCAAAGATTCGTTCCTCATAGAACACATCTTCCTTAACAATGGTCTTCAATCTCTTCCTCAAATGGCCAGTGAGCTTCTCATCATTCATAATATGTAAGAATAACTTAAACCAGTCCATTATAGGTTTAGACGATTCTGCAAACTATTTCCTCCTAACGTCTCTTTACTTGCTCCTTCAATTCATTGCGAGGTCCCTATAGGACATTAACTGACGGAAGAGTTTAGTTGCATCCCTATAATACTCCTTTTGTTGGTTTGGATCATATGATTTCTTTGGAGATGCAAGATTTATAATAGTTGGTTGATCGGGGGCTTCAATATCAATTATTTTCCTCTTTCCTCCTCTCGTAACAACATTGATATTAGGTTAAGTTGAGGGACTAGGATCTTGAGGCTTTGCGTAGACTAGATTAGCTCCCTTCACTTGGTTTCGCTCTTCCCATCTAGCAATAAGTTCAAGGCAGTCTTCAGTTGCATGTGTATTTACTAGATAATATGAACACCATGGTCTCCATGTCAGTGAACATTCTCTCACCCAATGGCCTTCTTGATCACAATTATACATATCATCAAACCTCTTCCACCTATCCTTCCTCCCCTTGGAGCTCCTCCTCCTCACCCTTGGGGAATCTCATTAACACAGAAAGAAAAATGGTCAAGACTATCTACTAGGGAATCCAAGGACCCACATTGATCTGTATAATGATTAGGGGATCCATATAATTTTCAAAAAAAATATTTGGAACATTTGAATACTTCTATAAAATAGGGCACAGACGAGGCTAATGCCCAAAGCTTCGACATATTTCATAGTAATCATTTGCAGACATACCTAGCGGACTGGGAAATGACTAGAACTAATTATGACCCTGATAGGGAACTACAAATGAGATTTTTGAAACTCCCAAAGGTTGCGGTGACAGGGATCCCATAGGCGTATTGCACGATCCTAACCCTCTTAGTCGTGGACATTTTGTAGCATGGTGTCCTTCGACTTGACAGTGGGTACACCAAACATGAGGTCTCGCCAAACATGCAGGTGCTAAATATTTTAGCCTTTCTGCCAAAGTAGTAATTTGATTTTGCAGGCCCATAATGACATGATTTTTTAAAGGTCACCCAACTCTATGATCTTGTGGATATCCAGCCATAACCTCTATCTGCATTGCTTGCTCCAAGGAATCTTGCATCATGCTAAACTTCTACTGAGATAACGAAATCCATGACATTGGTAACAAAGCCTTGATAAAAGAATATCTTTGGTGATGGGAGGTCAATAGGGTAAGATAATTTACTAATCACATCCTTGAATCATTTCATGCATAGCCAAGCTGATTCCCCCTCCCTTTGGTGAATGTCCAACAATTTTGCCAATCCTTGTTGATTTGATTTCGATAACTTAAAATCCTGAATAAATTCCTGCTTAACTAGGTCAATACTAGCATTAGGGTTAGCATCAATCCATTTTATGAACCACCTCAAAACTCTATCCCACAATGTGGTCTAAAACTTAATGAACTTGGTAGCATCAGGGGTCTAACGAGCTCTCCAAATAGCTTCACACAAATACCAATGTTGCTCAACATATTCTCCACCCTTTCTTGCAAATTCGGGGTATCTTGTAAGTGATCCATTTGTGACTCCATCCATGGTTGGTTGCGTTGTAGAAACAAGTATGAACCCTCGTGAACCCGGTTGAGAATAACTAACTGAACTTGATTGAATAACACCAGTAGAAGTACTTTTACCTTGAAGCGATGACTAAACTTTAATAAACTTGCATACCTTCAAAGAGAAAATACAGAGATTGATATAGCAACAAGGGAAGGTGAGGGGGATGAGGAATAGTCATGTTGATATGTAGCAGGGTTTTGTGTTCTGGTGTTGACTCATCTTCAAAGAAAAATTGCCTCATCACAAAATGTAAATCATCATCTACTGACATATCATCATCTAGTGTCCTGGTCAGTCAAACATCTGGCTTAGGTGTCTGAAACCCTTCTACATCCTCATTAATCAGGGTAACCACTCCAAATCCCTTCACTCCACTTCCACTTCTACTCCCACTAGTCACTCCCATCGTCCTAGAAAATAAATCTCTCCCTCACTCACTTTCCCTAGCTATGGAGTCTTTGTTTCCCTCTTACTCTCTACTGAAATTCTCATAGCATCGCCTATGCAATGTAGATCCCTTCATCTAGCTCTAAGTTCTTGCAAATTCTTCTTCTCGTGCCACTCTTCATCGATTCTAGCCCTCTGCAACACCCTAAAGTCCCTTGCCTTTCACAACTCTTCTTGATTCATTATAGGAATTCATTCATCCTCCGCAGTGACACGACCTTCCTTTCCCCTAATCCATTCCCCTAGTACAAGCAACTTAAGCTGCCATTTGATTTGGTTGAAACTCCAACAAGCTATCTTCGACTAATAGTAACTTAATCCAAAGTGTGATTTCCTTCGACGACTACCCTCATATTCCAAATTTGAATATAGCCTCTACAATGAAAAATGGTTGATGCTTTTCAGTTGCAAACTCAATAATATATCATTCAAGTGTTGCGCTAACCCAAAAGTCAACAACTCTTATTGGTTATGTATGCAATCAATGAATATCGACAAGATTTGTTTTTGTCCAATTCCTGTGCAACCTCGGTTGGACTAGAACCCTTGATTTATGGTGATATCAAGTCAGCCAATTTTCTCAATTATTCAGAAACTTACACCAAAATATCTTGTACAAGTCATTAGCAGGTTTGGCATAAAACATTTCTTCTTTGATTAAGTTCATATTTTTTTGTCTCAGCTCTGTCTGTTGCAAAATAAAGTAGTCATCCCTCTCATGCATCCAACTAATAGAGCCAGTTGTTGTGGGGTTAATGTAATATTCTCACTTTCCAGTAGTCAATCCATACAACTGGTCCATTAAACTAGAGGATTCAACATCATCCATAGGTTTGGTAAACCTCAAACCTTGATATGGATCAAGAGGATGTATAATGCGTATACCATCCAATTCAAAATTCATAGTCTCCTGTTTTAAAATCAATGAATGCATAATTCTCGAAGTCCCAGTCAATACCCAACAAAGTCGAATATGGGTCTTTATCCCCAATAATATCAATAACCTCGAAATCTGCATAAGTTTTAACACCAGCTATATCAACCTCAATGTCTTCCAGTCTACCAACTGGGAGAATGCACTACTAGTTTTCCATCCATAACTGAATAGGGGAATAGACCAACTTGGGTTTTCCAAGAGCTTCCCAAGTCTTTCTTGGAAAAATATTAGCATCTGATTCCAAATCTAGCATGGATTCCTTGATTTGAAACCCTGCAATGTGAGCTTCTAGCTGAAACTCCCTTCCAGTCCTCTTCTTATTCCTCTACACCCGTCTACAATGCCTCTCATGTAGGTTTGCAAATATTGGTTCCTTAGAGAACACATCGTCCTTAACAATGGTCTTCAATCTCTTTTGCAACTGGCTAGTGAACTGCTCATCATTCATAATATGTCAAAATAACTTAAACTAGTCCATTATAGGTTGAGAATATTATGTGAATTGTTTATCTTGATGTCCCTTTACTTGCTCCTGCAATTCACTTCAAGGTCCCTGTGAGGACATTAACTAAAGAAAGAGTTCAGTTGCATCCCTATAATGCTCCTTTTGTTGGTTTGGTTCATATGATTTCTTTGGAGATGCAAGATTTATAATACTTGGTTGATCGGGTGCTGCAATATCAGTTCATGCCCTCTTTCCTTGTCTCATAACAACATTGATATTAGGTTCTGTTGAAGGACTAAGATCTCGGGGCTTTGTGTAGACTATATTAGCTCCCTTCGCTCGATTTTTCTCTTCCCATCTAACAATCAGTTTAGGGTAGTCTTCAGCTGCATGTGTATTTACTTGATAGTATGAACACCATGGTATCCACGACAACAAACATTCTCTCGCCCAATGGCATTCTTGATCACAATTGTAGCATCTAATCATACCTCTTCCACCTATCCTTCCTCCCCTCGGAGATCCTCCTCCTCATCCTCAAGGAGTCTCCTTAACATGGAAAGAATAATGGTTAAGACAGTTTGCTAGGGCATCCAAGGATCAACATTGATCTGTATGATGATTAGGGGATCCATAGAATTTTAAAAACAAGTTATTTGGAACATTTGAATACTTCTATAAAATAGGGCACAAACGAGGCTGATGCCCAAAGCTTCTACATATTTCACAGTAATCATTTGCAAACATACCTGGAGGACTGGGAAATGACTGGAATTGATTATGACCTTGATATGGAAGTGAAGATGAGATTTGTGCAACTACCAAAGGCTGTGGTGATGAGGGTCCCATAGGCATATTTCATGATCCTGACCCTCTCAATCGCGGGCATTCTGTAGCATGGTGTGCTTCGACCTAACAGTGGATACACCAAATATGACATCTTGCCGGACATGCAAGTGCCAAATCTTTTATCCTTTTTGACAAAGTAGAAATTTGATTTTGGAGGCCCATAATAGCAGGATCTGTCGAAGGCCCCCCAACTCTATGATATTGTGGATAACCATCCATAGCCTCTATTTACATTTCTTTCTCCATGGCATCTTGCATCGTGCTAACATTCTACTGACATAACAGAATCCGTGACATTGGTAACATAGCCTTGATAAAAAAGTCTCTTTAGTGATGGGGGTCAATAGGGTAAGATAATTTACTAATAGTGATCCAAAATGGATCCAATTTTACCTCTAGATCAAAGTCTTCAAATGCAAATGAAAGTAGGATCAAGTCGAAGTGCTCGTCGATACAATTCCAATGGTGTGAACAGCGCATAAATCCGAGTCCGAATGAAGAAGTTAAATCCAGTCAAAGTTTTTGGAAAATTAGGGCAAAAAGTCAAAGGTCAACAGTCAACGGTCAATAGGATGATGTCAGCAGGACACGTGTCATCCCTGGAATACACCATTTTTCCTGGATGATGTCAGTAGAGGAGGTGATGTGTCACGGTGTGATTGGTTGATATGGGCATATCCGGTGTTGACACGTGGCAGCCTGGATTTTGCCCAATGTGGCCTTATTTCCAAAATTTTGGGGATTAGGGACGATCGAACCCCTAACCTCCCAGAATGGTTAAGTCTTCACTGGAACTAGCTCAACGGATGAGTTATTGCAGGTCTTGTTAAGATTTGGGATTGTGTTGTATTTATGGTGTATCAGGTTAGTGGCTAGAAAAAGGTCAGACGGTCGGGGTCAACCCCATGACCATCGGATCTTTGGATGTATTCATATCATAGAGTCTGAAACCTTATCAAATGTCACCATGAATATATATTATATACACTATATGACCATAACCAACGACGAGAGGTCGGGCGGGGGTTTCGATCCTCCGACCCACCAAAATCATATATATGCAAACACCTTCACACACATCTGATAACCATTATGCCCAGGGCGGGGCTTGGTAAACCAAGCGCCCATAATTTTATTTAAAATTTATGCAGGTGCCAAATAGCCAATCCACCAGTGCATAGACCAAGGCAGTTTTGTGCAGGAAGAGGAGGTTTTGTGTAGACAGAAGCGGTTTTGCTCATTCGAGGGGGTCTGGAGGTCACATTGGCCAAATATGGGCAAGTTTATACTCATTTGACTTGAAATTTCGAGCTGAACGCAATGGTGAGGTCCATTTTCTCATTTGAACGACTATTTTTGAGCTCATACCTGTAAAATCATTTTGAAGACAAAATAAAGTGGTCAGCACTGGAAGCTAAAGGACCAGGAGACGTAGCTAGGAAGTCTCGCGAACTCCTTTATTAAATTTTGTTGTGTTGATGTGATTGAATGTGTCTTTAATTGCTTATGTGTTTATGTTATTTGCAACCTTTTCGATCCATTGCACTAAGTAACATAAGAAACTTCACATAAATTCTATAATACCTTTTTCATTAACGGACCAAGTGGTATCAGAGCAACAAGGTTTTTAAGGTCTGACAAGATCATGTGAAGATTTGAATGCTTACTAGGTTAAGGCTCGGACGAGTTGAAGGTGAACTTGTTGAGGCAAATCCAGAGATTGTAAGGGTATTTTCACAAAGAAGGATGGCAGATGAAACCCCACTTGGGTTTAATCCAACTAGCTTAGATGATGTATCGGTCCAAGCAATTCATCAAGAATCTATAAGCAAAAATGTAACCCATGATGTTGGGAAATCATCCAAACCTATTGAAAGCAAGAATAAAGAAAAGAAGAAACTTAAATGGAAGGAGAAGAAAACAAACATTGTGAAGAAAAATAAACCTTCATGAACTCATTGTAAGAAGGAAGGCCACGATGAGGCACACTATTGGTCATTGCATCCGGAATTGAAGCCTAAGAAGTTTGGGAGTAAAGAGCGGAATAACGTTGTTGCTATTCAAAAGGACTCTGGATCAGATTTAGGTGACGAGACAACAGTTACAACTACAGGTATAAAAGGTAAAGATTCTAAAGCATCTACAAGTACTTCTTCACATTCTGTTGATAATGATAATGACGAGAGGAAAAGAAATGAGATATTTCACATTAGAGTTATTTCCAAGCATACTAAAATTGATACTTTATTTGATAGTGGATCACAAGTTAATTTGATTTATGAAGCAATTGTAAAGAAGTTGGGTCTAGAAACAAAACCTCATAAAAAGCCATATCCATTAGGGTGGGTGTGTGATAAAACTAAGCTACAAGTTACGAAACAATGTAAACTTCATTTTTCTATTGGGTCAAAGTTTTTAGATGAGGTTGAGTTAGACATAGCCCCATTAGACATATCTGGAATTGTATTAGGAAGTCCATACTTGTATGATAAAAATGATATCTTCTATCGAACTGAAAATAAATACCAACTCACTAAGGATGGAATTGAATATATTGTAAGGGCTCATAAACTCAAAGATAACTTCTCTCTCATAAATTCAGGGAGATGAAAAGAATTGTAAATTCAAGTAAACAATTTTTACTTATGATTGTAAAAGCAAAGGATATTGATAAATCCAATGCTTTCCAAGGCTGTAATCCTAAACAGAAAGAGAATCTAGTTAAATTTGTTTCTAATTATGATATTCTATTTCAAGAGCCTAAAGGGCTTCCACCCAAGTGAGAAATAGAACATAAGATTTATTTGTAGCAAGATGCTCCACTACCTAACATTGGAATGTATAGGTTATCAGCTCTAGAGAATTTAGAGATAAAGAAGCAGGTACAGGAGTTGCTCGATCAAGGGTTTATTCGAGCATGCACATCACCATGCGGATCACCTATTGTGTTAGTGTGAAAGAAAGACAGTTCGTGGAGAATATGCATTGATTTTAGATAATTAAATACAATCACAATAAAGAATCATTATCCTCTTCCTCGTATTGATGATTTGTTAGATTAGTTAAAAGATGCAGTTTACTTCTCTAAATTGGACTTGTGAAGCGGCTACCATCATATCAGAGTTGCAGAACAGGATGTATGGAAGAATGCTTTCAAAACAAAGCAAGGACTTTATGAATGGATGGTTATGCCTTTTGGCTTAACTAATGCTCTAGCTACATTCATGCGAGTCATGAATGATGTATTTAGACCATTCATTGATGATTTTGTAACAGTCTATTTAGATGATATTCTTGTTTTCAGTAGAACATGGGATGAACATGTATAGCATGTAAAGAAGATTTTAGATGCTTTGAAAAGAGAAAATATCTATGTAAACTGTCAAAATGTGAATTTGGCATAACATCATTGAATTATTTGGGTTATATTGTAGTGGGTGTTGAAGTGAAGATAGATCCCTCTAAGGTCGAATTCATTGTAAATTAGCCTAAGCCCAATATTGCTATAGAAGTTAGAAGTTTCTTAGGGGTAGCACAATATTGGAGAAAGTCTATTGCTAACTTTTCTTTGATTGCAACTCCTTTACATGCTTTGACAACTATGAAATAGGTGTTTCAGTGGGGAGGCAAACGGCAAAAAGCCTTCGACACATTGAAAGAAAGGATTAGTACAACGCCAGTACTAGCACTGCCAGATCTTCAACATCCATTTGAGACTGAGATAGATGCAAGTGAATATGCCATGGGGGCGGTGTTGATGTAGCACAGAAAGCCTATATGCTTTCATTCTAAGACATTCACATCAACAGTAGTTAACTATCCTACATATGATAAGGAATTATATGCATTAGTTCAGAGTGTTAAAAAGTGGAAACATTACATAATGGGTAAAGAAAAAAATCATACACATA
This sequence comes from Pinus tabuliformis, assembly GCA_031772625.1. Taxonomy (NCBI): domain Eukaryota; kingdom Viridiplantae; phylum Streptophyta; class Pinopsida; order Pinales; family Pinaceae; genus Pinus; species Pinus tabuliformis. The sequence goes on along the minus strand of CM062809.1, from coordinate 670,084,662 downwards.
GATCATCAACCACTACAATATTTACACTCACAAACTAAATTGCAACAATCAAGACACTATCAGTGGATGGGTTTTCTCCAACAATTTCATCTTGTTATTAGATATAAGAAGGGCATACATAATAAGGCTGCAGACATGTTATCAAGACCAATTATAAATGCATCCACAATACTTAAGAATAATTCAGTAATTCATGAAAGTTACATTGAACAATATGCTCAAGACACAGATTTTAAGGATGTATATGCAACTTTAAGTCATGGCAAGCAGGTAGAAGAATTGGATTATTTCATAAAGGAAAAACTCTTATATCATTTGGGAAAGTTATGCATTCCACAAATGAAAGAGTTAATATAATTCGAGAATCACATACTTCTCTCATAACAGGTCATTTTGGTGTAAGTAAAACAATTGCACAAGTACCTAGATTATGCTATTGGCCACGAATGAATGAGATAGTTTCTAGATATATTAAAGGATGTACTATGTGTGCTACAAGCAAGCCAAGTAATAGAAAATTAGGCTTGTATACTCCACTTCCAATTCCTTCTCATCTTTGGGAAAGTGTTTCCATGGATTTTGTTGGGGGATTGCCAAAGTCTAGAAAGGATCATGATTATTTGTATGTAGTTGTGGATAGGTTCAATAAGGTGTATTTTGACACCACGTAATAAATAGATCACAGCTGAACAAACTGCAAATTTGTTCTTTCAAAATGTATGGATTGATTTTGGGTTACCCACTTCTATTGTATCCGGTCGATATTCTCGATTTGTTGGGAAATTTTGGTCAAGTCTATGGGAGTTAATGGACACAAAGTTAAAGAAGAGCACGACATTTCATCTACAAACATATGGTCAGACAGAAGTGGTCAATAGGACAGTGATACAGTTGCTTCAAGGATATTGCAGCAAGCATCCCAAACTTTGGGATGAGCATTTGTGTTATGTGCAGCATGCTTACAACCATGCAAAACATTCTTCTACTCGGAGATCTCCTTTTGAGACTTGTTTTGGTTTTATACCAAAGTCTCCCTTGGATTTTGTCTTTGGTAAAGACATAGAAGTTGATGGACACAGTGATGTGGACAAAGCAACCAAGTTCATCGAGAAAATCCAGGAAATTCACCAGGCAGTACGGGAACAGCTGGAAAGAAGCCAAGCAAAGTATAAGGCGCATCATGACAAGCATCAAGTTGAGCATAGTTTTCAAGTTGGTGATCAATTCTAGTTGTACATCAACAAAGAAAAACTACAAGGGGAAGGTAAGAAGTTGAAACTAATTAGATATGGTCCTTTCAAAATACTTGACAAAATTGGTGAAAATGCTTTCTTCCTAGATCTACCAGCTTATATGCAGATCTATTCCATCGTAACTGTTGAAAACTTGTGATTGTATGAGCCTTCATTGATTGAAGATCCTAAATAGCAAGGTCAATTACCTTCCATTAAAGATCTTTTGCTCGAGTATCTCAATGAGCTACAGAAGGATACAGTTCTTGACAGGAGGATAAGGACTTCGTGACAGGGAAATGTTGAGTATCTTCGAGTGGGACTCAAAGGTACAAATCCAAGTAAAGCATGATGGATCGAGATTGGAAAAGTGAATAAACTTTATCCTCACTTACTTGACAGCTAAAACCAACTTTTGGTGGTCCAAAAGCTTCTAGTGGGGAGGAGCGATCCAAAATGGATCCAGTTTTGCCTCCAAATCAAAGTCTTCAAATGCAGATGAAAGTAGGATCAAGTCGAAGTGCTCGTCGATATGATTCCAAAGGTGCGAACGACGCGTAAATCAAAGTCCAGATGAAGAAGTTAAAGCCAGTCAAAGTTTTTGGAAAATTAGGGTAAAAAGTCAAAAAGTCAAAGGTCAACAGTCAATGGTCAATGGTCAACAACTGATGTCAGCAGGACGCATGTCATCCCGGGAATACATCATTTGTCTTAGATGATGTCAGGAGAGGAGGTGACGTGTTGCGGTGTGATTGGTTGATATGGGCCAATCCGGTGCTGACACGTGGCAGCCCAGATTTTCCCAATGTGGCCTTATTTCCAAAATTTTGAGGATCGAATCTCTGACCTCCAGGAATGGCTAAGTCATCATCGAAACTAGCTCACCGGATGAGCTACCGCAAGTGTTGTTAAGATTTGGGATTGTGTTGTATTTATAGTTTATCGGGTTAGTGGCCGGAAAAAGCTCGGACGGTCAGGGTCAACCCCATGACCACCAAACCTTTGGATGTATTCATATCATATAGTCTGAAACCTTATCAAATGTCACCGCGAATATATATTATATACGTTGTATGACCATAACCAACAGCGAGAGGTCAGGCGAGGGTTTCGAACCTCCAACCCACTAAAATCATATATATGCAAACACCTTCACACACATCCGATAACCATTATGCCAAGGGCGGGGCTTGGTAAACCAAGTGCACATAATTTTATTTAAAATTTATGCAGGTGTCGAACAATCACACCACTAGCACATAGACTGAGGTGGTTTTGTGTAGGTAAAGCCATTTTTGTGTAGACAGAAGTGGTTTTGCAGAAGGCAGAGGTGGTTTTGCTCATTCCAGGGGGTCTAAAGGTCACAATGGCCAAATATGGGCAAGTTTATACTAGTTTGACTCAAAATTTCAAGCTGAACACAATGGTGAGGTCCATTTTCTCATTTGAGCCACTGTTTTTGAGCTCATACTTGTAAAAGCATTTTGAAGACAAAATAAAGTGGTCAGCACTAGAAGCTAAAGGACAAGGAGATGTAGCCAGGAAGTCTGGCGAACTCCTTTATTAAATTTTGATATGTTGATGTGATTGAATGTGTCTTTAATTGCTTATGTGTTTATGTTATTTGCAACCTTTTCGATCCATTTCACTAAGTAACATAAGCAACTTCACATAAAGTCTATAATACCTTTTTCATTAACGGATCAAATAGCATCCTTGAATTGTTTCATGGATATCCAAGCTGATTCCCCTCCCTTTGGCGAATGTCTAGTAGTTTTGCCAATCCTTGTTGATTTTATTGTGATAACTTAAACTCCTAAATAAATTCTTGCATAACCAAGTCAATACCAGCATTAGGGTTAGCATCAATCCATTTTATGAACCACCTCAAAACTCTATCCCACAATGTGGTCTAAAACTCAATGAGCGTGGTAGCCTCAGGGGTCTGGCGAGCTCTCCAAATAGCTTCACATAAATACCAATGCTACTCAACATCTTCTCCCCCCTTTCCTACAAACTCGAGGTATCTTGTAAGTGATCTAGTTATGACTCCATCCATGGTTGGTTGCATTGTAGAAACAAGTACGAGTCCTCGTGAGCCCGGTTGAGAATAACTAACTGAACTTGATTGACTAACACCACTAGAACTACTTTTACCTTGAAGTGATGACTGGACTTTAATAAACTTGCGTACCTTTGAAAAGAGAAAATTCAGACTTTGATATAGCTCCAGGGGAAGGTCAGGGGAAGGAGGAATAGTCATGCTGGTATGTTGCGGGGTTCTTTGTTCTAGTATTCACTCGTCTTCAAAGAAAAGTCGCATCATCAGAAAATGTAAATCATTATCTACTAGTGTATCATCATCTCGTGTCCTGGTTAGTCAGATATTTGGCTCAGGTGTCTGTAACCCTTCTACATCCTCATGCATCAGGGTAACCACTCCTAATCACTTCACTCCACTTTCGCTTCTACTTCCCCTGTCCACTGCCATCGTGCCAGAAAAAGAACCCTCTCCCTCGCTTGCTTTCCTTAGCTCTAGAGTCTCCATTTCCTTCTTGTGTGTCAGGCCAGGCAATAACTCCTCAAAGCAAAATTGATTCGTATATCTTATTCCTTCAAGTAGGTCTTCATTATATACATGAGGGAGGACTGTTCACTTCATCTCCCGATGACTGTTCATATTACTTATTTATTTATTTACATTATATTCACCCAATCTTGATGATTAGTGTCAACATTCCCCCCCTTAATCTGAAGGGATGTTGGTGAGTCCAAGCATCATTCAAGTCTTTCTCTTCCAAGTGCTTTGGTGAAGATGTCTGCAATTTGCTCATTAGTAAATAATGATGGAGATGGATTGTTTTGGCCTCAACATGATGTCGAATCAAATGATATTTAGTATTGGTGTGCTTCGTTCGATCATGGAACTTTGGGTTCTTGGCTAACTTTATTGCAGAGGTATTGTCAATCATGAGTGGAGTTGATTGTACTTGTTTTACCTGCAAATCTTCAAGAATTTTCCTAACCCACACAATTTCTTTTTTGCTTCAGCTGCTGCCACGTATTCTACTTCTGTTGTGGAATCTGCTGGAACTGATTGTTTGCGTGATCTCCAGGAGACAGCTCCTGATCCAAGACTCATAGCATATCCTGAAGTAGATACCCCAGTTTCTTTGTCTCTGTCGAAGTCTGAATCAGAGTATCCAATCAAGCTGAAGTCGTCCACCTGTGTATACTTGATTCCAAAGTCTTGAGTTCCCTTCAAGTACCTTAGAACTCTTTTTGCAGCAGACCAATGTCCCTCACAAGGCTTTTGCATAAACCTGGAGAGGATTCCAATAGCAAACGAAATGTCTAGTCTGGTAGTAGTTAAGTAGTTAAGACTTCCTTCAAGCTGTCTATACTTTGTTGCATCCTCAAATTCTTTTCCTTCAATAGATGTGAGCTTTAAGTTTTGTTCCATTGGAGTAGTAAGAGGATTGCATTCTGTCATGCCAAACCTGTTCAACAGATCTCCAATGTATTTCTTTTGAGAAAGAAATATGGACTTCAGATGTTGGGTTACTTCAATACCAAGATAGTAATGAACATAGCCCAAATCAGTCATTTCAAAACTTTTCCCCAATTCCTTCTTTATGGATGCAATGTAGCTTTCATTGTTCCCTGTCATCAAAATATCATCTACATATACCACAATATATACAACTGTTTTTCCAACTTTCTTGACAAATAAAGCTGCATCATCAAGATCATAATGTTTGAAATTGAGTTTCAAAAGATGCTCAGATAGTTTTTCATACCAGGCTCGTGGTGCTTGTTTGAGGCCATACAAGGACTTCACAAGTTTGCATACTTTATGTTCATGTCCTTTCATAGCAATTCCTTTAGGTTGGGACATAAAAACATTCTCTTTTAGATCTCCATTCAAGAAAGCAGTTTTTCCATCCATTTGATGGACTTTCCAACCGTTCTGAGCTGCTAAGGCAAAGAGTGTCCGGATGGTAGCCCATTTTGCTGTGGGGGAAAAAATTCTCCTCATAATTGACCCCTTCCTTCTGTGCAAAAACCTTTTGCCACAAGCCTAGCTTTGTGCTTGTCAAGTGAGCCATCAGCTTTATACTTGTTCTTGTAGACCCACTTCCAGCCAATTGGTTTGGTTCCTAATGGAGGATCAACCAACTTCCAAGTGCCATTCTTTATTAGGGCATCATACTTCTTTTGCATCGCCTCTTTCCATTCATCATGAGAAGCAGCTTCTTTGAAGGAAGTTGGTTCAAAATCTGTAGACAAGTTCAATTCATAATCATAAGAAACATCCATATCAACAGGTGAAGTAGAGTCATCTACATCACCTCCATTTTTCCAGTTTGAATTTCTAGTTCCTATCTTTCCAACCTCATCAGGATGAACACTTTCAAGTGTCTTTGTCAGCCACTTTGGGGGACCTTTTTCAAATGGTCCAGGCTGCTCCGCTGATTGAGTTGGGACTGAATCAAGATTGAGTCTCCCAATTTTTTCAATCACATCACTTAAAGCATCATCCGTTGTTGGAGTTTCATGCAAGGGAGAGTGTTCTTTAGAAGAAAATTCCACGTGTTGATCTATTATAGGAATCCCCCCTTCAAGATGTGGAATCTGATTATCATATTCTTGAAATGATTTTGCTTTTGTGAATCTATCCAAGCGATCAAGTTGCCGCTCAACAACATTGTCAGTTTTGGATGATTCAAGAAAAATTACATCTCTAGATACAACAAACATTTTATTTACTTCATCATAGAGACGATATGCTTTGGAGGTGTTTGAATACCCCAGGAAGATACATTTATGACTTCTAGCACCAAGTTTTTTCTATGTACCTTTGGTATCAAGGCATAATAGGTGGAACCAAATACCCTGAGATGCTTTACCAAAGGAACATGTCCATACCACATTTCATATGGATTCTTGTTTCTAATAGCATTAGATGGACATCTATTCTTTATATATGCAGCACATAGAACAGCATCAACCAAAAACATTATCTTTACGTTTTTGAAGAAGAGCATGGATCGTACCATATTTAAGATTGGCCTATTCATTCTTTCAGCTACACCATTATGTTGGGGATTATAAGGCACAATTGTTTGATGTTTGATCCCATGTTGGTGAAGATAGTTTTCAAATTCATTTGATGTGTACTCTTTTACATTATCAGTGCGAATAGACCCAATATGAGATTGTGCATCATCTTCAATCCATTTATGAAAGTTCTTGAATGTTTGAAAAGCATCAGATTTGTTCTTCAATAAATAAACCCAACACATTCTGGTGTAGTCATCAATAAATGTCATCATATATTTATTTCCATTTGTAGAAGGAACAGACATTGACCACATAAATCTAAATGAATGAGTTCAAGTTTTCTATGTGCTCTTGAATGTGAATCATGAAAATATTGTTTGCTATGCTTTCCTAGAATGCAAGCATCACATTGTTTAAGTTTCCTAGGAATTGTAGGCAAACCAGCAACGCCATTTTTCTTCAACAAGAGGAGGCTGTCATAGTTCAAATGTCCAAATCGAGCATGCCATAATAAACTTGATGGAAGTGTACCTTCTTCATAATGAGAATTGTATGAGAAATGTTGTGCACGAGCAGAGGTTCCTTGTAGCTGGAGAAGCCTTTCTTCTTCCCCTCATGACAAGTGAGTGGTCAGATGCTTTTCTTACCTCAAGCTTGCCATCAAACATATGAATGGAATGACCTTGCTGGCGGATGTGGACCAAGGACAACAAGTTTCTCTTGAGCTGTGGGAGATAGAGAACATGATGCAGAAGAAAGTCTGGAAGACCAGGCAATTGAAGCCTGATTGTGCCAAGCCCTGATGGCTTGATTTTTGACTGGTCTGCAAAGTATATTGCTCCATCAACATTGTCATTAAATTCTTCAAAAAAATATTTTCTATGAGTCATGTGGCAGGTTGCTCCTGAATCAAACAACCAATCATTTTTCCAAGAAGCAAGTGAAGCATTAAATAAATCTTCATTTACTCCAATATTACATTGTGCCACAACATAGTGAGCGGATTCAGGTGCTTTACCTTTGTCTGTATCATTAGTTTTACCTTTATGTTGGTTTCTTTGCTGCTCAATTTTTTCCCATGGTAACTTGCATGTAGAGGCATCATGTGATCCATTTCTTTTGCAACGTATGCAGTGCAAATCTGCCTTTTCTCCTTGAGAGTGTCTACCCCCCTGCCTCTGAAATATCTTCCTCTTCCTCTTCGACCACCTCTTCCTCTTGAAGAATCTTGAGCAGGATGCTTTTCTTTATGAGCAAGGCACACAACCTCTTCAGAAGATTCAGGGCTGTCTTCTTTCCAAAAGCTTTCTCTCTTTCAGCAAACTTTTTCACAAGAGAGTCAAAGGTGATATCTTTGAGATTTCCATTTGCTTGCAATGACTCAAGATAATTGGAGTAAGTAGGATAAAGTGCCTTGAGAAAAGCGATAAGAGGAATATCCAATTCAACCTTAGTGGATTTAATATCATGCATTATAGACTTTACTTCAGATGCAAGAGCAAGAGGATCATTATTTTGCAGTTTAAGAGTGAAGAGTTTAATCATGAGTTGAACAACTTCAAGTGCAGAATGTGAGTCATAGAGTTCTTTCAGCTTTTGTAAGACTTCAAAAGCAGTTGAAAATGGTGAAATATGGTGACTCACCTCTTCATTTACAGATGATGCGATTAATGCATAAGTTTTGTTGTTCTTGTTTTCCCAAATGACGAGCTCTTTGTCTGAGGTAGTCTGTTCTGGCTCTTTGTCTCCATCTCCAACACACACTCCTTTCCACAACTCATTGAAAGTGAGGGTATATTTTATCATCCGGGACCACTCAGGATAGTTCTCCTTACCAGTGAGAACTATTCCCACAATGGATATGATTGAATGCATTGTAAAATCTTGTACTATAAAAAACTATGTATTGTAAAAAAAATATACTTCCACTGCGAATATATAAAATATTTTCACTTCTGGTGTTAAAGAAAAACTCCACTCTAATGGCAATATTCTTTAGTTCAGTTTTTTTTTCAATCTAAATGGATGAAAAAAATCATCCCGAGATTCAACGGGCATTGCAGTCCGCTGTCTCAAAAAATGTAGCAGCTAAAAAAGTTTTCATCGAATATAGATGGTCCATCGAAGATCTAGATTTTACTTTATTTTATTGACATTAATCATCCAATTTTTAGCCCCAGCAGGTTCCAAACTTCTAATACACGACAGTTTTCAAGATTTTTTTAAAATAAAAAATACAAATGCGCTGAGAATTCAGCCTGGGTTATTTGTGGCACACTCCCATATATCCACCGAGCATTCCAATAAATAAAAACAAACCTCTCAGAAAAACTGAGTCTCACGAGAAGAAGCTTAAGGGATTTGAACCCTCAAATGCATGGAGGCACCAACATGGAGGCACCTGTGTGGAGGCACCAACGTGCAAATGCCAAAAGAACTTCAGCGTTCAAGATACATAGCCCAACAACGTTCAGAATACATTCAAATGCCAAAGTATAAATGCCCCATACAAATGCCAAAAAAACTTCAGCGTTTAAAATACATTCAAAGTTACCAACAGCCTTCAGGCCAACTTTAACAATGGAGCAGTGTTCAAAACAGTTCAACGCATGCCATTTAGCAAAAATAGTTCAACGCATGGCACTTAGCAAAATACAGTTCAACGCATGGCATTTAGCAAAATACAGTTCAACGTATATACTAGCGTTATATGTAATGAGTAGCGTTCAACCAATGGACCAGCGTACAACACACAATAGCCCTTCAAAAAGTTTGACACACTATGTTAATACACCGCTGATTCATGCATGGTTCTTCAACCTTCTGGTTTTGGGTTAGACAGTGGCAGTGACTACAGAGTGGTAGCGATTGTGGAGGGGACAGAGAGTGCAGTAGACAGTGGATAGAGAGCAGTAGGCAATGGACAGAGAGCAGTAGGCAGAAGGGAGTTACAATTATTTTGGGAGCTGGCTCTGGTACCATGTCAAGCCAGGTAGTAACTCCTCAAAGAAAAATTGATTCGTATATCTTATTCCCTCAGGTAGGTATTCATTATATACATGAGGGAGAGACTGTTCACTTCATCTCCCGATGACTGTTCATATTACTTATTTATCTATTTACATTATATTCACCCAATCCTAATGAGTAGGTGTCAACATTGTGCTCTTTCGAACTCCTCACAACGTTGCCTGTGTGATGTAGTTCCTTTCGTTTAGCTCTAAGTGCCCTCATCTTCTTCTTCTCACACCACTCTTCATCGATTCTCGCCCTCCGCAACTCCCTAAAGTCCCTTGCATTTCGCAACTCTTCTTGATTCATTATAGGAATTCCTTCATCCTCCTGCAGTGATATGACCTTCCTTTCCCATAATCCATTCCCTCAGTATAAGCAACTTAAGTGCCATTTGATTTGGTTGAAACTCCAACATGTTGTCTTCGACTAATAACAACTTAATCCAAAGTGGGATTTCCTTCAGTGACCGTCCTCGTATTTCAAATTTTAATATAGCCTCTGCATGGGAAAATGGTTGATGCTTTTCAGCTGCAAACTCAATAATATATCCTTCAAGTGTCGCATGAACCCAAAAGTCAATGGATCTTGTAAGTTCTATATCCAATCAATGAATATCGGCAAGATCTGTTGTTGTCAAATTCCTGCGCAACCTCAGCTAGACTGGAACCCTTAATTTAAGGTGATATCGAGTCAGCCAACTTTTTAAATTCTTCAAAAACTCACACCAAAAGATCTCGTACTGGTCACAGCAAGGTACGACATACAACATTTCTTCTTTCACCTAGTTCAGATTTTTGTGTCTGAGCTCTGTTTGCTGCATAATAAAGTAGTCAACCCTCTCATGCCACCATTTTTGGATATTCTGACAAATATACCAGGGCTGCATGATCTAAGGGCCCCTTCAAGAAACTTGAGGTCTCAACAATGGAACCATTTGTTCGCAGGAAAATTTACTTTAAAACTCACCTAGGGTTCGACTGAGGGTGCCAACAAAAAGCCTGCATAGTTTAGCACTTCTCCAACATTTTCACACCTTCAAAAGGAAGGAGAGTCACACCCGAGGCGAGCCAGAACTATCGAAGGATAAAGGGGATTTAGATCTGTTAATTATGCAACTTGCACAACTACTACAACATCCCTTCTTAACTATTCATGATATATATTCAACAGGATTTTAAACATATGAAAAAAAATTAAAAGGGGCCCATAAATTACACAGTTAAATGTCAGAAGTATGGTCTTCCTTATATTAATAATCAGTAGAGGAAAATTTCATTACATTCATCAGCATTACAACTTGCGGAAATTGTGGATTTGCGTGCAATATCAAAATCTACGGGTCATACATTAACAAAACATTACAAGTCCAAATCTCATAACTAAACGACTTTGGATGCTCAACACTATCTACTCTCCTAGCTTGATCTGAACATTGTGACATTGTCTAAACTTGTTTCTCATTGCCTTCTATATTCTTTCATACCCACACTCGCTTGCTCTAATAACTCACTTTCTTGATCCATGGTTTTCAATACCTAGGGCCATCATTCTAGTTTTATGTTGACCGCATCAAAATCGGCTCCTAGTTCTTCGACACACTCCCTTATTTTCCGCTGCGAGTTCCATGCCATCTTACTATCATTTTGGTTTTCCAATGCTATGTTTCCAACAGTTTCATCCAAAATTTCCTTCGCAACTATTATCCCTTAAAAATTGAAGGACCCAACAATTGCTTGAATCACAACACCAACAGGGTTGTCTCGTCGTCCTGAGACTTTTCACTGTAAACATGACTTACTTCTGAAAGGCGCATTATTGTCTCAAACTTCATGCCTAACAATTAATGAAGAACACGGGTTTCTACCATAATTCCTGAAATCTACCATTCAAATGAAAAAAAGTATTGCACCATCACGATCCTTGAGAAATTTTGGTTGAAATGAATATAAACTTGACCCCATTTTGACACTATCAGCTCTGGCCCCTCAAGGAATCTTTTAGATTCCTCATAGCATCAAAAATGGCTATTCTCTAAAATATTCATGTAGAATATTACTTGGAATCTTCCTTGAAAAACATGCTCGCTCTTGGTTCCTTCATGTCAGGTTCGGACCTCCTATCTTGGTTCTGTCAAGCAGTGTTCGCCAACTTTCCACTCACGGCTCTACCGGTTTCGTCGAATGGAAAGGACGAGTTCATATACTCTGCGGTGGGCAGACATTACAAAGAGCCCCACTTAGGGTGTAACGGTTGGTGGGCTTAATTAAAGGTAGTGGTTAGGGACGGTTAAGGATTCAAAAACCGTGAGACCCTTTTTATATAAAATGCCAAACCATTAAAAAAAACATCGCGTAACTACTTTCAACTGTAACACTCTGTCGAACTATATAACAAACAAAATATTTGTTTTAAAACTACCAACGGATTGGCGTACATATATAACCCGTTGACCGTTTAAATTGAAATCGTCTGCTAGTTGTTGTTTAATTTGGTGCTAATTATCCCATTGGAAAGTCACCATAAGTTGGAACCGTTTAAATCCGTCGTTTAATTATCATATGGTTTTAACAACCATATATATATAACAATATATCACCATCGATTATTTTAAACATGGTTGGAATAACCATATGGTTATAAAGGTTTTAAATCCAAACCACATTTAATATATGTTTGTTTTAATTCCCAATGAACCATTCCTTTTTTAATATTTTGAATTTCATTGGCAAATAATCCATATGGGTTATATTTATAATATTATATAACCATTTTGTTTTATATGGCTTTTTTTAATATATTTTTTTTGTTTTTGGTAGGGACCAAGGATCCAATGGCTGGGTGACAAATGTTAATAGATGGTAGACAACTACTTGGTTTCCATGTAGGCCTATGCGTTCTATGTAGCACGTTGTAGGCCCCCCTTTTCCTATTTATCCTATCAACTTCAAACTACGATAAGTTGGTCATACATACTCGGATTGGAGTGTTGTATGTGCCACTAGAATCAATACGACGAGCACTACAAATTGGTGCCAATGTTGTTGAGTATTGAGGGCTTCAAAATTTGAGCCTTCAGGGATCCTCCTGTAGATATCTCCCATTATGGGTATGGTAGTGATGCAATTCCCAAATTTTTGGTATTGCAATAGAAATATCTTTTCAACAAACCATTCTATAAAAGATAAGGTTAAAGTGTCTTAGAGAGAAAGGAGTGTTAGGTGTTGTAGTTCTCATCGATAAGTTTCCAACAATAATATTTAGTCAAACCTCTCCTAACACTAACTAAGAAGGCTAGACCCCTTAGTTGTACTACTTAATTCCTAGGTATAAAAGAGGGATCTCTGAAGTGTTTTTCTTAGTGTTTTATAGCAACATGTTGATCAGTAGGCTTATATAAGGCAAAGGTCAACAGTGAATGGTCAACGGTCAACAAGTGATGTCAGCAGGACACGTGTCATCCCGGGAATACATCATTTGTCCTAGATGATGTCAGTAGAGGAGGTGACATGTTGCGGTGTGATTGGTTGATATGGGCCAATCCAGTGCTGACACATGGCAGCCCAGATTTTGCCCAATGTGGCCTTATTTCCAAAAAATTTAGGATTAGGGAGGATCGAACCCCTGACCTCCCGGAATGGCTAAGCCATCGTCAGAACTAGCTCATCGGATGAGCTACCGCAGGTCTTGTTAAGATTTGGGATTGTGTTGTATTTATGGTGTATCGAGTTAGTGGCCGGAAAAAGGTTGGATGGTCAGGGTCAACCCCACGACCGCCGAACCTTTAGACGTATTCATATCATATAGTCTGAAACCTTATCAAATGTCACCACAAATATATATTATATATGTTGTATGACCATAACCAACAGCGGGAGGTTCGGTGGCGGTTTCGAACCTTCGACCCACCAAAATCATATATATGCAAATGCCTTCACACGCATCCGATAACCATTATGCCAAGGGCAGGGCTTGGTAAACCAAGCGCCCATATAATTTTATTTAAAATTTATGCAGGTGCCAAACAACCAAACCACCAACACACAGACCGAGGCGGTTTTGTGCAGGCAAAGGCATTTTTGTGTAGACAGAAGAGGTTTTGCAGAAGGCAGAGGTGGTTTTGCTCATTCCAGGGGATCTAGAGGTCACAATGGCCAAATATGGGCAAGTTTATACTCGTTTGACTCAAAATTTCAAGCTGAACGCAATGGTGAGGTCCATTTTCTCATTTGAGCCACTATTTTTGAGCTCATACCTGTAAAAGCATTTTGAAGACAAAATAAAGTGGTCAGCACTAGAAGCTAAAGGACTAGGAGATGTAGCCAGGAAGTCTGGCGAACTCCTTCATTAAATTTTGATGTGTTGATGTGATTGAATGTGTCTTTAATTTCTTATGTGTTTATGTTATTTGCAACCTTTTCGATCCATTACACTAAGTAACATAAGCAACTTCACATAAAGTCTATAATACCTTTTTCATTAACGGATCAAATAGAATCCTTGAATCGTTTCATGGATAACCAAGCTTATTCGCCCTCCCTTTGGTGAATGTCCAGAAGTTTTTCCAATCCTTGTTGATTTTATTGTGATAACTTAAACTCCTAAATAAATTCCTACATAACCAATTCAATACCAGCATTGGGGTTAGCATCAATCCATTTTATGAACCACCTCAAAACTCTATCCCACAATGTGGTCTAAAACTCAATAAGCGTGGCAGCCTCAGGGCTCTGACGAGCTCTCCAAACAGCTTCACATAAATACCAATGCTGCTCAACATCTTCCCCCCCCTTTCCTGCAAACTTGAGGTATCTTGTAAGTGATCCAGTTATGACTCCATCCATGGTTGGTTGCATTGTAGAAACAAGTATGAATCCTCGTGAACCTGATTGAGAATAACTAACTGAACTTGATTGACCAACACCACTAGAACTACTTTTACCTTGAAGCGATGGCTGAATTTTAATAAACTTGCGTACCTTTGAAAAGAGAAAATTCAGACTTTGATATAACACCAGGGGAAGGTCAGGGGAGGAGGAATAGTCATGCTGCTATGTTGCGGGGTTCTTTGTTCTGGTATTCACTTGTCTTCAAAGAAAAGTCGCATCATGAGAAAATGTAAATCATCATCTACTAGTGTATCATCATCTGGTGTCCTGGTCAGTCGAACATTTGGCTCAGGTGTCCGTAACCCTTCTACATCCTCATGCATCAGGGTAACCACTCCTAATCCCTTCACTCCACTTCTGCTACTACTCCCCCTAGCCACTGCCATCGTGCCAGAAAAAGAACTCTCTCCCTCGCTCATTTTCCTTAGCTCTGGAGTCTCCATTTCCTTCTTGTGCTCTGTCGAACTCCTCTCCTCGCAATGTCACCTGTGTGATGTAGTTCCTTTCATTTAGCTCTAAGTTCCCTCATCTTCTTCTTCTCGCACCACTCTTCATCGATTCTCGCCCTCTATAACTCCCTAAAGTCCCTTGCATTTCGCAACTCTTCTTGATTCATTATAGGAATTCCTTCATCCTCCTGCAGTGACATGACCTTCCATTCCCACAATCCATTCCCTCAGTATAAGCAACTTAAGTGCCCTTTGATTTGGTTGAAAGTCCAACAGGTTGTCTTTAACTAATAATAACTTAATCCAAAGTGGGATTTCCTTCAGCGACCATCCTCGTATTTCAAATTTGAATAGAGCCTCTGCGCGGGAAAATGGTTGATGCTTTTCAGCTGCAAACTCAATAATATATCCTTCAAGTGTCCCATGAACCTAAAAGTCAACGGATCTTGTAAGTTCTATATCCAATCAATGAATATCGGCAAGATCTGTTGTTGTCAAATTCCCGCACAACCTCAGCTAGATTGGAACCCTTGATTTAAGGTGATATCAAGCTAGCCAATTGTCTAAATTCTTCGAAAACTCACAGCAAAATATCTCGTACTGGTCACAAGCAGTATGACATACAATATTTCTTCTTTCACCCAGTTCAGATTTTTATGTCTGAGCTCTGTTTGCTGCATAATAAAGTAGTCAACCCTCTCATGCCACCATTTTTGGGTATTCCGACAAATATACTAGGGTTGCATGATCTAAACCCCCTTCAAGAAACTTGAGGTCTCGACAACGGAACCTTTGTTCGCAGGAAAATTTACTTTGAAACTCACCTAGGGTTCGACCAAGGGTGCCAACAAAAAGCCTGCATAGTCTAGCACTTCTCCAACATTTTCACTCCTTCAAAAGGAAGGAAAGACACCCGAGGCGAGCCAGAACATCGAAGGATAAAGGGGATTTAGATCTGTTAATTATGCAACTTGCACAACTACTACTGTTGAAAAGTGTGCAACAAGAAATGCTTGTTGAGAGTGCAACAAGATGATGGAGCTTAGTGAAAAGAGTCGCCTTCACTAAGTGGGCCCGCAGGCTATTTTTGGCGCAAGTCTATATTTTAGACTATGTCTATTTTTAGACATATGGATCATGTCTATGGATGATTGATCAAGTTGGGAAAAATAGATGGACTTCTATTTTTGATGAAAGTGTGAGTGATCACAGTGTGAGTGATTACAGTGTGAGTGATCACAGTGTGAGTGATCAAAGTCAAAAATAGAAAAGTCAAATATTATTATCTCACAATAATATTTGGACTATAAACTTAATCTTATTCTCTTGGAGCACTTCAATTTGAGCTACGGAAGTGGCACATGTAGCTGTCAGAAGGAAATTCGTTTTTCTTATGAGTCAGTTGAGTTGTTGCATGCATGACTTCAGTTAGAACTCAAGTGAGTTGAGTTTAGTGGACTGGAGGTACAGTTGATGGAGTTGTGTTCAGTTTAGCTTTGTTAAACTGGTTGTATTTAGTCTAACTGATCAATAGACTAAAGATGAGTTGGGTGAATTAGTTATTAATTAATTCACAAGTTATTAACTCATAATGCAACTATAGAATACATCAGTTAACTCAGTTGCATGTCAGTGCATGTTCAGTTCAGCAGGGACAGGTGTTAGAGGATCAGATTGCGATCAGTTGTGACTATAGCTGTGCATGATGATTTGCACAATCAAAGGATTGAGTATGCCAATGAGTTTGCTCACGTATCTTCATGATATTATAGTTGTTGCTCACGTCCAACATAGTGTGGGTGACTATTTTGCAGTGTAAAATCGAGTTTGGGAAGCTATTCTCATCAGTTCTCGAGCAGGTTTGAGCAGTGGAGGCAGGCAAGCAGCAGGAGAGATTTGGAGATCAAATCTGAGCTGTATTGTGTGTAACAGGTGGAGATACTTGTGAGAAGTATTATGCTTTGTATTGTTACATGATTCAATCAATATAATATACAGATAGTGTGGGGTTTTTAGCGAGATGCTTTCCCGGGATACATATTGTGTTTATGAGTTTGATTGATGCTTCTATGTGTGCCTGTGGATGTTTCTGCTTCTGTAATTTGATGATCAATGTAGAGGAGATTATGTATTATACATGTTCCGCTTAAATTGTATGATCAAGATAATCTCTGTTGAATATGTGTCATATTATTCAAATTTCTACATGGTATCGGAGCGAGCTAGATGATTTGTAGAAAAAGTTTCTACATGGTATCGGAGCAGCTTGATTTGTAGAAGAGATTTTACAGGATATCAAGCAAGGATTGATCATGAGATCTACTATTCAGTCACGAATTCTAGATCGGAAGCAGTTGAGTTGGTTGCTGGTGGAATTCGAATTTGCAGCAGTGTTTTCTTGGTGACAACGCAGCAATGTCTTTCAACGGATTGCGATTGGAGTATGCTCTTGAGGGCAGCTCAAACTATATTGCATGGAAGGACAGGATGGAGGCAGTATTGGATGATAACGGGCTGAAGGAGTTCATAGATACGGATATCCCAAAGCCTACTGATGCTACTCAAGCTGATGCTTGGCAAAAGAAGATCGCAAAATGTCGAAGAATTCTGTTGGAGGGCGTGAAGGATCACATTGTGTCCAGCCTCCATGGAAAGGCTACTCCATATTTGATGTGGAAATCACTAACAGAATTATTCCAAAGCAAGAGCGATCAGAGGAAGCTGGCGCTCAAAGATAAACTCAGAAACATCAAATGCGAGAAGGGAGACAGTATTCCCAAGTATCTCACGAAGTTCACTCAGTGTCAAGATGAGCTGGGAAGTGTGGGGGTTACTGTCGATGATGAGGACTTGGTGAGCTTGGCTCTCCTTGGTCTTCCGAAGAGTTGGCATTCCTATCAGGACTCTGTCAATGGTCGGGAGAAATTGCCAGGATGGGAGAGACTTTGGTCGGATCTTGTGCAGGAGGAGATCAGGCGGAGCACCAGAGACGGTTCTTCATCCATGCAGGATGAGGAGAACTGTGCCTTAGCGAGTAAGGCGAGGAGGGGAAGGGGAAGGTTTCTCTTTCTGAATCCATTTCTTCCAATGATGGAAGAAGGTTGACAAGGCGAAGGTGAGATGCTTTCGTTGTCATGAGTTGGGTCATTATGCTACTAATTTCCCAAAGAAGAAGTCCAAGAAGGGATCCGGGGAAGGATCTGAAGGTGAGGCAGCCTCACTTGCTTCACAGTTTGAGTTGGACTTCACACTCTTCGCATGCATGGTTTCATCCATGATGGGAAATGGTTGGTTTCTTGACAGTGGAGCTTCTTTCCACATGACCGGTGACAAAAGTTTGTTCAGTACTTTGGAGGAGAAAGATCTCCAGATACTCATAGGGATGGGTAATGATGAGAAGTATAGTGTCTCAGGTGTAGGCACGGTTATTTTTCAGAGGGAGCATGGAGCTCGCCTTACCTTGACCAATGTCAAGTATGTACCAGGACTGAAGAGAAACTTGGTGTCGATCGTGATGTTGGAAGACAGAGGATATGATGTGGTCTTTACTAAGGGAAAGGTTTCCTTAGACACATCATCACTAGACAGGTGAAGCAGATTGGTTCACGGGTCAAGAACCTGTATGCTCTTGAGGTTCAAGATGCATGCAAAGCCTTGAGCAGCAAGGCAACTGATGGAGACTTGGGTTGAGAGGGAGGGTATATTACCTCTCAACATGCAGAGCCAGAAGAAGTCTCAGACGATTGTGGAGGAGCCACGATTGGTGCAGCAGCTTCAGGAGGTTGTGGAGCAGCCACAACAAGGGAAGCTGAGAGGAGATCGAGTAGAGACATCTACTCATGCAGAGACCTCCAGTAGGGGAAACTTCAAGCCAGGTGGGCTGAGGGATCGCATGCAGCCATACCTCCAGGTAGGAGGTGGGGTGATGTGGATTGATTGTCCCAAAGGAGGGGCAGGATCCTTGAGGTACCCAACCTCTTGGATGAGACCTTGCTACGGGAGCCCCGATGTGTAGTAGCAGGAACTGACTAATTGGGTAGAGACAGATGCGGATGGAGCGGCAGAGAGAGCGACAGTGCAGGGAATCCCAGGACAACGCATAGCTAGCAGGCTGTAGCAATGCGAGAGGCACAAGTGTTTTGCACAGTGTTAGGTGGCACAGAGAGGTGTGCAATGGTGCGAGATGCATGGAGATGTTGCAGTAGCGCAGATGTCAGAGAGGGAGCACTTGTCAGCAGCAGGTAGAGCTTCAGCATCAGAGGATGTTTCTATCCCAACAGGGAGGTCAGTTGGGAGGTGCAGTGCGGATGCAATGCTGGGAGATAGAACCAGCAGCAGCACGGATGCAGTCAGAGATCAAAGTGACAGAGGCTAGAGCAGTCAGATACTGAAGAGCACAGAGATGCAGAGTTTCAGTTGACAGAGGCAATAGCAGTCAGAGACTTTGATGACAGAGCAAGTGGACCGGCCAAATGTGTTGCATGGAGAACATTCCAGAGTTACAGGATCGGGTTTGAGAGGAAGCCTTTCTTGTTGAGAGGGAGTGTTGAAAAGTGTGCAACAAGAAATGCTTGTTGAGAGTGCAACAAGATGATGGAGCTTAGTGAAAAGAGTCGCCTTCACTAAGTGGGCCCGCAGGCTATTTTTGGCGCAAGTCTATTTTTAGACTATGTCTATTTTTAGAGCATATGGATCATGTCTATGGATGATTGATCAAGTTGGGAAAAATAGATGGACTTCTATTTTTGATGAAAGTGCGAGTGATCACAGTGTGAGTGATTACAGTGTGAGTGATCACAGTGTGAGTGATCAAAGTCAAAAATAGAAAAGTCAAATATTATTATCTCACAATAATATTTGGACTATAAACTTAATCTTATTCTCTTGGAGCACTTCAGTTTGAGCTACGGAAGTGGCACATGCAGCTGTCAGAAGGAAATTCGTTTTTCTTATGAGTCAGTTGAGTTGTTGCATGCATGACTTCAGTTAGAACTCAAGTGAGTTGAGTTTAGTGGACTGGAGGTACAGTTGATGGAGTTGTGTTCAGTTTAGCTTTGTTAAACTGGTTGTATTTAGTCTAACTGATCAATAGACTAAAGATGAGTTGGGTGAATTAGTTATTAATTAATTCACAAGTTATTAACTCATAATGCAACTATAGAATACATCAGTTAACTCAGTTGCATGTCAGTGCATGTTCAGTTCAGCAGGGACAGGTGTTAGAGGATCAGATTGCTATCAGTTGTGACTATAGCTGTGCATGATGATTTGCACAATCAAAGGATTGAGTATGCCAATGAGTTTGCTCACGTATCTTCATGATATTATAGCTGTTGCTCACGTCCAACATAGTGTGGTGACTATTTTGCAGTGTAAAATCGAGTTTGGGAAGCTATTCTCATCAGTTCTCGAGCAGGTTTGAGCAGTGGAGGCAGGCAAGCAGCGGGAGAGATTTGGAGATCAAATCTGAGCTGTATTGTGTGTAACAGGTGGAGATACTTGTGAGAAGTATTATGCTTTGTATTGTTACATGATTCAATCAATATAATATACAGATAGTGTGGGGTTTTTAGCGAGATGCTTTCCCCGGATACATACTGTGTTTATGAGTTTGATTGATGCTTCTATGTGTGCCTGTGGATGTTTCTCGCTTCTGTAATTTGATGATCAACGTAGAGGAGATTATGTATTATACATGTTCCGCTTAAATTGTATGATCAGGATAATCTCTGTTGAATATGTGTCATATTATTCAAAATTTCTACAACTACAACATCCCTTCTCAGTTATTCGTGATATATATTCAAGAGGATTTTAAACATATGAAATAAAAATTAAAAGGGGCCCATAAATTACACAGTTAAATGTCAGAAGTATGGTATTCCTTATATTAATAATCAGTAGAGGACAATTTCATTACATTCATCAGCGTTACAATTTGCGGAAATTGTGGATTTGCGTGCAGTATCAAAATCTACGAGCCATACATTAATAAAACATTACAAGTCCAGATCTCATAACTAAACAACTTTGGATGCTCAACACTGTCTACTCTCCTAGCTTGATCTGAACATTGTGACATTGTCTAAACTTGTTTCTCATTGCCTTCTATATTCTTTCATACCCACACTCGCTTGCTCTGATAACTCACTTTCTTGATCCATGGTTTTCAATATCTAGGGCCATCATTCTAGTTTTATGTTAACTGCATCAAAATGGGCTCCTAGTTCTTCGACACACTGCCGATTTTGATGCAATCAACATAAAACTCATGGCTCTGCCAGTTTCGTCGAATGGAAAGGACGAGTTCATATACTCTGCGGTGGGCAGACATTACAAAGAGCCCCACCTAGGGTGTAACGGTTGGTGGGGTTTATTTAAAGGTAGTGGTTAGGGTCGGTGAAGTATTTAAAAACCGTCGAACCCTTTTTATATAAAATGCCAAACCATTAAAAAAACATCGTGTAACTACTGACAACCGCAACACTCTGTCGAACTATATAACAAACAAAATATTTGTTTCAAAACTACCAACAGATCGGCGTACATATATAACCCGTTGACTGTTTAAATTGAAACTGACTGCTAGTTGTTGTTTAATTTGGTGCTAGTTATCCCATTGGAATGTCACCATAAGTTGGAACCGTTTAAATTCGTCGTTGTTTAATTATCATATGGTTTTAACAACCATATATATATAACAATATATCACCATCGATTATTTTAAACATGGTTGGAATAACCATATGGTTACAAAGGTTTTAAATCCAAACCATATTTAATATATGTTTGTTTTAATTCCCAATGAACCATTCCTTTTTTAATATTTTGAATTTCATTGGCAAATAATCCATATGGGTTATATTAATAATATTATATAACTATTTTGTTTTATATGGTTTTTTTTAATTTTTTTTTTGTTTTTTGTGGGACCAAGGATCCAATGACTTGGTGACAAATGTCAATGGTTGGTAGACAACTACTTGGTTTCCATGTAGGTCTGTGGGTCCCATGTAGCACACTGTAGGCCCCCCTTTTCTTGTTTATCTTATCAACTTCAAACTACAATAAGTTGGTCATACATACTCAGATTGGAGTGTTGTATGTGCCACTAGAATCATTACGATGAGCACTACAAATTGGTGCCAATGTTGTTGAGTTTCGAGGGCTTCAAAATTGAGCCTTTAGGGATCCTCCTGTATATATCTCCCGTTATGGGTATGGTAGTGATGCAATTCCCAAATTTTTGGTACTGCAATAGAAATATCTTTTCAACAAACCATTCTATAAAATATAAGGTTAAAGCGTCTTAGAGACAAAGGAGTGTTAGGTGTTGTAGTTCTCATCGATAAGTTTCCAACAATAATATTTAGTCAAACCTCTCCTAACACTAACTAAGAAGGCTAGACCCCTTAGTTGTACTACTTGATTCCTAGGTACAAAACATGGATCTCATTAAGTGTTTTTCTTAGTGTTTTATAGCAACATGTTGATCAATATGGTTAGTTTCAAGTGCTCTTAAATGACAAATGATACACTCGAGGGTACATGGAAGAGTGAATCTATAAGTAATTTCCATTTGATGTGGTACTACTTAAAGGGTTACCATTAGGGGTTATAAGTCTCTTCAGCCAAGTGATCTCCACTTGTATATCTCGTGTATATTCTTCCCTAGCCATAAGTTTACCTATCGAATGACATACTTTTATTTCAAAGACATTGAAATACATAACCTAAAAAAAAAAAATTAAAAATTAAAGCATGCATTGGCACAAGAAAAACACTCGCATACCACTTGTGGTGCTCCTTGTTAATGGAAACATAACATTTAGAACATGATAAACAAAAATATAACTATGGAGAACAAATAAAATATAGCTATAGGATGGAAATAAAAATAGTGAATAAACATTTATTGATATTTATAATAGAGATCAATTTCCACTTACCTCTTTGAGGGGGGAACCTCATACTACATAGATCTCCAAATACAATTATTATTCATTGAACACTTAATTGCATAGCTTCTACTGTAATACATGGTTTCTAATTGAACAAAACCTTAATGAGACCACAATCACTAACTAGTGGAACTTCTTTAATGATGTCAACATATGTTTATTATACCTGCCGTAGGCAGGATATATAGTGTTCAGTTTCGCATTGACCATATATTAGTTTCATTTTGACTAAAATTTGAAACTTATCCAAAGTTAAACATTATCAAGTGAAGTCCACGAGGTCGTGGATATACGTTGATCGGGTGCTCTGTTAAGGAACTCCTTGATGTGAATTCACCGGTCCAATTCTCTGCCTCAATCGAGGTGATATATTGGACATGATGAAGATGTAGTCCTGCCAAGGTTACAAAAAAAAACCATTATCAACTGAAATTTAATATTTTTAAACAATATTTAAATTGATTTATATGAAACACTATTGGTTCACCTCTTATTAGTCCCTGCCTGGGACTAATAGCGATCGATCGATCGTTGACCTACCATTACTTGATACTTTGACCGGTTTTTTTTTCGGTGTTTTCGCATTTTAACCTAAGTTTGATGCTCCCAATTTTATTCAACAAAATTTTACCCAAAGTTTTTGGTTCGGCAAACAATTGAGGTCTTATTGCAGCCTTCACGTTGCCCAATGCAAAAATATTGAGGCAATCTTATCTTATCCAAAGTACGCGGCAGGTATATTGCGATCGATGTCACTCTCCCCAGCATTACTTTCAACTAAAACAATAATTTTAACCCAAAGTTTTTCATTCATATTTTATGAAGGCGTTTTCCAACCTATTAAATATTGACAGGTTTTTTAACTGGCCAATCATACGCACTAAAATCTTGGGAGTCTTATTGCTGGGTAAAACTCATTTTTTGAGATAAAGTTAGGATAAAGTTAAAAGATAAATCAAAAGAAAACTGACTAATGCTAGCCTTGGCCAGCATTAATTCATAACATTTTATGTAAATTTAATCGGCATCAAAACAAATTTTATCCAAAGTTCACTCACGGCCTTGCCATGCAATTGTGTCACCGCCTTGCTGCCACCTCTCAACTACTCGCTGCCACCACCTCTCAGAGATTGGACACCTGTCATAAAAAAATAAACTCGTAATCCCACTCGCCATTTCCTATGTTATTCTGCTTAATCAATTCACCAAGGTTAATGTGGTTGAGGTTGACAGAGGGTGTAAACTTTGAATGTTTATACATTGTACATTTATAACCAGAACATTTCGAACCAGAAGCATGATTGGAAGGGAATTGGAAATATCGCTTGAAGAGGAAGGTCTGGAATCTTAGCAAACCCATCAAAAGCCACATGCAGTTTCAAATTCTGCAGGAATTGCGCCGCTACTGCCTATTGCAACACATGAATTGTCGCAACAAATCAGACTTCCAAGTTTGCTACAACGGGTCTAGAAGGAAACCAAGGAATTGGGTCGCTAATACCTGTTGGAATGAATGAATTGTCGCAACAAATTAGACTTCCAAGTTTGCTACAACAGATCTGGAAGGTTCGGTTCAGGTATAAGGCTGAGTTGAGCTACTTCCACCCGCCGTATGGGTGATCTTGTTATATCGAGAGATATAGTTGTAGAAATAATCAAGACAGACCGAACTAAGCGTTCCCCATTTAATGTAATATTCACCATAAACAAATGTCGAATTTCTACGAACGTTTAACATGGTTATTTGATGGCATGTAATTCTTTGCGCTGTTCCCTTCATCTATTCATGGTAATAGTTTTGCTTCTATCACTCAAGCTTTTACTATATAAAGTGTTTGCTTAATTCATCAGGAATTAATTTCACATTAATGGTAATAGTTTTGCTTCTATCACTCAAGCTTTTACTATATAAAGTGTTTGCTTAATTCATCAGGAATTAATTTCACTCTGATTTCATTATTATTGCTTTGCTAAGTGCTTCGGAGGTGGTTTTTCTGATTTCATATTTAAGGTTTGTCCATATGTTTCTGTTTCTAACCTTCTATCATAACAGACAACTAGAAGATGTGTCAAACATTCCAAAATCCGGAGTCTTTTGCGGTAAATAGTATCATCTTTCTATTTCGAAAAGAGTTATTATTGAAAATATGCATTATTAACCTTTGCAAGCCTTACTATGAATGGAAAATCTCTTTTATTCTGAAATTTGGTGGTTTTATTTGAAGTTTTATGAGTCAGCTCGTGAGTTTTTCCAGATCACTAGTCAATCTTCACTCTTTGGCGAGTTGAGCCTGGTAACTTTACTCTTGATAATGAAACTACATTTTTGAACCCATACCTTTTGTGTTATCAGGCACCAGCACCCTGTACAAATGTCTTCAAAGGATTTTATGGGATTCTGTGAAAATAATGAACGTTCATTTTGTTGTATGTGTACAGCTATGTGTCAAGCCTATGAATGTAAGTTGTAGATGCCGTCCTCAATAAAATTAAAAGATAAGATATTAGATTGTAGTCGTTTGAGTTCTAAACATCATTGCTTCTTGCAGCATTTTACGAACCCTGTATACTCACACTCAGGAGTGCCCACATTTTACGAAACCTGTATCCTCACACTCAGGAGTGCCCACATTTTACGAAACCTGTATCCTCACACTCAGGAGTGCCCATGGTCTTATGAAAAACTTCACCGTTATTCTAGATATCCTCCATTGCATTTTTTTCTTTTGAATTGATTCCCTAATACTTGTATTTATTAGTCTCTTTTAGCTTCGATGTTCTCTTGCCAATGTCAACAGAGGAATCCATCTGCAAGATATAAAGTTGTTATCTGAGAATTTTCAGCACAACTTCTTCAGTTTTGCCAGGGTGCGACAACCTGAAATTGTTCACCCATATCCATAGACATCTATAGACATCAGACCACATATGTTCTGAATTTGAAAAAACATTTTCAAAAATAATAATAAAGTTGTATTTGTATTCATATTATTTTCTACTTTGTAGATTATAAGGTTCATATAAAAAACTATTTTTAATATAAAAGTTAGTAATTTTATTTCTTTATGATGGAAAGAAATATGTTAATATTTGCATTTTCCGAAGAAAAAAAAGTATTTCTGATTTTTACATCATATCTGATTCCTGAAATAAATAATTATAAAAACCAAACATACCATTTTTTATGATCTCAGTTAGTTAATAATTGATTATTTTCCTAAACAAGCTTAATTTTTATCATATATTAGGTCATATTGAATATAGAATAGTTTTTTTTAATTGTAAATAAAAATTTTAGGTCATATTGAATATAGAATAGTTTTTGTTTTAATTGCAAATGAAAATTTAAAATAAATAGAATGTCATATCTAGAATCGTGACATATTTTACACCTTCCCCAATCTAGAAAATGTTTTGTTCTGAGGCTGAAGGTAATCACTTTAACTTTGATATTATTTTTGCTTCTATGGAACTAGACAAGTGACCTATTTTTCTTCTTCTGAAAATAACTGCTTTCAATCCATTATTATAAAAAAATTACATATCTAAATACAAAGAAATTATTATAAAAAAAAATTACATATATAAATACAAAGAAATTTAACCGTTTCTAAAATATTCAAAACCTAAAATCGAGTGTATTAAAAAATAATCACTGTTATCGAATTTACATTAACATAAATTTAAAATTCCAACCTTCTTCGAGTGATCGACTTGTGCATTATGTTTCCTCTTACCGTCGTCGTCCCATCTTGGATGAAACGAAAAGTCCTGCATGATATCATTCAACTATTCACTAATTAGATTTGTCTATTTGATACTTGGTGTAACTATCGTTAAAGAAGCAAAACAATCCACAGCGCCTGTAAAATATTATCCGAAAAATACTTTTTCAAGCATCGTTATGATAGTATGATCGTCCTGCGCAGCACCCACATGAATTGATGTCAGCTAGCTTCTTTGCCGAAAGCACGAGAAATGGTGCACAAATCAAAAAAAGGCTTCATTTGTGCTTGAGGGAGGCCATTCACTTACGGCAGGGACTACCGGCTGCATGCAAGCACTTGTTTTGTAATGATGATAGATGTACTCCCATCATTAAATTGTATTGTACAACTTTTTGGTATTGTACGACCTAATCTATAACCCCCGCTAATTTATCTGAACACTAAAAACTAAAACTTGGTTCCAAATATAGGGCTATTTATAACCTTCTCATATCAAACTCTAATGTGGTTTTTCCGCATAAGATGTCGTTGTTTTTTTGTACAAGATTCAATGCTCCCGACTCCCGAATCTCAAGGGATACGGTTAGTTCTCGCGAAATTGGTTATGTGGAAAAACTAAATTGAATTGACTTTGGTGAAAACAGATGTGAATAAAAGACAAGCCAGTTAATAGCCAATTGTGTTAAATTATGATAATCGTTGTAATATGAAAGTGACAGTCCACATGGCCTTTTATTTTCTAGCACTGCATTTATATTTATTGTCAATCTGAATGTTACGCTGCAAGGGACTTTCTATGGGCGCCCTTTATTTACCTTGAAAAAATTTTCATCCCACCTCTCCTTAACCATGCTGCAAGCCATTTGTTCCACCTTTTCACTTTAAAAAACTATTTGAGAACTTCATTGTATAGATATTAGTTAGTTGTGGATGTCATTGTCAAATAATTTTTCATGGAATTTGTTTTTTTACATTTATTAGAATTTAGGTGTCCATGTTTAATTCAATTAAGTTAATTATATAATAAATACGTTAATTATAATAAGCAAATCCTTGAAACATTAACTAATTTATTTATTTTTATCGATAATTCATTCTCCGAAAACTTCAACATTAGTTGACTTACCCTATAAAAACTTGTTTATGTTATATATTAAGGATTAAATATGAAGGGGAAGAGAGTGAGGCATCTAGCTTCAATTCTATTGAATGGCTACTGCGAATGTGTGTAAGACAATTTGGTTAATTATATTGATAGGCTATTGCTCAGAATTATTTGGCATAAAAGTTATTCTTCTTTTAATTAATTATGTTCGGTGATCCTTATATATATATATATATATATATATATATTTCAGATTCTCTGTGTATTGATATTGTTTACAGTTCCTTTCATGTTCTTGTTGACCGTTTTCAAAGTGACAATGCTATTTACTTATAGTTATGTTATTCGACTAACAGTAGAGTTGTTCTTCGATCATCGAATGTTCGCAAAAGTTATTCAATGTTGTGTAGAATTTTTTTTTCAAGATTTATATTCGCATATAATTGTGTTATTATTTTTTTCCTCGAACTATGTATGTTCAATACCAATATCTGCTGGTACCTTCACAGTTTCTAGTTTAAAATTCTACCAGTTATTAGTGAAACCTACGAATACTTTGTTGGCATTATGATGCATGTGTTGTCCTTGATGGCAATTCACTTATAACTGAACAAGTATATGGTAACTAGATGAATCCACAGGTCAGTTCAGAGGTCACAAAATGATGGAACAGAATACCAGAATGATGGGTCAAAGGTTTACACATCAGAATCAGAAGCTTGATATGGGAAATTGTTGGCAATATGAATTAGGTGCTATCCTTTATGGCAACCTACCTGATGAGTTGTCCTTGATGACAACCTATTTTGTTAAAGGTATAAATAGGATGTGTTTACAGATGTGACTAAATGCATGGAAGTTGCATTTACAAATGTGACAGAATGCATGGAAGTTCAAAGGAATGATAAAGTTGGAAGCTTAAGCACTATACACGGGTTCTGTTAACCCAAGTCGCATATGCACGTGAGTTTAGTGAAGAAAAGTAGCGTATGGTTTTTGTACCATGGTATTCTAAATACTAGGGGTTCTTACCATGGTATTGACCCATAGTAATGAGTGCAACAAAGAATATTGATCCCATCAAAGAATACCATCGGCATAACTATGGTTTTGACCCGTGGTATTGAAAAAAGATAAAACTATATAAGGAGGTAAAAGATCAAAGTGTGAGCAGTGCAAGTGATGGAAATCTTATGAATAGTTAGATCTAAAGCAAATATGCGTGTTATGGATTTTTTATGCTTTACTTGATCTAAACTAAGTATGCACCTGAGAGTTTGATGATGGATGAGATCCAATAGATCTGAAATAATTATGCACTAATGAATACAATGATGGATCAGGATCATGAGACCTGAAATGACTTTTCATTGTATGATCTGCTCATGGATTGACTAGATCTAAGTACTAACACATGTTTTTATCTCTGAATATTATGATCTGGGTCTTTTTGAAGTTCTGAAGAGCTGCACAATTTTAGGTCAAAATTTGCAGATCTATATGCTGGTTGGTCTCGGGAAAAGCGTGTATACACGCGGGTTGGCCTCTACAAAGTAGCGTATATAAAGTAAGGGGTTATGTTCATAAATGACTGATCAATCTAATCAGTGCTACTACTTCTCTGTTGTCTGTCAATGATGTCCTCATGATTGATTTGGGTTAAATGATCATGTTTGAAGTAGATCTGATAGAATGATGAAGTTGAATGTGGTTATGAATAGTGTTAAGATTACTTGTTGATTATGATTGAAGATCAGGTTCAGTTCTGTGATTGGTTCAAAAGTGTTGCAGTAGATCCGAGTATGACTTAGTATTACTTTCAGAATTGCAATAGTCAAGTTTTCAATTTTTAGTATCTTAAGATCTATACATAGGTTTCTCTCCTGAAAAGCGTGCATGCACGTGGATTGCGTTAAGTGAAGTAGTGTATGCATTTTGGCATTTGAATGATCAGGACTGTAGTTGATTCTATGTGTTGATGCAATATTTTGGGTTCAGTTATGTGTACTGGTTACAGTGATCTGACTATTCCAGTTGATTGGTTCAATTTTGATTAAGTGTCCATTGGTTGGGTTTTGAGTGAATGGTTGATTTAGTTGTATCAAAAATTGATGAATGGGTGATTCAGTTATGTTAGAAGTTTCAGTAATTGGTTGATTAAGAGATTGATGATTGGGTTTCAGTGATTTATTGATTCATATGTGTCAGAGATGGATGACTCTGATGAGTTACAGTTTGATTTTTGATATTGAGCTTAAGTGTTGATAATGGGTCCAATCTGAAAATTTGATGAAATGTGGCCTACAAGTTATGATGTGTTGAAGCAGGTGGATCCAATGTGAAAATTCATGAAACGTGGTCCATGGATGTTTCTGAGGGTTGGAGCCTTCAGTGAGGAAATCGAAGCTTCCTTCCAATATTAGCTGGTGATCATATACAGGGATTGAGTTCCCTTCGAGTAGCAGTTGGAGAATGAGTGAAGGTTGTAGCCTTCTGCAGGTTGGTGCATGTGTACTGGTACAAATTTACACCAGTACAAGAACCAGGGGGTTAGAGCTCCCTTCTAGTAGGAGCTAGAGAATGATCAAAGGTTGTAGCCTTTTGCAGGTGGGTGCCTGCTTACTGGTATGAGTCTGCACTAGTACAACATTGTAAAAAAAAAAACTTTATATTAAAAGAAGACAAAGACGACAACATCAAGTGGTTTTTTCTCACATTAGGTTTCCACCTTAAATCCTAGTGTTCATGTGTGTTTCTTATGTGCGATGGCTTATTTTGTTCTTACATCACATGATTACTATTTATCTAATGTTTAATAAAGTACTGATGCACTGGATGAAGACCAACATACGATGAGTTAACTAAATCATAAGTTCACTGGATGTACACTAGTTGTCTTAAGAACAATCGCGTACACACATGGGTTCCTTTTAGTAAAGTCGCGTATATAAATATGAATCTGAAATGTAAAAGGTTATTGATTTGAAAATATTGATTCACCCCCCCTCTCAGTATTTTTCCCAACACACTTAGATGGAATTCTTGAATAAACAAAACATTTTTTATACACTACTTTCACTTGTTATTTGTTTTCTTAGTTTTATCATTGGACATGTTATGGTTATTGGTTTTACTTACAAGTTTTCTTATAGAGCTCTCTTTTTTCCCTCCTTATCTCTACAACAAATATAAATCCAACAGTTATTGTGGTCTTACTAAAAATTCATTTAATACTACAAGATATATATTGTGAATTTTATATCCATGTATATGCATTTTCATAATTAAATAGATGGAGTCTTTCTTATAGAAATGCACAAGATGCCCGATTAGATCCTTAGTGGATGGTATAATAGTGAATGTTTGAGGGTTTGATTACCAAAATTCCAAATTATAGATAAATGAAGGGTTCATAAAGGCTAGTAGATGATGTGGAATTACCACGTGACATATTTCATCTTTCCTGCTTTGCAAATTTAAATAATTTTTCCCTAGGTGTCATTATTAGCAACATGACTTTCCAACTGAACTAGCCCAAGAAGACTTGGGCTTTCAAATTCACTCTAACTTACGTACAAATATCAAATGAACTTCAATATCAGTATGATAATTTTCCAACAAAAACATCTCAAACACGCGTGGAATTTCAAATTCACAGACCAAGCACTATGTGAATTTCGAATTCACATCCCAAGCACATATCTAAATTCAATTTCTATTTCCAAATTCACATTCATTGTGAAGCAAAAATTTGATGAAAATCGATTTTTAAAATGTTTTTAAATTTACATTTTATCTAAATTTATAATATTTTTTTTTTTTTTTACTATCACTGTTATGTAAATTCACTAAAATATTAAATACAACACTCAGTACACTATGAAGTTATATTTGTACTGGCCATAATAAAATAATAAAAACTACATTCTATTTGAAATAAATCTTAATGTATTATTAAAATACAAATAACATTCATGTACCATGATGTCGTCAAATGCATAATGAATATATTCGCAACACAATTTTATAATCAACCCACCATACAATACATAAATCTCAACCATCCAATAACATACAAACACATTCAGTGAGCAACCTCCACCCTCATCAAAATGTGATCACACCAAAACCGGTGCTTCGATTACAACTGAATAGAACTTGGAATGTCATTTGGAATCCATCACTATCCTTGAGGAATTTTTCGTCTCCATGTCTCTCATGCTTTACCACAATCCAAACCCTCATCAAAATGTGATCACACCAAAACCGGTGCTCCGATCACAACCGAATAGAACTTGGAATGTCATCTAGAATCCATCACTATCCTTGAGGAATTTTTCGTCTCCATGTCTCTCATGCTTTACCACAATCCAAACCCGGATCACTAGGCCCTAAACTGAGACTTCTCCCTCAGGCTTTACCGTGTATCCTGCCAAAACCAGTCAAGAGATTCCTAGGCCTTTGGGAATGAACCTTGAGACCACCTCCACCCCGAATTCTGAAATCCATCTGGAAAAATAAAGCTCAAAATGTGAAATAAATATCCCAACATACCATAGCATCCAGAAAAAGGCTAGGCTAGGCTAAAATCCACAGTCATAACCTAACAAAACCATGTCATCGATAGTAAGAGAACCATACACCAACATGCAAAGCCATGCATGTTCAAACCAACTAGGAAATTACACATGCAAAAGGTTACCTACAAGTATTCCTGCTAAAGTTGTTTGATCCTTCTTTCCTTTCCTTGATCCTTGCTTGCTTTTCCTTTCCTTCCTACAAACTAAAGTGCTCCAAGAAAACTCTAAGTGACCAAGAGAGTGAGAGAGAGAGAGAGTAAGTGCTCCAAGAAAACTCTAAGTGACCAAGAGAGTGAGAGAGAGAGAGTAATGAGAGAGCTCCAAACTTGAACTTGACAAAAGCCATGAACTCATCCTCATAAGCCTTTTTATGAATGAGGCCTCTATTTTCTTCATTTTCCATTATTTTCCTTCAATTTCCTCCTCACATGCAACCTATGACCTTTTACCTTCCTTTTCTCCTAATTTCCTTTATTTTCATAAATAAATGTGCTAAAAATGCCTTAGCCTTAGCCTTTGCCAATTTTCCTTAGCCATTGCCAATTTTCCTTAGCCAAAACACACATCGAGTGATGCCCACTAGGATATATTTTCCCAACATTTAGCTTGGAATACGTTTCCCTTACCCATGGTCTTATTTTTCAATTATTAACTTTTATTACATGAACTTTTCACCAGGGTTGTTATAGAACCCTCCCCCTTGGGCAACACCATCCTCGGTGTTAAACCACATAAAGACCTCAACAAAACCGCTGAAAAGAAAACATACTACCTATGGAGCTTTATAACTTAGCTCATTGCAGTATTTACAATGAAGAACCTGCTCAAAAGAAAAACATCATGACAACATGATAAGATAATAACCATATCGCTTATTGGAGCTTTATAACTTAGCTCATGATGGTATTTACATCCATATACATATACATATACAAATATCAAAACATCAACAATACATATGCCAAACATAAACCAGCATCAAAACAAAACTTCTTTGTCTCAACCGAAAACCAATGAAGGATATAAGGCTCGCATCTGATCTTCCATCTCCCATGTAGCTTTTTCAAGCCCAAAGTGCTTCCACTGCACTTTAAATTGCTATATGGATCTGTTCCTGAGCATGAGATGTTTCCATTGCAATATGCACTGGGGCTCTGGCTGGAACTCTCCTTCTTACTCCACCTGCAATATAGACCAATCAATAACATGATCAACATCCTTTATATACTTCTAAAGTAATGAAATATGGAAAACATCATGGCCTTCCACTGTTAGAGGCAGTGCAAGTTTATATGCCACTGGTCCAATCCTCTTAAGGATCTCAAAAGGCCCACAATACTTTGGTGCCAACTTGGCACATGAACCAATCCTCAAAGAGATTTTATTAGGCTTGATGCGCAAATACACATGCTCCCCAGCTTGAAACTCTTTGAACACCCTGTGTTGATCTGCATAACTCTTCTTTCTATCATGTGTTGCCTTTAGATTCTTCTTTATAACCTGCATTTCTTGCTCCATGTTCGTCAACATGTCCAGTCCAATAAGTACCATGTTCACTGGATCACTCCAGTTGATGGGAGTGTTACAAATCTATCCATACAATGCCTCAAAAGGACTCATCCTCAAGGACTCCTGATAACCATTATTGTATGCAAACTCCATCAATGGAAGATACTCCTCCCATTTCCTCTGTTGGTGCATCATGTACATCCTCAGCATATCTTCCAAGATCCTATTGACCCTCTCTATCTGACCATTTGTCTGCGGATGATAAGCTATACTGAAGGCCAACTCTGTACCCAAGCCTACAAATAGCTCCTTCCAAAACTTGGAAGTGAACTTTGCATCCCTGTCTGACACAATCTTCTTTGGAACACCATGTAGTCTCACTATCTCTTTGATGAACACCTGTGCTACCTCATTGGTTGAATATGTAGTCTTCACCGGAATGAAGTGAGCTACCTTTCTCAACCTATCAACCACAACCATAATAGAATCATGTTGCCTCACTGTCCTCAAAAGACCTGTGATGAAATCCATGGAAATGACCTCCCATTTCCATTCCAGAATCGCAATAGGTTGTAGTAGACCACCTGGATGCTTGCATTCTACCTTTACCTACTGATAGTCTAAACATCTAGCCACGAACTCTACCACTTCCTTCTTCAGATTCATCCAATAGTAATACTTCTTCACCACCGTCATTTTCTTCTGATATATTGGATGACCCAAATACGGTTTCACATGAAACTCCCTCAAGATAAGCTTCTTGAGCTCACTGCAATTCAACACATAGATCCTGTCTCGAAACCTCACCAAGCCATCTATCATGAGACAATAGTTTGCATCCAAATCCCCTGTACCTGTATCTGCACCTAAACCTATACCTATGCCTGTACTTTGATGTAACTTATGCATAATCTCCATGTATTTGTCATCCCGTTGTCCTGCCTACAAGATTCTATCATGTAACTTTGTCCCATAGGAGCTTATAGCTGCTATATGATTTACTTGTACCTTCATGCCAAGGGAATCTGCAACCCAGTTCTCCTTCCCTTTGATGTATATGATCTCGAAGTCAAACTCACTAAGAGTAGCCAACCATCTAGCTTGCCTGACATTTAGATTCGATTGGTCAAACAAGTACATTAATCCACTGTGATCGCTCATCAATGTAAACCTCCTCCCCAAAAGATAACGTCTCCACATCTTCAATGCATGTGTAATTGCTGCTAGCTCAAGATCATGCGTTGGATAATTAGGCTCATGCTCATTCAGTTTTCGTGACTCATAGCACACTATCTATCATTCTTGCATGAGAACTCCACCAAGTCCCCTCTTGCAAGAATTTGTACACAATACAAACTCCTTGTCTGGATCCACAATCTTTAGCACTAGTGCATGTGTCATTAGTTGCTTAAGCAGCTCAAAACTATCTTCACATTCTGCCATCCATTCAAACTTCTTACCTTTCCACTGCAATGATGTGATAGGATATGCAATGTGTGAGAAGTTCCTGATGAACCTCCTATAGTAACCTGCCAATCCCATGAATGATCTCACCTCATCCACATTCTTAAGAGATGCCCACTCCATGATAGCCCTTATCTTTTCTGTATCCACTGCTATGTCATCCTTGGAGACAACATGCCCCAAGTAATGTATCTGAGTCTAAAAGAAACCACACTTGTTGAGCTTAGCATACAACTGATGATCTCTTAGCAACCTCAACGCTGTTGTTAAATGTTTAGCATGTTCTTCCTCATTCTTAGAATATACCAATATGTCATCAATGAATACAATAACAAACTTGTCCAAATAAGGACACAACACACTATTCATCAAACATATGAATGTAGTTAAATCATTATTAAAACCAAATGGAACAACAACAAACCCGTAATGCCCATACCTGGTCCTAAACACAATATTGAAGATATCCTCTTCCTTGATGCGTATCTAATGGTATCTCGATCTCAATTCAATCTTAGAGAACACTGCTACTCCCTTTAGCTAATCAAACAAATCCTCAATCCTTGGCAAAGGGTACATGTTCTTGATCGTTACCTTGTTCAGCTACCTGTAATCAATGCACAATCTAAGAGTACCATCTTTCTTCTTTACGAAAAACATTGGTGCACCCCAAGGTGATACAATGGGTCTGATGTATCCTTTGTCCAACATTTCCTTTAGCTGCAACTTCAACTCCACCAACTCAGGTGTGCTCATCCTATAAGGTGCTTTCGATGTTGGAGCTGCCCTTGGCAACAACTCAATAGAAAATTATACCTCCCTGTGAGGTGGCAACTCTGAAATGTCCTTAGGAAATACATCCCGAAACTACTGCATTACTAGGTACCTATTTAATGCATCAACATCCTCAACCTCCTTATCATTGTCACTAGAAATGTGTACTGCAAACATCACACAACCTTTTCTGCAACTACGCTTAACTTGCATAGCAGTAACCATCCTTACTAATGTAGGCTTCTTCTTTCCCTACAAAGTACTCTTTTCACCACTATCATCCACACACTCAATGGCCTTGTTGAAGAAATCCAATTTGGTTCTGTGAAGGCATAGCCAATCCATATCCAAAAGCATATTACACAATCCCAATGGAAATACATTCAAATGTGTTGTTGTAGGCATACCATTTAACTCGAATGCACAAGCTCTTACCCAATGGTGAACTCTCTTCTTCGTACCTGTAGCCAACTGTACCAACCAAGATTCTGCATGCACTTCTTTTCTCAAACCACACTTATCCACTAGGTCAGGGTTAATATAACTATAGTTAGATCTAGGATCAATCAAAATAGAAACAACTTGATCGCAAATCTTACCGTCCATATCAATGATTGATGTCTGATGATCTACCTGCCTGTTGTCCACAACTACATAGATCTGAGGAATACTATGACCAACATCACCAACTGTATGTGCCTCCTAAGCACTATAGATCTGGGGTCTACCACCACTCTGATACTATGGAAAATCCCTCTTACGATGATCCCACATATCCAATACTGCAATGGTTCCCTACCACCGCCTCTAGCTTGCTGCTGTCCATGTCCTTTCTCAGTTGTATTGAATCTCTTGTAAGGAACTGTATTATCTTTCTCACTTGCATCTTGAGGTCTTCCTCGATTTGGTGGCCATTTTCCTTTAGCTTTGTCGTTTCTTTTCAAGTCATGCTCCGGCTCAACTTTGCACTTTGACTACTCATAGCAATGCTTCAACTTTCAGATGGCCTCCTCCAACGATCTAGGCTCATCGAACTCAATCCGATATCTATATGCAACTAGAAATCCACTGATGAATCTTTGGACCTTGGCCTTCTCCTCTCTAAGGTAAGGAACATATCTCAACAACTCCAATAATATGCTAGTATACTCCTCATTCGTCATAGAACCCATCTGCAACTCATAAAAGTCCTTAGCTCTGCCATCATAATACCTCTCAGATAAGTACTTCTTCTTGAAGAGCCTTTCAACGCATGCCAAGTCAAATCATCCTCATGTATGTCCTTGACATTCTTCACGTCTTCCCACCAAATATTCGCTTTACCTTTGAGACTGAAAATGGATACCCTTGCTTTGATGTTTTCTAAGTAATCATGCAATCTAAAGAATTTCCTCATGCCAAGCCTCTGCATCTTGCGATTTCTTCATCTCTCCATCAAAGGTAGGTGGATTTTCCTTCTTGAACTCATCCGGTAAGTATCCCTTTCATTCCTCCTGTACAGATGATAATGATGACAATCATGATGTCTATTAGAACCAGAACTAGAGTAATAATTGTGTCTGTCACCCCTCCTATCCAGAGTGTCCAACATCCTGGCATCTCTGGCAGTGTCAAATCTATCTAACCTATGTCTACTATGAGACCTGCTGCCATATGCCCCATTAGTTCTATTTTCATGTCCATGGTTGATCCGAAGAGGTCCGTGTCGCTGCAAATCTGACAAACTTTGAAGTAATACTGCATTCACCTCTGCTTGTTTCTCTTATGCTTGCATGATTTTGTCATTGTCTACTTTGCAACTCCTTATTTCTTCCTTCAGGCTTCTCAGTGTGTCTGCCAAGTCAGAAGAGTGCCCCACACCATGTTTCCCATATGACGCATAGGGAGATTCTATGTAGTCTACCACCTTACTAGCCATCTGACCTCTTTCCTACAAGTATACTATGTCAGCTAAACCAAATCACCATAAATCAACGTACCTTAGCATAACTCGGGGAGGATACCTTGTCTACAAGATCGTCAAATCAACATGATACATGTACAACATAACCATAATAGCATATAGACATATATCAATAAGTGCATCAACGCATAACCATCATACTAAGTAGGGTCCAGTCATCAATGTAAGGCCATATCAACAATGCATGATATGACCTCATGCATGACAACAACCATTACTCCAATGTACACATTACCTTATGCAACTATCCACCTGCATAAGCAATGCCTAATCAACTACACATACACATAACCACATGTAGTCAAGCATAAGCAATCAATTCTTGTAATCAACCTACAAGACTGATGCATGTAATCAAATAACCAAGAATGCAACCCAATGTACAAGGATGTAATCAAGCTACATATAATTGTATAACCAATCATATACTCATGACGATGCATTCCATAAAATTGACATCAAGTTCCTCATGATAACCTTACTATTACTATGATTAATATGATGCAGTGCAACAAGCACATGGAACACAAGTGTAAGAGCCACACACGCAACTGACATTCATGCATGACCAACACACTCACCCATATACGTAGCACCATATATGACCCAAAGAGAGCACCACCATGCTCTGATACCAATTTGTAACACCCCCCCCAGGTCAACCCAAAGTAACCATGCCAACCAGGGTAAACATGAGAAGAGATGCTACTACAATCAGACTCGCCCTCCTATGTCACCTTAAGGAAGTGGAATCGATGAAACATCACATACATTCATCCAACATCATCAACAAAACCCTCAATAGATAAGTCAACCACTCAAACAACCTGTCCCTGGGCCTCACTACTATTCTGCAGCTCTTAGGCCAAGTCGCTCTCATGCTATGGGCAAAGGAGCGACCAAAAACCCAAAGTCACTCTCATAGGCCTGCCTACCAAGGACTGTGGATCAGAATTGCTAGTCCTGTGCCAGCGACTTAAGTGACTTTTCTAGCCCAGAATCCTGGCCTCTGCCCATAACTTGTTGTAACTTCCAGAATTCATTAAAAACATAATAACAATGTTGATCAATCAAAAATCACCATAAGGACTAGGCCTGAGCATCCCCAACCGGGATTGAAATTCTGTCAAACACTTGGCATCAATGTAACCTATAGGTCTAGGATACAAGACAGAGCATAAACAACTGAAACAACTTATGAAACATAACCAGAAGGATCACCTCCTTCTCCATTGAACTACTACATCATCAATTAGGTCTTGCATCCATCCATTTAACAGTTACAAGTAAATACATGAAATAACCATGACATGAATTGGTCATTAAACCATGCTTATAACCAACATAAAACCATATAAATATCAGAGATATGACAACCATTAAATCCACATATAAAACAATGCAAAAGTAAGATAACTTAGCTTTTATTAATCATAGGCAAATTCAACTAGGTTCGGGACTTCCACGTACCACCCAACCATAGACATGGCTGAACCAAATCTCTCTTTCAACTAGTCACCCCCATGCCATATTCCAAGCATGAATGTGGGATCCCATAGAATAACCACTCCAAGAACAACCAAGGGAATCCACCTCCACCCTCATCAAACCGTGATCACACCAAAACCAATGCTTCGATCACAACCGAAAAAAACTTGGAATGCCATCCGAAATCCATCACTATCCTTGAGGAATTTTCCATCTCCTTGTCTATCAGGCTTTATCACAATCTAGACCCAGATCACTAGGCCCTAAATCGACACTGCTCCCTCAGGCTTTACCATTTATCCCACCAAAATCGATCAAGGGGTTCCTAGGCCTTTGGGAATGAACATTGAGACCACCTCCGCCTTGGATTTCGAAATCCATCCGGAAAGCCAAATCTCAAAAATCGAATAAACATCCTAGCATACCATGACGTCTGGTAAAAGGCTAGGCTAGGCTAAAATCCATTGTCATAACCCGACAAAACCATGCCACCGACAACAAGAGAACTATACACCAACATGAAAAGCCATGCATGTTTAAACCAACTAGGAAATAACACATGCAAAAGGTTACTTGCAAGAATTCTTGCTAAAGCTGCTTGATCCCACTTTCCTTTCCTTGATCCTTGCTTGCTTTTCCTTTCCTTGCTCCAAACTAGAGTGCTCCAAGAAAACTCTAAGTGACCAAGAGAGTGAGAGAGAGAGAGAATAATGAGAGAGCTCCAAACTTGAACTTGAAAAAAGCCATGAACTGATCCTCATAAGCCTTTTTATGAATGAGGCCTCTGTTTTCTTCATTTTCCATTATTTTCCTTCAATTCCCTTCTCACATGTAACCTGTGACCTTTACCTTTTTTCCTAATTTCCTTTATTGTCATAAATAAATGTGCCAAAATGCCTTTTCCTTAGCCTTTTCCATCTTTCCTTAGCCAAAACACACATCGAGTGATGCTCACTAAGATATATTTTCCCAACATTAAGCTTGGAATACGTGTCCCTTACCTGTGGTCTTATTTTTCCTTTATTAACGTTTATTGCATGAACTTTTCACCAGTGCTGTTACATTCAAGGTGACAGATTATTACCTCAAACTAATAATTCTTATAGAATTTACTGCAACCCCACTCATTGTTTTAGTGATTTTTCATGTGGTGGCAATGATATGTAGGCTCCAATGGATGGGAAAATCACAGAGGGATCATTTTAAACATCTAGATCTTTCTATAAAATTCTTTATGAAGTAAGTAGAACATGGGATTGATTCATATTGATAAAGAAGAACCTCTTCATTGCTTCACCGCATTAATCTTGTTATTGACATAACCACCCGCGTATAATCTTCAATAGATGTTTTTGATCTCTCTAGAGCAAGAGAAATGAGGGTATTTGTATTGATATTTATAGAGCCTACCTTTGACCACATGGTTTAATCCCCATAAGCCACTTTCTTCTAAACTTCAACACTATTCAAAATTGCATTTCAAGTGTAGTGATGGGCTTATCTGGTCCTAGATACACCAAACCCCAGTTTCCCTGTAGCCCAAGTGTCCCTTTACCTACTTCAGATTTTGATCCTACTAGTTTAGCCTCTTGATGTAGAACCATATTCCTCAAGAGTACCATATTTGCAAAATTTTATCCTTAGCACTTGAGATTGAGGACCATTTTGTCTTCAAATGTTCTCCCTACTATGAGATTAGAGGACGGTTGTTTTGTCTCTTCAAATATTCACTTTGTTCTCTTCAGAAACTCATGGCTTATGAGGACCAAGAATGCTTAGTCCTTTTTCTTTGGAAGATGTTTTATCTTTGTTGATTTCTTACTAGAGGCCAATGCCATGTATCCACATGCAATAGGTTGAATATATCTTACTTCCAACCTTCTAACACTAATAGGAAGAGGTTCTACGGCCAACTTCCAAACTCACATGATAGACTTGTGAGGTATCATAAACCCAATGATTCTTATGGCTTCACACCCATAAGACATTTCTTTGTGTCCTTGAATGTTAAAAGATCTTCTTCAAAGCAATAAATCCTGACTAAAGAACCTACTTCTTTTTGTTTTTTCATTATTCACCATCTAATGAGGTTGTCATTTTTTAGTTATTTTTCTTTTTTCCTCATTTTATATTCTTTTCCTTTCTTATTTAAATATTCATTAGAAATTTTCACTTTTTCTTTATTATCTTTAC
This sequence comes from Pinus tabuliformis, assembly GCA_031772625.1. Taxonomy (NCBI): domain Eukaryota; kingdom Viridiplantae; phylum Streptophyta; class Pinopsida; order Pinales; family Pinaceae; genus Pinus; species Pinus tabuliformis. The sequence continues at coordinate 670,043,251 of CM062809.1, read as the reverse complement.
ACATCATATATTCTTTATAGTGTAAGAGTCAACCTTAATCTTAATAAACATAATATCTAAATTAAATTAAATATAATATATATTACAAATTAATTTAAAATTTTCTTAAAATAAAATCTGTACGTTAACATTGATATGGAGTATGTAAGTTAACATTGATATGGAGTATGCCCCAAAAGGACTATTATTTGGTTAAGAACTTTATAGTGTAATCGTCAACCTTAATCTTAATAAACATAATATCTAAATTAAATTAAATATAATATATATTACCAAATAATTACAAATTAATTTAAAATTTTCTTAAAATAAAATGTGTAAGTTAATATTGATATGGAGTATGCCCCAAAACGACTATTATTTGGTTAAGAGCTAGTCTTCCACAGATGTAAGGAAATCATTTAATGACCCAAGATCCATGGAAATTAGTTAATGGCCCAAGATCCATAGGTATTTGGCAAGAGTGATAGCCTGTCCCCTTACAAACCACCAATGGATAATTCCAAGTGGTGTGTTTTTCCTTGAATACTGGTGATGATTGTGGATACCAACCAATGATGTTTGTCTCCAGTGCTAATACAACTGAATTATGATAAATTTTTCCACTGTATAAAATAAATTAACATTGATATAATAAATACCTTCAATATACAAAACCAACGCATTTTTTGTTTTTTTGGGCCAGTGATCACTCATCATTTTTGAGTACATTTGTCCACTTTTAATTACATTTGTCGCTTAAAGAAATATGAAAAACTCACATGACCAATTGAAATGCCTTACCTAGAGGACCAATATCTTCGCTAGCATGGCAATGGCCATGACCAAATAAGATGTCTCGCTCTACCAGGACTATAAAGAAAATTTTGCCGACTTACTGATCGAGTCACACAGAAACACTAAACGCTTCCCAGACCAATTAACCTAAACCTTATAAACAATCTACTTTCCCGAAAGCACCAATTACGCCCATCATTCCGACGTCCACCCAATCTATAAGAACCTCTGTAGCACACATCCGCGCTACTCTGAGTTCACCGTCTACCCTCATCCTCACTCCCAATTCAGCATTTTATGCGACTCTTGAAACCCCAATTGTTTCCATCTTCTGAAACCACACCGATAGCAAGGTTTCTTATCGACGAATGTATAAATGCGGTTTTCTTCTGCAAATGCTGTTTGCTTCGTCGTTGTGGATTCTCTCTCCAGGACGATGCAAACTCCATTTGCAGAAGAAAACTGGATTTACTTGGTTACAAATGCTATAATAATTAGTTCACAGCAAACCCTAGACTTCCCGAGACGGAAGGGTTTTAATGAAATCGGCGTTCGGAAATATCTTAGGGTTCAGATTACAGGATAAATTACTCAAATTCTTCAACAGAAACCCTATATTTGTTGTTAAGTATTAGCCGTCAGCTGTGGAACCGACGGTTTGTTTTTTACAGTTCGTGCTTGATCCCGAACTAGCTGATGTGGTTTCGAACCCAGAATCTGATAAAAATGATCGTAACTCTGTTTGCAACAACAGCTTAACCATGTATGTCATATATGGAAACCCTAGTATTTCATTCTTGATTACGGTGAATAGCTTGGGGATTTGTAAAGGATGTCGAGGGGTTAACCATTGAGAAGGGTCCAAGGCGCTTGCTTGCGCTTCCCTTCTGTCGAGTATGCTCTGTTCTGCTCAAATTGGAAACATTGAGAGAATTAGGGTTTATAGGGGAAGAAATTGGGATTATTGTTCAGAGGTTGCCTGAGCTTCTGGGTCGTCCGATATAAACTGCGGCAGAGTCTCAAATTTCTTGTGGAAAAATGGAAGCTTCCTTGCAATTTTGAGTCATCCGTCGGCTTCGAGAACAGACTGAGGCCGAGTCTAAATGCTCTCAGGATCTTGATGATGATGACCAAGTCTTTTAAGAAAGCTGAAACTTACACTTTAATGGACCATATTGTGTCAGATGGGGGTTTTCATCTTAAAGTGGTGAGCAGGCTGCCAGAGGCGACATCGGAGATTGAGGAGAAAAATCCGTTGTAAGGGGTGGGAATTCAATTGGTTGCTCTGTTTTGTGGTGTTCGATTGAAGAGAAACTTGGAGGGTTTGGGCCTGCCGTAGTTTATGATTATTCTCTGCATCAATTATGGTATTCAAAGCTTCCATTTTGTCCTCACGCATTGCATTAATGGAGATACAAATACTGCAATTCATTGCGTTCCTTGTATATCAAGAGAAACTACAATTTGCTGCGTGCCAAGGTGAAGACAATGAAGAATGACGCCATTTTCTTTGACGACTGTTTTCCTTCTGCTCTGGTTGCCAAATTTGTACGAATTTCCAAACCTAACGTCACATGTTTCCTTCAATTGCTTTTGTGGATTGTATGTATTGGTGTGGATGAAAAACACATCGTGGAGACTCTAATACGATTGTTGGAAACCCATAAAACGGAGTTGAAATCTTGGGAAGATGCAGTAGAGGCACTACAGACCCGCTTTCTCCCAGCCCATGGGGTTTCACCATCAGATGATAATCCAGGCTCAGATGCCCTGTCCTGTGGTTCAGAGGTACGTCTGATACATGCATATGTAAATTTTGTTTTGGATATGTAAGTGTAGTAGGAATGCTTAACGAATCGATTTGACAATTAATGAATTCTTATATGCGTATTCCATGCATAGTTTTTAAAACCGGAACCGGTGACCGGACCGGTCCACCTAATGAACCGGTTTACCGACCGGAACCGGTCTAACCGGGACTGGTGTGGTCTAAACGAACCGGTTTTAGAAAAATACATTAAATAATTATTTTTTAATGAAAAAAAACTATTTTTAAGATTTAAAACCATGATTCCAAGCCAATAGAGACAAAATATGCAAAGATTGCTCATTGATATATCATGTAAAGCCTTAAAGGTGAATATATCAAAATGGCACCGAGTGCAATACATATCATCGACAAAATACATAAGCAATGAGGCTCTAAATGGCCACTAGAGTGCAAAAATAAAGCCTACAAACTATGGGGCCAGTGGCCTACTATAAGACTTCAGTCTAGACTCTACATATATGATAATAGTAATACTATAATAGTGATCAACATTATCACTTGAAGTTGAAACTTCTCATGAGTCTTAGTCATCATGATCAAACTCAGTTGGTTGAGTCTCGACTCCCAAACTGTGTAGCCACAAACTTCTCTATTGGTTCAGTGACTTGAGTCTCAAACTTCTGAAGGTATTCTGCCCTAATATGCCCTATTATTTCATTTGGTGCTCCACATGGCTTTACATGGCCTCCTATCCCAGCCAAGTGTTGCTTGAACCTGTTAATACCCCCTCCTTGAATGGATTTTTGGCAATATTTGCAGATCATTTTGCCATCAATCATATCACAATGAGCCCATGCAGTATCTTCGGCTTTTGGAGGCATGATGACTCCCTGGATGGTAGATCATAGAAGTGAGAAGTTTATAACACAAAAAAAAAAATCATGGACAGCAGACTCAAATGAGGAATTATCAAGTGCAAATCCTTACCTGGAAATGCAAACTAGCTCCCTTAGCCTCCTCTTGAAGATGGCAACTCCACTGACAGCTACACACTATCTCCAAAATAGCTCCAACTCCAACTCCAAGATGATTATTTCAGCAAAAACTCCACACTCTCCAAGCTCACAAACAAACTCACAAACACTCCAAATCAGTTGTGTGAGACAAATGAGAGTGAGAGGGGTCTCTTATAGCAAGTGTGAGGGTGCTTTTGGAGGGAAAATACCTTTCCCTCACCCCCAAAACCCCAAAACCACAAAACCACAGTGCTTTTTGTCATAATTCGGTGGGCTGTCCATAAACCGGCCGGTTTAGGACGGAACCGGCCGGTTTGCTACAAACCGGCCGGTTCCGCCCTAAACCGGCCGGTTTTGACCGGTTAAGGCCAGATTTCGGTCACATGAGGCATCTAACCCGGTTTTTAGGCCGGTTCGGACCGGCCAGGCCTCTAACCGGCCTGTTAGACCGGTTACCGGTTTTTGTGGCCGGTTTTTAAAACTATGATTCCATGACTTTGTAACTGTACACATATGTTGCATGGTCGACATAATGTGCCTACTAAGAGAGAACTATAAGCAACTCAGATTAACAGCATGCATCTACTCTACCTTTTGGCAAACTGATTATCAAATACCGATAGTTCGCATGAAGATCGCCGAGCAGCTGATTAATGTACATTAAATATGTAAAACTGAGGGACGCCTTTTCCCTGGCCTAGTTTTCCCCTTTTTTGGGCAGAGACAATACATTTCGCTTCAGCTTAAAACTCTTGACTTTTGTTAACAAGTTTTTTTTTAAGAGTAGTTTTTGAAAGTTGACCTAAAATGATATATATTAAACATAATATCTGAGAGTTTGTTTTTATAATTTTAGAAATACGTTGATTGTATTTTTCCATTGGTTGGGCAATTTAGTTTGGGTTTGAAAGAGACCAGGCATCAAATTTGAAGATAAAGGTTTTTTTGGCTCAGCAATTTTTTTTTTTAATTATATGAAGTTGGAGAATGCTATTTTTGGACCAAAATTTCAAATATATTTGAACAATGATACTAGTTCAATATTTGAACAAGGATACTAGTGCACAGGATACTAGTTAACTAGTATCTCAATTTATATAAAAAATTTACACAGAGAATTTAATATTACTATTTAATAGTATATTTAGGAATTATATGGAGAGAATCAATTGGACTATTTACTTATAATCGATATAGGAATCATATGAAGGAAATTTAGTATGACTATTTAGTCGATTATCTTCCTGATGTCATTTCTAAGCTACAATAAAATTGTTTTAAAATGCAATTGTTCTTCTTACTCTGTACTTGGTTCAATTGTTCTAACAATTGCAATGAGCTTTTCAAATGCAATCAAAATAGAGTATTATTTTAAGGATCACTGCAATGTTCAATAAAAAAATAACTATTTAAAAACCTCCAACAACTATCAATTTTCTATAAAGAAATCAATTTTAATTCTTGATGTCCACTTAAGTAGGCGAAGAAGACATGGAAGGACTTTTCATAAATCCAATCAAGCAGAGCAAGCATTTAGCAAAGAAGGCAGTAAATACAAATATGTGAAGCAGGTGGAAAGAAGATCCACAAGTGGAACCACAGAAGATTGATAGATTTTGTTTGCAAATTCAAATAAAACCACAGAAGATTGAAAGATTTTGTTTGCAAATTCAAGTAGCAAAAGGATGAAGCATTGATTTGAATTTGAATTGTTTCTCTTTATGAATAACAAGAGAATGCACTGCAACCAAAACTTAAGATTCAATACCTAATATTATAATGTAATTTTAATATACAAATGATATAATCCTACATGAGTTCCATAACAATAAAATTCTATTGTATAAAAATAATTTAAATTATTATAATAGAAACAAAAATTATTAACAATTTATTTTCTTAATTTCTATAATATATAAAAATGAATAATATTTTTTTTTACAAAAATAATGAAAAATATAACATAATAAAAAAACCCTATTTAGACCGGCAGTTTTTTTTTTTTAATCTATGTATGATAGCTATACTTGAATGCTGATGACAGGATATACAAAATGTAACTTTTTTTATTTATTTTTTTAATCTGTGTATGATAGCTATACTTGAATGCTGATGACAGCCTATACAAAATGTAACTTTTTTATTTACTCAAGCATCATATGATTTTTTTTTGGGGTACTTTTTATTAAAAAATCCAACATAACTTTTATTTCAATTTTAATAATTTTTTATTTTAATTATTATTTATATAAAAATAATTCTATGCTTTAGGGCTTTCCATCAAAGGCAGAGTGGTTAAGAACAGTGACGAGTTTAATTTATAACTCAAAACTGTTACGACAAAAATCAACTTAAAAGGATGAAAAAAACCTACTGAAACATTTGGTCGGTTTAACGAATAATAAGAGGAAGGACAGGCGCCAAATGTACATGACTGACTTGCAACATGAACATCGATGCGCAATAGGGCAGAGCCAAATGTATTAACCTGCCAGATTGACTGTTGGGATGAATTGCGTAAACGTATTTCAGACATTCATTATGTTTGATGATGGGTTTACACATTTTATGCTTATATATGTTATGAAAAAATCAACTTTAAAATAAATAAATGAATGTTAACACTTACGCATATTTGGTCTGGTCGGGTTTTACAAATAATAAGTGACTGGATAAACGCCGAATTATGAATACTGATGCACAATAGGCCAGAGCCAATGATGGCGGTAGGCTTGGAATTGTACAACTGTATTAAGCTGTCAATTTTACTGTTTGGATGAATTTATTAACGGTATTTCACACATTCATTATGTTTGATCATGGGCATGCAGATTTTATGGTCATATTTGATGGCCGAAGTGCCTCATGACAACCAAGTTGGCTGTCAAATTCCATCCCTGAAGTGCAGAGTGGCAATATGGAGTAGCTGGACAGACTAAATACTTATGAGATTGAATCATTGCATATGGACAAGAGTCGATTCCATTTAGAGGGTGCATGCTCGAGTAATTTTTATTTCTAACATTAAGTTGCTCTTGCTACCGTCTGTTATTTCTAACATTAAGTTGGCCTTATTCCATTTCTTATTATTCTCCCTTATGTATGAAATGAATAAATAAATAACTAATTTTAACTGCTGTTCTGGATCATGATGAAACGACTAGCTAAGTCTTCTATGTAATATGGTCACATCTTTCAGTAAAAGCAAATACACCCATGGTGTACCACTGCTAACAAAACTTGAAAATAAAGAGTTGCAATGATTGATTGCTTACCGGTGGTCCCATAGCACTCTGGGAAAGTTGATAAATATTTTAATTGGTGATAGCCAAAGGGAAAGGCCCATGATTATTTACCAACTGTTGTCAACGCTTTAGTGCATCTCACTGTACATCAATTCTCCCTCGTCCGTTACAGAAAGCAAACATAATTACAGGATCGAATGTTGCTTTACATATCCATTATTGCTTTCTTTTATATATATATATATATAACCGAAACACCATTTTGGCCGCCGCCGCCCTTGCCCCCCTATGTGCTAAGCATTTCCAATAACTCTTTTTCAGCACTTTGTCTTTGTGTTTTCCTTTATATACAAAGATGGCAGTTTCTATTATTGACAGGGAGAAGCTATTGGATGGAGAAAAGAGGGAGATGACCGTGGACCAGATACTTTTGCTCCAACTGCTTAATCGATTTCTTTCCTCTTATTATTATTATAATAGCTGGATACTAATGTAGAGTCATTGATTGATCTACTAGGTTATCGTTTGTTATTGTAGGTAAGACGTTAATGCAGCATGTTAGCCACCGTATGCTGCAGTCTTCTGGATGTAGGAATTGTTCAAAGAGCATTACAAGGATTCTGTGGATGCACAGTTTCAGGATTTAGCAGTCGTGGAAATGCTCGAAAGTTGTAATGTTCCAAACTAGATTTTTGCAGTAATATTCACAATTACCATAGAGGCATTTTAAAACCAGCGCTTTGCAAAAATGGAATTGCCAATGATTTTCTAATAATTGTTAATGTAAGAACATTTTGTAGAACATATGCACACAATTTAACATGAATCCCTTGTTTGAGAGTAGGCACAATGAATAAACTCAATCTTATTATATTAAACATGTCCAATGAGAAATCTAGATGACTGTTTTTAAGACTTGCTAGGGTGGAGTCTTTCACCCCCAAAGACTAGTTATTTTAATCAACTAGGGTGGGTAACTGCTCCACCGAAGATCATGCTCAAAGACTAAAGTTATAAACCTTTAAAAATCATGCTCAAGGTTATAAACCCTTAAACAAGCTCCCAGAGCTGAAGTAAACAATCCCTTAGATATCCAAACATGCCTAACCAATGACTTGAGCTCACTTCTCTAATCTTTGGCCACCGGAATACCATGGATAAGCATTCTGTGGATACCAATACAATGGGGAAGCACTCCATGGGTACCAATACCATGGGAAAGTAATGCAAAGGCACCAATACCATGGGCAAGTAAATACATAATAATGTGATTTTATAAATTCTCCCGGTTCTACACTAAATTATTTCCTTATAATGATCATTTGGAAAAAGGACATGACAATCCTCCCTCCCCAAAATTACTTGTCCTCGAGCAATTGCCATAATTTGCATATCAATACCCAGGTCCCAAATGTGCCACTGTACCCAGGTCCCAAATGTGCCACTGTATCATCAGGCCACAAGTGGATCCACTATAGTGTTAACCATCCCTCAGACCTCCCCCTAGTAAATATGAAGGACATATCTTCTAATGTGCCAATGGGGTTGTCAGTGTTGCGCTATATCATCTGCTCCTCGGGAACCCAATCCACCAAACAGACAGCATACTCTCCATACTATGCTTGACACAATGTCATGGCAATTCCATTCCACTTGCGAAGGTCCTGCTAATACACACTGGGTATCCTGCTATCCTGCTCGCTGAGAGTATACGTAGACATTTCATGGGGCCTGTACTCCGATGGGATCATGAAAGGATGTGCAAACTCATTCACCCAGTCAATTTTTTTTATCAATGTAACTATAGTCCTGCACCCCTGCTAGGCCTATTATAAGGCCCATAGATACACTCAATTCCAGATCTAGATTAGGAAAGTCCTATAGTAAGCCTGCCGAACAATCATGCCTCGATTTGTTCTGCTGAAAAGTCATATACTTCATCTCATTACCTGGCATAACACCCTCGAGGCCCTCTCCATAAAACCTCTCTGACTTGACTGTAAATGTGGCAATCGTCAGGATGAACTGCCAATAGTGAAGCATGGACCACTCTCATAGTCTTGTCCTTGAGTGTGGACTCAGGGACCCAGTGTATGATGTCGTCCTCTACTGTATACTTGTCATCCTGTAGGTGTCCATCCCTCAACTCAGAGGCAAACTTGTTTTCTGAATGTTCCATCCCAACTGGAATATCCAATCTCTGCTTGTTGCTGATCTCCTAGATGAAATACTGATGATAATGTTATCCATGCTCCCCATAAATCGGATGGTGCGCCCCACCACTCTGTCAAAGGATCTATCTGATCCTGCTGCCCATGATATCCTGCTTCGACTGAATCTGAGAAATTGCATCTACATCAAATGAACCCTTGACTCACTAACAAGCTCTGTTGTGTGACGACGTGATCCACCTGGCTCCCATTTGCTTATTTGGGAGTTTCCCATCCCAAATATGTGATGGTCCTTGTTGCACTATGCCTTTGGCTAGAAGTGTCTCCTAGGAAACATCAACTTAGTGGGATACCGACTCATAATCTCCCTCCATCCCAACTGAAATGGACTTCTAAGTTCTGAAATAGCAATTATCCATAACCCCCCATGGAATGTGCCTTCCATCATCTTTAGTTATCAACAACCCCTGACAAAGACCTTGTGTATAAATTCCAACAAAAGGAAAATTTCCACCATACTGATGCTGCACCACTTTGATTTCAACTGGAATGCTCATAGATTGAAGCTCTATCTCATGATCCGGTTTTCCTGTAAAAGAAACCAGAAGTAGTCGGATCCTTCCTCATACCAACTCATCTCCCGACTATGCAAATCTGGATTCATGGTACTGCAAGCCTTGTTTGTGTACTACTGAAGAGGGATACTTTGTAGCTCCTGAGTAGGCTTTAAGCATCCCACAATCAGCTGAAATATTCCTGCATTATATTTCCCTTACAAGGGATTTTAGGAACTGTAACCCTTAAAACTTCACTCGGACAATGTGCAACAAGCAGCCTTATCTTTCTATCTTTATGCCTCAATAGCCTATACTCACCCAAGTTAATCATTGTTGGAACCATAATTGCTAGAGTCAACTGAGAAGGTGGTTGTCCTGCCATTTGTAATTTCCTTGTCACCTCCTCCAATGAACTAAGGACATCTTTGGATGCAGCCAACTGTCCAAGTTGATCTCTTGCTCTAAAAAGCTGCTGTAAAAACCCCATCTTTCATAATAACTCGAATTTTGTCCACCAGCTTTAACCTTAGAGCCAAGAAAAATGTCGAATCAGAGCTCAGGACTGTCTTTGCTGGAACTACTCAGCGAACTCTACCACATATCCAATTCAATCCCGACATTTTATGTAATGATGACATAATGAAGCCTCGCCTTCCTCCAAAGAAGTGAATGCCAGAACTAAAAATGGAACAAAAAATCGCTTGTTACTGGTTTTCAATACGGCACCTACTGTTGGTAACAGATTAGGGAACCACACAATAACTTTTAGAAAAATTGTCCCTCCAAAGCGGATATGGGATTAACAAACCAATGAGTTCACCATCCAAGCTAGTGAGCCAATAATCCAAGCTACATAAATATGTTGAAACTGAGGCTTGAGTATATCGAATCGGAACAGAAAATGATCCATGCAAATACAGACACTATAATTAGAACACCCAGATAACAAACAGCTTGATTTGCTTCATAAATCCCTGAGGGCATTTTAAAATAGGCTTCGATTAGCGAAGTGCCCAGCAATAATAGTTATTCGAAACCCCTGACTTTGATCTCTAGCAATTTTGAAGTCGGACACAAACCAAATATTGATCATGTGTTATTCCTCGCTCATTATTATATTAGTTGAATTGACTATCTTTCTATGAACTAAATACTCTAAGCGATTCTAAAACTTTGTTCTATGCCCCAAAAATTAGAATGGCACCATCTTTCCTTAAAATTGGATAAAAACCTCTTCATTATTCACTTTTTTTCAGAATATTCTTCATATTCTTCCACCTCTCATTAGACCAGACTTCACATAGAGGATCACAACATTTTTCCGAGTACTACCTTCAGACAGAGGCACCAAGAGATCGATTGATACCAGTACGTATGCAGACTCTAGATCAGTGAGGATCAGTGGGCCTCACCCTGCTACACTAGATCTCAGCAGCGATTCTGTCTCAGATCTGTTCCTGGGAGACAGACTAGGTCCTCCAGCATTCAACAGCGTGTGAACCCCCGGGATACGATTTAGTGGATAGTCTGCACTTGCCATCGGCTCTTCATCGGGCCAACAAAGTCTGTTGAGTTTCTTCAATGTTATTCATTCAGTGTCAGATGTTAGGAGAGATGGGTCTGATCCTCAGACCTATTAGCTCTTGGATCTTCTACACTAGGGCCAGATGTTGATTTACTTCATGCATTATATCTTTTATAAGAGACCGTTTAGTTTTCCCACTTTGTATATATATCAATGTACTCAACAATCCCTTTGACCTACTTTGTGGTCATTAGTTTAGACATAAAGATAATTATCTTACCTTATCTAGGCAAATTGTTTAGATCCATCACCAAATCTATTTAAGCTCCCATTGGTAGATGGGGAATCCCCTACAGGTTATTAAATGTGTTGTTCACAACATCAGCTCCTTCTAGCTAACGGATTCGACTCCAATTTCTCCACAGTAACAGACTTTCAATTATTCTTTCTTCTCTTGGATTTGTCAACTATTCTATCATCTCTTGAGTTTGTCAACTTCGTGTCTTCTTGTTAATTGGGAAGATACTCTTTCTGTGGGGGCACTTTTTATATTCATAGTCAATGGCTCATTTTAATTGGGATCAAGAATAATTAGTTTTTCTCGATTCTCCTTTACAACAGCTTTAGAGTAGATATCGATTTATAATCACCAATTTTTTGATGGTGGTTCACACAATTGTTCAAAGTTGAGAATCGAGCAGTTCCTCTGGGCCGTGTGGTGCTGGTTCCACGTGTCGACAAAGACGCACTCTGAGGCCCCAGTCACCGTGCACCGTTCTTTAAATTTCTCTCTTCTATGCGGCCAAAGTCTAGCTTCTGTGATATTTTTTTTAACTTTTGAATAAACCCTCATCATCCATGGTTTACGCTGCCCATCACAAAATTTTCGACCTGAACAAAGATCTGGATGTTACCTCGACCTTGATTTTGGTTTAAACGCTGTGATAGACTCGGTCTCACAACAATAACAAATTTCTGCCTCCATTTATTCACTATTCCTGTGCAATGTGACTCGACCTCGACTATGAGGCTGCACTGACTAATCGCACCAACAAATCGAGCCACGAATTGACTCAGTCCCTTATATAGTGTTGTTCGGTCCATGCAACCCGGATCCTACTCATGCGCACTACTACATTTGGCTTCAGTGAACCCTAATTAACTCAATCCCTGAGGCATGATTCAACTGCCAATTCAATTATTTTGGTCCTGTGGTTTGGTCTGATACTCCACACGGGTTCTCTGGCTTCGACAGAATACTATTTCGACCCTTCTTATTCAGATTAATTCGCCTGGAAATAGACTATCAACTTGCACAACACCCTGGTTTCTGCCTCAGCAGACCCTAATTAACACTCCAACTCTTGGAATTCGGCCCTTGACAACCCGGTAGCTCCATGGGTAAAGGATTGGGCTAAAAAAAAATCGCCGACTAGAGTTAATTTGGCACCTATAAGAGCTAATTCAGCCACACATCAAACTTGGCTCTTAGGTAAACAATTTCAACTTGCATTAAACCTTCCACGGCTAAATACTAAATCTCTCAGGCAGCTAGGAAAACTAGTTGATACCACTGTAAACCACCGTAATGTCTCAAACTAAATTTTTATAGTAATCTTCATAATTACCATTTACAGATTTTAAACCAATGCTTTGCAAAAATGACATTGCTAATGATTTTCTGCGAATTATTAATGTAAGGACATTTTGTGGAACATATTGTAGATAATTTAACATGAAACCCTCGTTTGACATCGAGCACAAGCAATAAACTCAGCCTTATTATATTAAACATAAACTCAGCTTTATTATATTAAACATGAATCTGAATATACATGAGAACCTGTTAAGAAACCAACAAGATGGCACAAATAGTCGAAGATATAAATGGTTGACAATGACCTCTCCAATGAATTCGTTGACTTTCAATGAGAAACATGGATGGCTCCTCTTTCAAGACTAGCTAGGGTGGATTTTTCACTAGATGGCTCCAAAGAGTAGCTAGGGTGGATTTTTCAAGACTAGTTAGGGTGGATTTTTCACTATCGAAGTCTTATTATTTTAATAAACTAAAGTGGTTAATCATTCCACCCAAGAAAATCATGCTTCAGGGTAGCAAGCTTCAAGAGCTAAAGTAAACAATCCATTAGATATCTAGACATGCCTAAAGAATGACCTTGAGCTCCTTTTTATAATTTTTGGTCACCCCAATACCATGGATAAACATTTTGTGGATACAAAATACCATGTATATTATCTATGGGCACCAATACCATGGGCAAGAAAATCCATAATAATGTGACATTATAAAGTTCCCCTTATTCCCTTGACGATATTTTAATCTCATTAACTTAATTGTTTCCCTACCGTGATCACTTGGAAAAGGGACATGCCAAAAGAACTTTCTCTCAAGGCATGAATTTTAGTATCAATAAAGTAAATGTTGAAGAGGAAACAATTTTATTCTTCCATGATTTGTCGCATAAAAGTAACAAAGGAACACTACCTTTGTTTCCCAATTTCAGGTATAATAATATTGATACTCCTAGGATATTGATCATTTTGGATAGAATGAATTTGATAATCATTGTATTGATAATATGAAACGATAACTTTGACTAGAAATATATTAATCAATACTGCGATTGATGTTGTTGGGAGATGATACTTGATGAATGAGTTTGCTATGCAGTGATTATTTTAAATGGTAACTTTGACAAAAATTATATTAAATAATTGTTAAATTGTAGTAAGAAAATGTTTCATTTGACTTATGCCTTAGTCAAATGGAGAAATTCGAATTTCCATATCAACAGGATGACTTGAGTTGCAGTTAGTAAGAGTGACATGGCCAAGTCACTTAGTTAAATTAGTCAATTCGAGTTTGTGGGCAAGAAGTAGAGTTGTGCATGAGTTGATTGCTAAGATATAACAATCTAGTGGAGTTATAGTTAGTGAAACTCAGATATCTGAGTTCTAGTCATGAATAGAGTCAGTAGGAGTTCAATTGAGTAGTTGTAATTGTTGTTAACTCACTGATATCTTAGTTAACTAGTCAATTTACTAAAAATAGCCCTAGTCATGCATGGAATTCGAATTGGTTAGTTGAGTGGAGGAAAAAAGCATCAATGCAATCATTATTGTATACTAGTGAATGTACATTGTTTGCATGTAGCAGGTGAGGATTTTCTTTTGGAAATTGCGCAAGCAAATATGATTTTTCCCTATTCTTTAGGAGTTAATTTTCTCATGAATTGTGCAATGAAATAGGAGTAGGAGGCTTAGATTTGGCTAAGTATTTGCCAGAGCAGACTCAAGAGAAAGAGATCAATATTGTAGTGCAAGTTGAACTTCAAGGATTGAAGCTGTCATTGTAATAGATCGATTTTCTCATATGATATAATACAAACAGAAGAGGTTTTTCTCCTAGTTGGGTTCGTCAGTAAAAACACTGTGTTCATTGTGATTGGATGATTGCATGTGTTTCTATTGTATGTTTTCCCTTCCGTTGATTGAATAAAAGAAATTTGTGCCTATTGTTTTCAGTCTGAATTCATTAGCAACTACTTTCGACATGGTATCAAAGCTATTGAAATCTACATAGAAACAAGGTTCCTGATCTTCCCTTAGAGAAATTTCAAATAACAGAGTTTGGTGGTGCAAATATTTCTTCAGTGTAGGAGCAATGCCTTTCTATGGATTAAGGCTTGAGTATACATTGGAGGCACTTCAAATTTCATAGCCTAGAAAGACAGAGTGGAAGTTGTGTTGGATGACAATGGAGTATTGGTGTACCACCCAAACTGATATTCCGAAACGAACAACATCAAATGCACAACAGAAGGCAAGAGGATTATCCTGGAGGGAGTCAGAGACCATGTGGTTTTGAGTTTGCATGGCAAGCAAACTGCTTATGCAATGAGGAAAACCCTCACAGAGTTATTCGAAAGCAACAATGATGTCATGAAATTGGTATTGAAAGATAAACTCGGGAACATTCAAATGTAGAAAAATGAAACCATTATTTAGTACCTATCCAGATTCACTCAGATCAAAGATGAACTTGGAGGAGTTGGAGAGAATATGCCACCATCTGAACTAGTGAGCTTAACACTCCTTGGTCTTTCGAAGTCTTGGCACAACTATCAGGATTCAATTAATGGAAGAGACAAGCTCCCAAATTGGGAGAAACTTTGGTATAACCTGGTGCAGGAGGAGATTAGAAGAAACACTAGTGATGGAGTCTCATCTAGAATTGATGAGGAAGAAGACTTTTCTCTAGTTGGCAAAGGGAAGAATGCCAAAGGCAAGAAGGCCCAAGGCGAGGCAGAATCCAACCAGAACCATGGCAAGAAGAAATACCTCAATAAAATTAAATGCTTTCATTGCCATGAGTATGGACACTATGCAACCAAGTGCCCACATAAGAAATCCAGTAAGGAACTTGCAACAACAGCAGGAGGATATGCTCTCACATCATAATTCGAGTTGGATTTCACCCTCATTACTTGCATGAAAAGCATAATAAGAGGGAGTGAGTGGTACCTAGACTCTGGTGCTTCATTTCATAGGACATGAAATAATGATTTCTTTAGCAACTTAGAGGAGAAGGACTCAAATTATACATAGAGCTTGGAGATGATAGAAGGTATAGTACCAAAGGGATTGGCATTGTCGCCTTTAAGGGGAGTCAGGCTCCCATCTTCACTTAAAGGATGTAATGCATGTGCCTGGTCTAAAGAAAAATCTAGTTTCTGTCGCTATACTTGAAGACAAAGGATATGATGTGGTTTTCAGTAGAGGGAAGGCATATTTGAAGCATGTTTCTATTGGACAAGTAAAACAAATTGGTGTTCGAGTTGAAAATATCTACAAGCTAGAGGTATATTTTTCCGTGTATGTAGTCATACCTCCAAGTGTAAGGTGAGGTGATGTAGAGCCTTAGTACCAAAGTTGCAAAGAGCTGGGCAAGGTCCATAGGAGAGCAACAACAATGGTAGTATACTATTCTCATGGATCATTACTCTTGCTACACGGGCCCACAGTATGTAGTCTGATCTTGGGAGACAGTGGCAACATAAAGACACAACTGATTCAATCTTTTGGATGCTTCTCAGTTGCAGTTATTGCAGTAACAACAACAATGGTGAAAGGGAGCATTAGTTGTGTTATAGTGCATTCCTACAAAGGAGCAGGATGCAGATATCTTGACAAAGGTTTTGTCAAGAGGCAAATTTGAGTTCCACATGAGCAGGATTGGGGTGTTTAAGAAACCTTTTCTTGCTAAGGGGGAGTGTTATATTATAGAATGAAAAGGCTTCGTTTGACTTGTGCCTTAGTTGAATGGAGAAATTTGAATTTCCACATTAGCAGGATGACTTGAGTTGTAGTTAGTAGGAATGACGTGGCTAAGCCACTTGGTTAAATCAGTCAATTCAAGTTTGTGGGCAAGAAGTATAGTTGTGCATGAGTTGATTGCCAATATCTAGTAATCTAGTGGAGTTTTGGTTAGTGAAACTCACTTATCTGAGATCTAGTCATGAATAGAGTCAATACGAGTTCAGTTGAGTAGTTGTAATTGTTGTTAACTCACCGATCTTTCAGTTAACT
The DNA here is from genome assembly GCA_031772625.1 of Pinus tabuliformis. Lineage (NCBI taxonomy): Eukaryota > Viridiplantae > Streptophyta > Pinopsida > Pinales > Pinaceae > Pinus > Pinus tabuliformis. The sequence goes on along the minus strand of CM062809.1, from coordinate 670,026,579 downwards.
AGTCAATTTACTAAAAAGAGCCATAGTCATGCATGAAATTCGAATTGCCTAGTTGAGTGGAGGAAAAGACATCAATATAATCATTATTGTATACTAGTGGGTGTACAATGTTTGCATGTAGCAAGTGAGGCTTTTCTCTTGGGAATTGCGCAAGCAAATATGAGCTTTCCCTATTCTTTAGGAGTTAATTTTCTCAGAAATTATGCAAAGAAATTGGAGTAGGAGACCTAGATTTGGCTAAGTAATTTCCTAAGTAGACTCAGGAGAAACAGATCAATATTGCATTGCAGGTTGAGCTTCAAGGATTGAAGTTGTCATTTTAATAGATCAATTTTCTCATATGATATAATACAAACAGAGGAGGGGTTTTTCCCAGTTGGGTTCCCTAGTAAAAATACTATGTTCATTGTGATTGAATGATTGTATGTGTTTCTATTATATGTTTTCCCTTCCACATATTGAGTAGAAGAAATTTGTGTCTATTGTTTCCAGTCTGAATTCATTTGCAACTGCAAATTTCGAGTTATTTCTACATTAACGTTGCAGTGGATATTGCAGGCAAATGATGGAGGAATTTGCAAAGGAAGTGAAGCGATTAGCAGAAAGAGTTTCAAAAATATGTGTGAAAATTTGGGACTAGAGAAAGGGTATCTTAAAGGAAATCCTTGTAGGGGGGAGCTGCAATACCTCTTTCTTTGGCATAAAAATGGGTAACTATCCATGGTTGAGGCTAGACCTCGTCGAAAACCTATGATTCCCCACGGATAGTAGTAGACTCATTTCATTACTACAAGATGATGAAATCAATGGCCAACCTATTCAAGACACAAAATACAAGAGGATGTGGCATTGCATGCTTGCTAAAGAGAATACCATTAGAATCTCAGTGACACTTTGAGTGATGTAGAGGTGTATCCTTCTACACAACTAATGATCATGTTGGCATAGTAGAACGGGATATCAAGGTTTGAATTTCAATATTTTGCAAACAAAATATTAAACTTTACTATAACGTTTATCCTGGGCATTTATTTATGAGATTATGTTTTGTAGGTCATGCTCCTAGGAAATAACCACAAGTATTTATTGGAGGTTAAGATGCAAGCGACAATTGTCTTCAACCATTTCAAAGAAGGGCTTATGAAATTCATATTTAGGTATTTGAAATGATCTAAATTGAATGGATTTTTGGTACATGTCTATCCCTTCTTTGAGAATCCCAGTTTTCCTTCTTCATGTCTACACACAACAGATGGAGTTAATGGATGATTAGGTGGGGAAGCAAGAGTACACACTAGAGATCATGAAACATTGAGAGAAGTGGTTATGTCTAAAGAAACCATTGTCTAGATCCTGTTAGTTTTCAAGAATCAACACCTGGAATTTTCTGACACAAAACTTACTTAATAAACACACAACTAAGTTCTTAACAAAATTAGCAGAGGCACAATTACACAACCAATCTCAATCACATATGACACATAATTTTTTTCTCAATCAATAGTTATTCATTAATAAATTAATATGAACCTACTTGGGCTCCCGTCCTGGGATAATGTCACAATTGAGAAATTATAGAGTACAAAATAAGCTTGGATCTGATCCAATAGATCTTCCCTATATCGATGCTCGATCTTCTTTGCACATTTGTATCTATAGCCTCTCTACAATCCCTTGGACCTGACACTTTAGAGTTCATACTCCTGAGGTTAGTGTTGTTGTATGATGTGTCTTCTCACTCTCTATAGCCTTGATTTTACAACTTTACATTGAGTTAAATCCCTAACCCTAACCCTAATCTCAAAGTGATTGATGTTCAAGATTAGATCTCGCCTTAATTGAGGTCATTGGTTAAGATAATAAATTAATTTACTTTTCTTAAGATCCCTTTAGCTCAATAAGTCAACATATTAATATGTGATTTTTCCTATGTTACAAAGAAACTTGCTCAACCTAGAGCAAGTATCCTAAGGATATCTTGTGGGCGACTTCTGTACGCTTAGACACTTGGGCTTGTGCAGAAGTACTTTCTCGAGCTACAAACTTCAATAGATCCCATTAGTCATCGTGAACAATTAACATGGAGTTTTTTTCCTTTAAATAAGCTACATTAGAGATGAACACCATGGGAAAAACCATGGGTTATAATAAACTTGAAGCTTGAGAATTGTCGGTAAATTGACTGAGTCAAGTTTACTTTAACTACCCTAACAATCCTCCCCTTAAACTCGACTCGAGGAGATTAACTTGGTTCTGATAATTCATCAACCATCTCATTTGAGATCTCACATTCCCCCCCTCAAGCTAGGATACCAGTACACATGCCACCCTAGTACCTATTCAAGTGGTCCATTCCACAAGTTGATGAATCCATGTGACACTGCACTACATATATGCTTGCTCAAAGTCTTAAGGCCTTATAACAATCTGTACTCCTATGCAACATGTATTCTTGGACAACAAGTCTTACAACTATCTGTTAAAATACCCCTGCTTTGGACCAAAACCCTTAGGGTGTTCACACACCATTGTGGCTCTCATCACACATTGACTCCTTCATTATCCTAAAACCATTGAGTCTATCTCTATTTTCTCATCCATACAACCACTCTTTTGCTACATCTCTAGCTATGCTGATCCATATGCTGACTTGGGATTTCTTGTTACTTTCCTCCTTACATAACTATCGATCACTTTCATCATGGGATCATCCACAAACACATTGTCCTCATTGTTCAACTCATTATCTTTATTTGAGTTTCAATTATCAAATTCACTATCATCTTGATGCTCTCCTTGGCCCAACCTACCATGCCACCCACTACAATTGCTATGTGGATCTCAATTTTTCCCTTTTCACATCTTTCTTTAGCTTTCAACTTGGACTTAAGATCAACCTTCTGCATATTCTACTAGGCCTTCAATGCTCAACTCTAGCTATGATATTTACAAGGATCTCATTAACACACAACAAATTTAACCAAAACTATGGTATGTCCACCTTTGGATCTAATACTAGTTGTTAGGATCACAAAACATTGAGAGAAATGGTGGTGTCTAATGACATCGTTGCTAGGATTACAATGGTCACTAGGACTAACTAACGCGGAGTCTTTCCACCTTTAAATAGAATACATTAGAGATGAATACCATGGGAAAAACCATTGGTTCTCATAAACTTGGAGCTCGAGAATCACCAGTAACTTGACTAAGTTTAATTTACCTGAACTACCCTAACAATTTGTTGGTTAGATAGATGATGTTCATTTTTTTTTCACTTGTTGTACCCTATGTTGGATCTAGGAATTGACATCTTTTTCACCATTATTTCCTTACCATTTCGATCACTTTCACCTTTACAACTGCATCCTTTTACTCCGTTAATTACATTTTTGACCAAAGTATGATATTCCCTCATGTCACAGTACCTTGTGCATTTTTTCTTCTATTTGATGAGAGGATATTTCTTTCGGTGTAACTTTACATACAAAGTGACAAGAAGGATGTTTATAGGATGACCTGGCTTGTTAGGATGTTGCTACTCTCTTTTTCCTAGACGATGTTATGTTTCTCTTCTATGGTTTTTGCAATGTTGCCACACTAAGCTAGGTTTTGCCGATACTTTGATGATGCTTCTCTATTCTATGCCAATGTACACTCTATTTTCTCTATGCCATTTTTGAGAGTTGATACAGGTGTTGCTACTTGGCTAGGTCAACTACGACCAATGTGCCAACAAGGATTTCACTTCTCTTGGAAATTCAACCAATTCAACTATAACAATTGCAATCCTCCATTTTAGTCACTCACCAAAATAAGATATTGTTATGGCTTTACTTTTATTTCCAGTAAATTGTTGTAATTTTTTAAGAAAAGACTCTTAGTTTGAATAGCTTGAGAGTCAAGAGATTCTCATGGCTGATTTTGGTACCAAGATTAGATAGGAAGAAAAAACCTTCTGCCTCATTGTGCATATTGTATTTTATCTCTCAAAGTAACACAATATTTTATGGGTTTGTGGTTTCTTGTGCTAGCCAGTGGGCTGTGATTACCGACTCCCAACTAAGGAGGAATGGACCTCCTCTTTAGTAGGGATTGCTATGTTATAGAGGTAGAATAGTAATTTTACTTTAAATTAATTACAGACCATGTTAATTCAGTTCTCGTTATAATTTCAATTATCACTGTTCCAGATTCTCGTCGATACATTTCCATTATTGTTGGTTGAACTAGTTTGCATAATATCTGATATAGATTGCTCGTGTGTTAGTATAGTTACCCTTGATCGATCCTTACCAAATGTGTGTTGTCACTGTTCAATTTATACTATAGTTTTATAATTCGCTATCAATACAAAATGTTAATTGGTTTCCATTACATCTGTTATAGTATGTTATTTAGACAATGAATGGTTGATTATGATTTTCTTAATGGTAGTGATTGAATGGTTTTGTGCAATTGATTCAGGGAGTTCTATTTCCTTTACTTACAAGAGTAATCTAGAATAGATGAGTGTCATTTTATTCCGCAAGTGTGATTTCATTTCCAGCATTGCATGCATAATGTTATTTTTATGCAAGCGGGGTTTGATAGTGATGCTTTTATTGAATTATTTTCCATTCTTGCAAGAGTGATGAATTACAACAACTTTTGGTTTGATTGGGTGCCATGTTATCATAAATAATTAGGTACTAATCAACATTAGGTATCAGTGGTTGTCTACATATATAACACTTGATAACCGTGAAATAAAAAGACCTACCTTGTTTGACAATTTACGTGAGAGCAATTAATTTGTTTTATTAAAAACACTTAAATTTCCCAACATTTTGGCATTGTTTTTGGGGAGGTTATTAAAGGTGCACAAGAATAACCAACATTGGTTTTTTTTTTTGGATGCTTTACTGAAATATAGTGCATTAGAAGTGATCCTGGCTATGAGGTGATAAGATTGTAAGATGGGAGGTAAGAACCTACACATTGCTTCGATAGAATAAAAAGGGTTTGGCATAATATAGAGTTAGGACACATAGGTTTCATGAATAAAGAAGGAGGAAAATACAATGCCTCCAAAATTACTATTTGTGCAAGAAGAAGAGGGGGTGAAGGAAGGAAAAATCAAGACTTTGGATGAGTAACATTGGTTCAGGAACTGATCTCAAAATCAAAGGAAAAATCATATGCCCTAAGAATTTTTTTTAAAAGCAGGATCCCATAAATTATCTATTGTTGGAACTATTCCTCAAGGGATAGAATCTCAAGGGTCATCTGTGTTGGAAGCAAATATTTGGGAGAAAGAATCTTGCAAACCCTCTACCTTAGAAGCAAGTCCAAGGATTTTTGAATCATTTGTGTCAAAAGAAGGTGAATACCAAGATTTGTTAGAAGGACAGTGAGGTATAGACAAAGAAAATTTGGAGTATCAAGAATTAAGTACAGAAAATAAGCAACCTCTTGATCATTCTATTCCAGACTCAAGAACTGTTGTAAAACAACCTAAGAAACCACTAGAAAACCTTTCACAACCAAGGGAACAACGAATACTTGAAACAATTTTGCAGAATCCTCAGATCTTGTGGAATAATAAGATGATGGATGACACAATTACCACTTTTGAGTTCCCTATCGGGAACATTTAGGGATAAGCTCTAATGAAGAACATTACCTTGCCAACCCTCCCAAATTTTCAGAGCACAACCAATGAGGATCAACATACTTTTCTCTTCAAATTCAATGTTTTTTGTTGGAGTTGTGATTACACCTCAGATGCCCATAAATAAAAATTGTTTCCTTCCACGTTGAAGGGAGTTGCATTAAGATGGTTCATGGGACTTGGTGGTGCATCTATTTCTTCTTGGGATTGCATGAAGAAAACCTTTTTAGAAAAGTGTCAAGATTATTGTTGGACTAGGGATCAAAGGGATGAACTGTTTAGAATGTCCTAGAGGGAGGATAAGAGCTTGGAAGACTTAAACGAGAACCTTCAATACAACTAATAAAGGTCCAAGCATAGTGATTTGGATAAAGCTATTTTGATGATAATTATGATTCATAGAATGAGGGATGATTGTCTAGACATGTTGAACCTCATGGAAAAGGGAGACATCAAAGGAACCCTATGTTGATATAGTTTCACTTTATTTAAGGATCTCAAGAGGATCAAAAGATCCAAGGATTTGGCATGAGATGCCTATGCTAAAATACAAAAATCAGCTAATGGCGAGGTACAAACAGTAGAAGTTGGTAATCTATTTGACAAGGTCAAAATCGATATTATTAGTTCTCTATATACTCAGTTAGATATGTTACAAGTGAAATAGAAGCAGATTGAAGCTAAGAAAACTCTATTTATATTCTGCCCCAACTGTGGGAAGAAGAACCCCTTAGAGAATGCCCTCTTCGTAATGGAGAATGCCCTCTTCGTAATGTGGAGATATGTAACGTCTGTGAGTAAGAACATTCTACATGAAACTTCCCATTGTTTCCAAGGTTAAAAGAAATATTCAAGGAATCAGGAAAATAATTTGAATTAGCATATTTCATTGGCTCTAAGAAACCATGACAAGATCGAAAACCAGGTATGGCTCAAGATCCATCATCTTCTTTAAATACCTCGACTCTATGTATAATCCTCAACAGGTTCATTAACAAATGCAATATTCTACAATCCCTTGAGAATTTTCTAATCCTCCCTTGGTTCAGTACCCAGTGCGTTAGCCCTAGCGGCCTTCCCCTCCAAATCAACCATTTTCATGACCACAAGGATGGCGTGGAACCTATTTTCCAAGACAATTTCCTATACAATTACCCATGCAGTAGCAACAACTGTAACTTCCTTCTAATACACTAATGAGTAATCCCCCTCTGTGACCCCAACTACCTATAGAAAGTAATACTAATCCAAATAATAAGGCAGTGAAACAAGTTGAAGTGCCCATTTATCCTAGTTACTGTATTTCCCTTGTTGGATGTAAATAAGTATTTTTGCAGTAGGGGAGAATAGTAAATCTAAGAGTTTTCCTTGTCATTATATAATAAAAAGAAGAGAAATCACCTAGGGAAGAAACTCCAATACAAGGATTATTAGAAAGACAACATGTTGAAACCCATATAACTAGTGAAACTATTACTATTGAGACCACTATAACAATTGGCACTACTATTATTGTTGAAACTCCTACAATAGTTGATTTTGTTGTTATTGTTGGACTTGTAAAAACTAATGTTGTTGTCAACATTGAGACTCCTTCGAATCCACCTTATCTAGAGAGATTAACTATAGTCAAGACTACTCCACAACCTCAGTATCATTTCCTAAAGGAGATGGAATTTTTTCACATCCAAATTCCATTACTCCAAGCAATCTGATATGTCTTGATCTATATAAAAGCAATAAGGGAAATTTGTGTTAAGAAACTTGGTATGAAGCCCTAAGATTCTCCCACTATCCATGTGGTGGGAAAATTGTTAGCATGTTGGATGAAGCTCCACATACCAAATATGATGACCTAGGGAATCTGACAGTAACAGTCCATATTAAATAAAATGCGTTGGTTGATTTGGGCACTACAATAAATGTAATGACTAGAGAAAATTTTGATTTGCTTGGATTCACCAATTTGAGACCAACCCCTACTATACTAGAACTAGTTGATAATGGTTCAAAATTCAGTTGGAGGGAATTTTAGAAGATGAGGTCATTTCAGTAGACTGTTGGGAATATCTAGCTTATTTCCTAGGTAATATCCTACGAAACACCTAGGATGATAATCCATGATCTTGGGAAGACCATGGTCAGCCATCACAAATGCATTCATTAGTTGCAGATCAAGTTTTAAGGCAATGTTTGATGGAAATTTCACAAAGAATCTCGTCCTCTACCCTCCAACCAAACCAAGTGTTGACTATGAAAACCCTCTTTATTCTGAATTTGAACCAGAAGGGGATGATGCATGGGCACTCCTCACTATTGGGAAGGCCCTGCCTTTTAAGAATGAAACAAAGGATGGCACTATTCACAATTTTATTAGTAATTCCTCTGCTATTACTCAACCAATATCCCATCTTTTAAATTATATAATGAATGGGCCTAGTTAGAATGTTGTCATTAATGATCTTATCATAGAAAGGATATCGAGTGCCCCAAATATTTAGAGTGTCTCAAGTGAAATTCAGCCCAAAAAGACTTTAAATTTTAACCATAATCTATCTCCTAAGCTGACAAAAAAGTTGATTCAATTGTTGTGGAAGAACACACAAGGTTTTGATGGGATTAGACCGATATGAAAGGAATTCATCCTAGTTTATATACTCATCATATTTATTTGAAGGATGGAATCCATCCTGTCCGACAACTACAATGGAGAATGAACCTAACCTTGAAGGATATTGTTTAAGAAGAACTTAAAAAACTATTGAATGTAAATTTCATCTATCCAATCACTGACAACTAGTGGGTGTCCCCATTTGTCGTCGTGTCAAGAAGAACAACGAATGGAGAATTTTTGTTGACTATAGGGAGCTCAATAAGGTCACTCAAAAGGACCACTTCCCATTGCCTTTTATTGATCAAGTCTTTGATATTCAATATATTAAGAAATTCTTTTCATTTATTGACAGGTTTAGGGGTTATAATAAAATAGGTTGCACCTAAAGATAAAGATAAAACCACGTTAACTTACCCTTGGGGTATTGTTTGACATCTAATCTGCTAAGGGTTATGGTGTGGAAGGTGAACCATCACGAGGAGTCCAAGAGACATTGGAAGATTAATCCAAAGATTACATAACGTATCTATATGTAAATTCTTTGTGAATGATAAAGAAATTCATGCTTATCATTCATATTTGGTTGCTCATTCCAATAGTAGTATTAGAGAAGGTTTTTCCCAGGAACCTATCAAATTTGCCTCTCTAAATTGGTCATATGTGCCACTCTGCTAAATATTGAAACCCTTGGTCTTTTTTGCCATTTCTCTAATTCTCTAACATAGTATCAACTCATATTCCAATGTTCACTTTGCCATTGTTCGTGAAATGCGCTGCTCCTACCTTGAACAATACTGAACTGAGTAACGCTTAGCCTAAGTGAGCCATCATAATGTTGATCCTTTGTCCTCCTTTGCATTGAGAAAATGTCCAATGCTTGAAGCTTCTCTGCTATCATTTCCCTTCTAATACACTTAGACATTGTTGCACTGGGTCTCTGGAACGACCTGCGTTCTTGATGACGCCATTGCAATGCACAATTTTCCATTATATTTTAGTTTAATGTAAAAGATAAACATTGTTGATTCATGAGCTTAGGAAATTTATAGAGTGCATCAATGGGTGTCTTTATGCACAATCTGTAGGATTCAAGGTCTTGTAAGAGTAGCTACAACGTATTGGTGCTATGCCTTTGACGATGGACAAGATGACATTGAGCACAATTATACTATTAGGTTAAAAAATGTGGTTGAAAACCCTATGAGTGTTCTTTTGAATAATCTTGTCAATGCGCTTTATTGGAAGAATATTTTATAACTATATATTCTCAATACATATGGGTCTACACATTCTAGCAAGCAAGATAAGGATGCAAACCTGTTGAATATTTTCCTCGGTTCACTGCAATTCAAGGAAATACAATATGATTTGCTAAGGAGTGCTATGGAGTCTCACAAAGAGAACACCCATGATGGCTCTTTGTTTCTGGTTCATGTATGGAGTCTGTACTGAAATGGATGCAAGGTGGGATTCACTATAAAACGTAATGTAATAAAGAATGACCAAGCCATATTCAAGGTGATGCAGTCCATATCAGTCGATGTTGGAGTTTTTCCCATTGTGACTTAGGGAGATGAAGGCGAGATCGTGCATATGAGAGCAACTTATGAATGAGTCATTGGGTCTTTATTTAGTGTCCTTTCATATGATTAATCCCAATGGGAGCTTAATGCATCAACTATAAGTTTTTCTTCTTATGCCTTGATGATAAAGAAACAAAAAAAAAGTATTATAAGTATTATTTCTTGGCTTCTCATGGTCCATGCTAGTTATTATACATATTTTTTATTCATCGTTGGATTGTGAAGCGTATTATTTTATTGTAAGTGGCCATGGGATTGTGGAGTCATAAGGTGAAGGCTTGCTTGGGGATAAAGAAAAAAATTATGGTAACTTGCAAATGGTGTTTTTTTGTAAGTTTACTAGTTAAATTGCATTGTAAATGGGTGCATTTTCCATATAAACTAACACCCTTATTGATGTTTTCGCATGGAGGATCATGGTTTTTTTTATGTAAATCCATGTGAGCACTCTAGAGAGATTATCCTCTCACTTTGTATGGTATAAGAGGGGATTGACAGTGAGGATTCTGTTGAAGAAAGTGTAACTAGGTTCAGTCTTCATAATGACATGATCTTTGTAAATGATGAAATAAAAGAAATAAAATTATTTTTATATGCCTTGCTGCATGGGTTTCATGAGAAAAAGGTTTATTTGTCAGTGGCTCCCATTAAGAGCCTTAGGATTTATTAATAAGTCAAAGAGTCAATGTCATGTATGAAGAATCTCTTCTTGAGCCTATATTCAATGTATACAAGTCTATAGAAATATCTAATAGCCCTCCAAAGACAAGCACAATCCCTCTTGAAGAAGTCGACCTCCAAACAATGTAAAAATCAGTGATGTCAGCTCAAATAATGAGACACAACGGTCCCCTCTCTCATGTTGACTTATTATGGAGACTAACTAATATAAATAGGTGTGTAAGATCTGCATTACAAGACAAGTAGGAACTTGGATCCTTTGAAATATCAGACAAGTACAATAGTTCAAAATTTTTGGATGAGTATAGTATTTCAGTGTTTCATACAGAGGTGATGTCTCGACCTCCTCATAATATTAATAAGCATTGTCTTAGCATACTAAGACACAGTCACAGTCTCGACATATGTGTGATGAAGATCTCTCAGTAATACACTCTCGACATACTCTCTAGGCATAGTCATAGTCTCAGATGATGAGGATATCAGTGATCCCACAGTGAGACACTCTTTCCCAGCATACATGTCTCAACATACATTCTAAATACAATTATAATCTTGACATAGAAGTAATCATATAGACATAGTCATGATCTTGATGGAAGGTCATCTAGATGCAACACTCCTATATGTACATATCTCAGTATAAGATCTCATTGTTATGATCAAAGATCTCTATGAAGGTGCAATAGTGTTGCAACATTGATGATCTCAGTGATGGCCTTGATATTGCAATAGTCATGAAGATCTCTGTGGTGCAGTAGTGATGGCCTCAATGTTGCAACAATGATGATGATCTCAGCAGTGACAAAGAAGAGGATTGGTGTTTTGGTCTTGGAGTGGCCTAATAGGTCAAGGGTCATGGTCTTGGTATTCATCAATTGGAATACCTATAAGAAGAATTTTGTGCGGGTTTTCCTCTCAAAAAGTGAGAGTTTTTGGCATTGGAAGAAAGCCAACATCTTGTGTTCATGTCTCTTTTGTTTTGGTAACTATTTGATGAATTAATAGGACACACTCTAATAATAATAAGAAGATTGTGATAATAAGAAAAATTTAAAATACGTTACAAATAGTTAATGGCTAGAAGAATCTCATTAAATTAATTTTCCATAGATTCTTCAACATGGTATCAGAGCTAAGGTGCTGAAGTCAAAGGAAGGGTAGAAAAGAGACATTCAAGGATCAAGTCTGAGAAGGGCACCAAAGAAAGTTGAAGGATATCAATATCTACATTGAAGGATCAAACCCTAGATCGAAGAAGCAATGAACAACAACAAGAGATTTTGTCTCTGTAATCATCATCAAAAGGCCACTAAGACCCTCATTGAGTTGTCTACAAAGCAAGGTAGCTCGCAGGACCTCAAAAATGAAGATCACATCATCTTGGAGAAAGTAGAGACCCTAGAAGAAGTTCTTACCTACACTACAAAAGAAGGAAAACCATATTGAAGGCAAGAAGGCATTGTCATATTCAAGGTTATAAAAGCAATCAAGGATCATCTCCTTGCCCTAGAAGAAGATCATCCAAAGAAGCAACAAATCATCCTCATCAAAGGGAGCAACCTTTTCCTATTGAAGAAAGTTTTCATCTGAAAGAAGATCATCCAAGAGGAAGCTCTAATAAATCTTCTTCAACCATCATCAAAGTGATCAAGTAGAAGAGTTCATCTTCACTTGTCAAGTAAGTATCTTTCATTTTATAATCAAGTTTGGTTAAATGACTTAGTGTCTGCAAGGAGATCTATAAATTGGTTGGGTCATCGAAATTCCTTGCATAAGAAAGGAGGATAGATATATTCCCCAGAAGAGAAGTCATTGATATCTATGGAAAAGTCTCCGAAGATCAAGCATTGTTTGAATGCATTGAAAAGGATCAAGGGACTCATAGGATTCTTATGAAATCAGTCAAAGTTCCTCTCATCCCTATGTAATAGGAGAGGAGACATAAAAGAGATATATGAAATGCTAGAAGATATACTCTTTGAATAATGCAGAAAAGAAGGTCATATCACTTAGACATGATCTACACAAAATTGAAGGCATCAAAGAATGAATGGATATCTTCATAAGATCTCAATTGGGAGATATAGGAGATATGATAAGAAGATAATCATCATTGTTCTGAAATGCACTAATTGAAAAAGCAAGGTAACAAATGACAAGGAAGTTACCTCATTTGACAACTTTTGGTCTCTATGCTAGATAGAAAAAGACAAGTTGAGGGAAAAAGTATTAAAGGTTAAAGGACTCAAAACATTTGCAAAAAGGAAAGGGAAGTTTGGTCCTCAAATAAGACAAATCAGTGCTATGGAAATATAATGAAAAGAAAGCTCATATCGTTGGAAAGATGAAGGAAGCTGAAGGTAAAGGCCAAGGAAAGAGGGAGTAACATATCTCTAATATGATTGAGATAGTATCCCTCACAAAAGGGTCCTATCATAATCTCCTAAATCTTTTGTTATAGATATGACCATGATAATAAGATGCATCGTGGCATCATTAGAAACAAGATCTCATGACATCAACAAGGGAATCATGAAGGACAAAATCCATGACAATCAAACATGAAGGATATATCTCTTCAAAACCTCATTGGACATTAAAGGAAAGGAAGAAGTCATACAGGACAAGGCTCATCATACATCAAGTCAAAAAGGAAACATCTGCCAGATGGGGATATGCAAGATCCTTAAGATTCTCTGATGGAATCCTCAATGGAGGGTTCACTAATCTAGAGAGAAAGCAAGTGTTTCATCAGAAACTCCAACTTGTGGAATTCATGTATGATGTTATGGTGTCATAAGAGAAGAAGAATATCAAGGGGTTGAAGGCACTTCAATCAAGGAAGCTATTGAAAGAATCCTAGATGACCTAGAGGTAAAATGAGGTATGTATGCTTGCATTTAATATTTTAAATTCATGTTGTATGGTTGCAGGTAACATGGATCACTACTACTATCTTGAGAAGCATGATCAAGAGAAAAAGGATCTCCTTCTATGAAAGGATGTAGGAAGGCCTAAGTCACACTAGATGAAATAAATATAATATGTTCTCATATGAAGTATGAGGTGGTTGACTACAATTAAGGAACTCTAATTGAAAGCTTCTGGGAATGGAATGTGCGAGGAAGGAAGAGATCGTGAGATATGAAACCATGATGAAGGCAATAGACATCCAAAGGACCAAAAATATTTGACTGGGAAATCTCCTGGAAAGATTTGAAGAGTCCGATGAAAGTCTGGAAAATATGGAGACCCTTGACAATGGATATCTTTGGGAGATATGTCAACATGTATGCAGGATAATGATACCTACAGGAATATGTCATGATGAAGAGCCATCTCATAAGGTACTATTTGGTTTATGTTATGTTTTGATTCCTTCAATAATATCTGGATGAGTTCATGCAGGGCTACTGGAACAAGAGCTGTAAGTACAGCTATCATTCACATGGTGGATGGAAATTCCTGAAAGAAACATGATGAGGAAGAAGTAGCCATATGACGAAGGTTCCAGATATGTATCAAGAAGGCCAATTTCTATGAAGAAAGGAATGACATGATGAACCAATAAGGAAAATGATGGATGGCTAATGCCCTACAAGGAAGAAGCTTGATTGAATTTCATGACATCAAGGAAATAAATTGATCAAGAAGTCAAAGGACCCATGAAGAGGAAGTTGCTAATGAAAAGGAGATTCCTTGGTTAAGAGGGAGCTCTGATAAGTCCCTAATTGAGAGGGAGCTTGGGAAAGTTCTCGGTCAGAGGGAACTTGGGTACATTCCTTTATAGGAATGGGCATATCTTCCCTAGTTAAGAGGAAGATATAGAGACAACATTCTTGTCTTCACTTGGGAAGAAAGAAAGGAGAATTGGGTAATCATCTGGCATCCAATGCTCTTTGATGATGTGTAGGGAATCCAAGATAAGAGTAGGAAAAAGGACTGATATTCTTTGAGGGCTGGGAACCTAAGATATGAATATTCGTAGAAGGTCAAACTCAGTGAAACACCGAGGTGGGCATGTACCTTGAGAGAAAATGATGAAGGTGTATATAGTCATTGGTATCACCAACATTTTGCTATGATCTAGTAAGAGACAGAGCTATCAGTCAAGGCCTTGCTATGGAAACAATGTTGGTTACTATAATGCTATACAGATGGGTTACTACTATGATTCTTCTTATGAGAAATTCTTCAAATTGAGAATGACCAAGTACCATTATGAATACCTCCCTAGTTAAGAGGAAGTGTTGAAGAAAGTGTAACTAGGTTCGATCTTCATAATGACATGATCTTTGTAAATGATGAAATAAAATAAATAAAATTATTTTTGTATGCCTTGCTGCATGGGTTTCATGAGAAAGAGGTTTATTTGTTAGTGGCTCCCATTGAGAGCCTTAGGATTTATTAATAAGTCAAAGAGTCAATGTCATGTATGAAGAAGCTCTTCTTGAGCCTATGTTCAATGTATACAAGTCTATAAAAATGTCTAACAGGCCTCCAAAGACAAGCAACATCCCTCTTGAAGAATTCAGCCTCCAAACAATGTGAAAACCAGCCATGTTGGCTCAAATAAGGAGACACGATGATTCACTCTCTCATGTCGGCTTATTATGGAGACTAATTACTATAAATAGGCATGTAAGATCTGCATTACAGGACAAGTAGGAACTCGTATCCTCTGAAATCTCAGACAAGTACAATAGTTCAAAAATTTCGTATGAGTACAATAGTTCAGTGTTTCGGATGGAGAAGGATCTCTGTGTTTTTCGGATGGTGTCATAGAGGTGATGTCTCAGCCTCCTCATAGTCTTAATGAGCACTGTCTTAGCATACAACCACCATCTCGGCATATGTGTGATGAAGATCTCTCAGTAATACACTCTCAACATACTCTTTAGGCACAATCATAGTCTCAGATGATGAGGATTTCAGTGATCCCATAGTGAAACACTCTGTCCCAACATACATGGTCTCGACATACATTATAAATACAGTTATAATCTCATCATAGAAGTAATCATATAGACATATCCATGATATTGATGGAAGGTCATCTCGATGCAACACTCCTATAAGTACATATCTCAGTATAAGATCTCATTGTTATGATCAAATATCTCTATGAAGGTGCAATAGTGTTGCAACATTGATGATCTCAGTGATGGCCTTGATATTGAAATAGTAAGGAAGATCTCTGTGGTGCAGTAGTGATGGCCTCAGTGTTGCAACAATAATGATGATCTCAGTAGTGACAAAGAAGAGGATTGGCGTCTTGGTCTTGGAGTGGCCTAATAGGTCAAGGGTTATGGTCTTGGTATTCGTCAATTGGAATCTCTATAAGAAGAATTTTGTGCAGGTTTTCCTCTCAAGAGGTTTTGGACGTGGAAGAAATCCAACATCTTGTGTTCGTGTCTCTTTTGTTTTAGTAACTATTTGATGAAATAAGAAGACACACTCTGATAATAACAAGAAGATTGTGATAATAAGAAAAAGTTAAAATACCTCACAAATAGTTATCATGACGAGAAGAATCTCATTAACTTAATTTTCCCTAGATTCCTCAATAGATTCAACTATTGAAGCAAGCCTAAGTAGCAATGATATCATCTTCTCACCTTGTATACACTAGGGGGAATTGATGATAAGATACAAATTTTGAAGAGACTAAGCCATAGCCTAAGCAATAGTGAAAATCAGAGCCTCAACCTTGAACCATAATCAAAGTTGCAACCAAAGTCAAATTTATGAGCATGATTCCACTTATGGTCATCTTCAAACTAGTATCAGGAGCACTTCCAATAGCAGAAATCTTTAGCTTCTAGCCAGATTCGAGATTGTTCCAAGAACTGCAGTAAGAATTCTAGAGTTGGTGGTCAACCTTAAACCACCATCAGTTAAGAGCTCAATGGTATCCATTTTCTAATAATTAGGGAGCACTGCCTCTAACAGAAGACTTCAACTTCTAGCCAAATTTGGAATTATTCCAGGAACTGCATCAAGTGTTCCAGGTTGAGATCCCAATGGTCTCCCTTTTCAAAACATTAGGGATCACTTCCTCTATTAAAAGAATTCAACTTCTAGCCATATTTGGAACTATTCCAAGAATTTCACAAAGCATGCTAGTGTTGGTGGTCAACCTTAAACCACCATCGGTTGAGACCTCGTGTTCTCCCACCTTATACCATAATTTCATAGAGCACATTCAACCAATTACTACTATGAATTTTTACATTTTTGTATTGCAACTCTCTTCTTGGAGTCATATATACCCCTTTAGATTAATGGGGGAATGTTGGATACCTAATTCTCATAGGGCTATGGTGTGGAAGGTGAATCATCACAGGGAGTCCAAGAGGCCTTGGAAGATGAATCCAACAGTCACACAATGTATCTATATGTAACATCTTTGTGAATAATAAATCAATTCATGCTTATCATTCATATCTCGATGCTTATTCCAACATGTATGTTTTCATACCAAGTCATTCCCTTTGGACTCTATAGTGCACCAACTACCTTCCAACAAGCTATGTCAGTGATATTTCCAAACTTCGTTAATGATTTTTAGAGACTTTTTGGATGATTTTACACCATATGGAAATGAATTTGATATATAATTAGCTAAGCTTGAGAAGGTTCTAGAATGATGTAAGAAAACTTATCTTTATTTGAACAGTGAAAAATGTCATATGATGATGAGTGAAGGAATTGTGTTGGGACACTATCTTTCTACTGCAAGGATACACACTGATTTGATGAAAATTGAGGTAATCCTAAGAATTCCTACTCCCAAAACAAAATAATAGATACACAGTTTTCTAGGGCATGTTGGTTATTAGAAGTGTTTTACAGAAATTTTATCTAAGATAACATCCCCACTATTTGCCTTACTTTTGAAAAATGCAGAATTTATATGGACTAAGAAATGTAGAAATACTTCTGCAAGTCTAAAAAGGTGTGTTTCAAAAACTCCTATTTTATGTGGACCCAATTAGACGTTACCGTTCCATATTTCTACATATGCCTCTGACATTGCTATTGGGGTTGTGCTGGGACAACAAGAAGAACACAAGTTTTATGTTATCTATTACATCAACAAGAATTCACCCCTGCTAAATTGAACTATAAAATAAATGAGGAGTTTCTTATTTTACATGCTATTAACAAGTTTCAACATTATATTACAAGTTATTAGGTTTTTGTACATACTAACCACTCTTCTATTTGATTCTTAATGAATAAACTAGTCACCAGTGGTAGGGTTACTAGGTGGTTATGTTTATTGCAAGAATTTGATATCACTATTATGGACAAGCTTGGAAAGGATAATGCCATTGCTAACTTCCTTTCTAGGCTTCCCAACAATACTGATAGTTTATGTGTTGAGGATTATTTTGTGGATGAATATATTTTTGCAGTTTCTACTCTCACTATGGTATGTAGGCATTGTTAACTATCTCACTACAGGAAGACTTCCACACGAACTTTCTCCTAGAGAAAACGAAAAATCATTCAACAAAGTGTGTGATATTTTTGGGTGGATGGCTATCTCTTTTCACTAGGCCAAATCATCAAATAAGACATGTGAGGGTATATGAAGTCCACAACATCTTGAAGATTTTCCATGATGAACCTTGTGGCATACACTTTGCTAATAAGAGAATGAGTCATAAAGTGCTTCATATGACCTACTTTTAGCCTACCATATTTCAGGATGCAAGGAAGTATGTGAAAGGGTGTGACAGTTTCCAAATGATGGGCCAACCCATCCGATCATATGAGATGCCATTCATATTTAGTTCATTTTAGAGCCCTTTGAGAAATGGGATTTGGAATTTTTTGGGCATATCAAATCCCCATCTCATTAGAATTATTATATTTGAGTTTTTATAGATTATGTTACCAAGTGGTTTGAAGCTAAGGCACTCACTAAAGTTACTGAGCAAGCTATTCTATACTCTTTCATTTTAAGACATTTTTGTTTGTTATGGAGTGCGAAAGGAGACAGTGACAGACAGAGGGCCACATTTTACTTCCTAGCAGATTGAAAATATCGTCAAAAAGTATAATATTCATCATAGGATTACTTCACCTTACTAACCACAAGCTAATGTACAAGTAGATAGTACCAACAAAGCGATTGAGGCAATTCTGACAAAGATCATCGCTAGTCACCATTGATATTGGGCTGAGAGACTTATAGAGGCACTTTGGGCATATAGAACTACATGAAGAAACACCACGACCTTCTCTCCATATGAGTTTATGTGTGGTAAGAGTCTTATTTTTCCCATTGAGTTCGAGATCTAGGAACTCAAGATTTCTTTAGAAGTAAATTTGGATTTGACTACAACACAAAGACACTATTTGGACCAACTAAATGAATTAGGAGAAATTCACTTGGCTTCCATAAAACACAATGATATCATCCAGTAACAAGGCCCAAGTGGCATGAGATGTTTATCAAGACAAAGATGTTTTTGAAAGGTGACTGGGCTTTATTACATGAATCCAAATTCAAGTATTTTAAAGGGAACCTTTGTACAAGGTGGATAGGTCCTTATGAAGATGACATAGTCTTCAACAATGGGACTGTTAAATTTACAACTATTGATGGATCAAAAACTTCTTTTACTTCCATGGACACTACCTTCAGTTGTATCATAAGCCATCCTCTGAAACTACAAGGAAAAGGCCTTTTAGTGGAGGTTTTTGCGAAAGCCCCTATCAAAATAGCCCAAAAATCTGTTTGTAGTGAAGGTCACTAATGAATGTGGGTGGGCGAATGTTTTAGTGGATTTTTTTTCTAACGATGCATCTATAATATACAAATGCGCTAGTGATTTACTATCCACATACGCACCGATGCCTAATAGGACATGGTGCACCGTGGTAGATTTAATTTTTTAAAATAAAAAAATAATGGTGCGTTAAGTACAAAAGCGCACTAGTGGGTATACTACTCGATAACACCAGAAAAGGGTTAAATGTTCAAAAATGTCGATCCAAAAATTAATTTCACCATATCAGTGCTATATCCTCTCGAAGCACCAGTGTTTTTCCTGTATTAAAACGCCCCGTCGTGTACTTACCAAGAGCATTGCTATACATTTTTTAATTTTAAAAACAATGTAGTGCTATATTCCCATGAAACACTGATGTTGTTCATGTATTAAAATTCTCTGGTGCGTCTTATAAAGAGCACCACTAGAGGGTTTTTAATTTAAAAAAAAATGCGGTGCTATATTCCCACAAAGCACTAGTGCGGTTCATTTATTAAAATGCCTAGATGCATCTTAACAAGAGCACCGCTTTAGGGTTTTTAATTTTAAGAAAATATGGTGCTCCTGGAAATAGTACGCACTGGTGCACATCTTATACTAACGCAGTGAAACATATTTAAATAAAAAAAACTACTAGTCGTGAATTTCATTTCTATCATTTGTAGTACTGTAGATCTCTAAAGCATCGATGCCACCCTTGCCTCACACAAGCGCCCTACCGTTAGTGCTTCTCTTGCTCACCACCCTTTCGTATTGTGCTCAACGTGTGGCTTTCAAATTTTCTCAAATGGTGGTGAAATTTGTTTTTCTCATTTACGGTGTTAACTATGCATCCCCGACGAGCAAATGTCCAATTAATCTCTATGTTTCTTTCTAATTTAATTTTTTAGCAGATTAGAATTGCAAATTAGGTCAAAAAATCTATTTTTTATTTTTTAATTCCTGCACGGTGAGTTCGACAGGTTTGGCTTGCACCGATAGCGGTGCACCTTGTAAATTTACAGGGTGCATCGAAATTCGGTGTGTGAACCTAGCGCACCACGATGTTGTCGATGCGTTTTGTAAATTATAATGCACATGGAAAAGCTATAAATTGTACGTTGGTGTTTTTATATTTACTGAACACACCGCAAACATAATATTAAAAAATATAGCTCGGTGCATTTGATAACTTGAATGTTTCGTATCGGTATGAAAATCTTATACATATGCACCAGTGCATAAGGTTTTCTCGATGCACCATGTTGAAAATGTATGTATGTGAACCAAAAGTGGTGTGTCATATGTATGTACGCACTATTGCTAGTTCTTTTCTGTTTGATAATGCACCAAAGTCGATGCATTTCTATTTTTTGGGTGCACCGGGGATGATTTTTTTTTTTTAATTGAAAGATATATGTCCATATTTATAAATATATTCTTATTTTCATAAAAAAATTATGTTTTATGTATGAGGATGATGTATTTTATATGTCAATCATGTAGCAGAGATGTCAATAGAGGGAGCAACAATAGGAGGAGGAAATGACGGACCAATACAATGTGATCCAACCATGGGAGGCATGAGAGGGAGAGAAATTTATACCCTTTCCCTATTAGTGCAGTGAACCGAGTGCTCTTGATGAATGTATGCCTCCTTAAGTACTATGAGGAGGCTACATCCCTGAAGGCCCAATTTGGATTGATGGCACAACTAGTTCGTCGGTGGGATTTCCACCAAAAATATTTTTGTGTTGGTCCTAAGACGTGGTATAGGCCCTCTAAGCAGGACATATATTTTATGTTTGGATTATACAGGAGGAGAGGATTTTCCCTAGTTTCTTGATGTTCCCCATGGTGTTGCAACATAGATTCATCTTGTCTACTCCCAAAGATATGTTGGGGCTCATGTAGTTCGTCTAGTATATTTTCAAGTGTGTAGTGGACAAGTACAAATTGCTTCTTTTGCTGCACAAGAGGTTAGGTTCCTCTCGTTATTAGTGAACACCATTACACATTATACTAGTGATGGGTAGCACATTATTTGCCATCTTTTGCTTTATGTTGATTCTTTGATGTAGACCCTACGATATATCATATGGTATGCTATTTTTTGCAGCAATTTTGTATGGATTTAGATAGATGTTGTACGATGATACATGGGAGGACAAACTTCCCTTTTGCTTCAAATATTTTTTGTTTATTTTTTGAGAGGTTTCTAGAGACGAGGCCTACTTTTGACCATCATCCTCCTAGGCTGATGATTGAGGTGCGGATGCGCATGTGGGGCAAGATGATACCCAAGAGGGGCCTACCGAGGCATCCAGCCAGGATTTCCACCCAGGCACAAGCGCTATTGGCTAGTGAGGCTGAGCACATGTTTTTCTTGTTGTCGTGTTTGTACATGGGGATGGATTAGAGACAATGTCACAACATCCTCTTCACACTGGATGAGCCTGCAGATGATAAAGGTAATATTAGTGTTTAAATTAATATAGTTTCATTTTAATGTCTTAATTAATTAGAATGAAATTTATTGAACACATTGTTTAACTTGTTTTATTAAATTTTTGAATGAAATTGTCTAAATATTGTTGTGTACTATATATTTTGAAGGAATCGACACATTTGTTGGCGACATTCATCCTCCCCCATCAGATCAGGGATATGTGGATATTGGTGCGGCCCAAGAGGGTGAGGGACATCCTCAAATGTAGAGGGGCATGGGCATTTGGGCCCGTAGGGCTAGTCTCAGATTTAGGATGAAATACTGTGACCGACTACCTACAGTTTTGGTTGAGGAGGGGGTCTACCTTGCGAGGGCTTGAGACATTAGGGCATATCCTAGGCATCTGGATTTCTTGAGGGCCTGTCCACACAATATGATGAGTCTTATGCATCATATCGTCGGAGCTATTGGGCTATTGGAAGCGAGAAGGGATGTAGGGCATGCACCAGATATGTCACATGATCCTTCCCGTAGTGCTAGCCCATCGGATCACGATGATGAGGGTTGTGATCATGCTTATGGTAGTACTACCCCATCAGATCATGGTTAGGCTGTCGATGATCCTTCTGGTAGTACACCTCATCATTTGACTGATGACCACATCCAAGTACTAGAAGAGGTGCCTCATGTTTATTTTAAGAGAGTAGACCAACCACCTTCTCCTCCACCTCATAGTTCGATTGTTGAGGCAGTACTTGACCATCCATCACCTTCTCCTATAAACTAGGCTACCACTACTACATATGTTGTATCAGATATTTGATAGCAGTTTGTGTTGATAATGTTAGATAACAATTCTCATGTTTTGTTAGATGTGATCACGATGCTGATGCCTTGTTAGATTATTAGATTTGTGTGCTAGCTAGTGTTGTTTATATGTGCTAGAGGTGTAATACTTTTATGACGGTAGTGAATTTGAATGTGTATTTTAGATTATGTTTATGTTTGTTAGATGGTTATCATCATGATGTTTATTTTTAAGAAATGATATTTATTATATATTATATATTGATGAACTTATATCAAAATTATATATATAAAATTACATGCAAAATGACTTACTTTAAAATAAAAATGCAAAGATGTGTTTATAAATTACAAAGTTTAATATGGTTGAAACTATAATTGTAAAATATCCATAAATATATTTCTATTGCTTAAATAGTTCATTCATATTCATTCCAACATAATTATTAAAATATTTCAATACTTACAAGGAAAAACTAATTAAAGGTAAAATAATTTAGTTAGTTCTTAATAAGACGAAAATGTGTAATTAATTCAATTTTTAATATAAAATATTAATAATAGTAAATTGTTCAAAAATACAATTTAACTGATGAAAAATTACACTATGGTCAATCTATATATAGAGATAGAAAACCACTATAGATTCATTTTAATCACTAATTTATCAGTCACTAAAAGAGATTAAATATTTTGACATATACATTTTTTTTTTCAAGTTTTGCATTCTAAAAAGAGATTTTCATATAATGAGATTTGATTCCTCTCGGCTCTTGGTAGATCCTTTGTTAATATGGATCTATATTGGTTTATAAAATTCAATTTATTGTTAAGTTTAAAAAACTTAAGTCAGAATCTTTTATAGTTAATTTAGATTTAATATAACTCAAACAATTCTATTTCAACAAAATTTCACTAAAGTTATGATATTTTCAAGCAATTTAAATTCAATATTTATAGCAACTCCTACCAATTTAAATTAAAAATGTAAAATAAGGCTTGTGAAGTTACTTGTAGTTGAAGATTTGCTCTATTGGAAGTTCTCCCTTAAAGAGAAGAGTGAACCTTTTTCTACAAATAAAGATATAACATTTTGGTGTTATTTTGGTTCTTTATTTGTTGCTGTGGTTTAAATTTATCATTTTTAATAATGATTATGAGTTAAATAATACAAAAATTATACTATATTAGCTTTAACTTTTTGAAAAATAATATATTTGATTATTTTTTAATGAACAACTCAACAATTTTTAATTTTTCCACATACTTATCACAAGATAGAGACTAAAATTCATGTTTTCACATTTCTCCTAGCTAATATTACATCATGTCCACAATGATAAAAACATCTATACTTTAAATAATTTAGTTACAAATACATAAAAATAGATATTTATTTTATATAGTCTAAATAAGAAAGAAAAATGCATTACCAAGTGTATTAGAAAGTCAAACAAATGTGTCTTAATCACCATCACATTATTTATAATTTGATTCTTAGCCATAAAATATATTAATACAACTTTTATTTATAATTACCATTGAAAAGAAGAGTTAAAAATCTTCCATTATGTATGAAGAAAAAATTAAAACCTTTCATGCATCCATGAGGCCAATTTGTTTCTCTTATGGTCCATAAAAAGATGTAATCAAAATTTGATACATGCATAAGACCTCCTTTTAGTTTACATAATGTTGAAATAACCATGATTTAAGTATAGTAAACATGAATTTACCTCTCATGTCAAGAATTTAATCTTACATGTTAATACACAATTTTTTCATTGTTAAAGTCCTCATAGATTTATCACTACCCAATTTACATTGATTTTGAAATAAACTTGAAGAAAAAACATGTGAACTGATTAATAAACCAGTAATTATCGAAATCTAGAATAAATCTTCAATGTTGTTTCCAGTTTCCAAATTCCCTATTTTCTCATTTTGGTTATCTTCTTCTCATTTTCCTATTTGAGAAGGATTGTTACCTTGAATCCTTAAGTTACCATAGATATTGTACACCGTGTTTTACATTGCATTTATATTTATGGAGACATGTTGCATAGTGAAATTAAGGGAGGTTATTTTACTATTATTAAAATTTTTTTGATGATGGTTATAGTAGGCCTTTTAGTACACATATAAAATACAAATATGATTTTCATTCTCCATTTCTATCACTTTGTGAGTTATTTTAGATTGACAGTGACAATGTCCTTTGAGAAAGGAGATAATATGAGTATATTTAGATTGATATATTAATAATATATAATTATGAATTGATAACTCATGTTTTGAATTACAATCTTTTGATCCATCCCGATGTCTATCCAAAGCCTATAGAAGAAGTCTACTATAAAATAGATTTAAATACATTAAACAAATGCTTTTTTTTTTCCCGTGGAAAAAGTCGCACTTTCTTTATTGATAAAGAAACTGCATTTTGCAGATGCGTTGCATATACAATATTCAGGCCTGGCCTGTCTACAACCAAAACATTCAAAAACTGTGTTTCGCCTCATGTGTGAGGCTTTTCAAAAAAATAGTCTATGTAAATATTATGAAGCTCTTCGCAGAGAGCCCTTACTATGCTGTAATATAAGGAAAATAAAACAGTGAATAATTACATATGGTCATTCGGACTATGGATCCAAAAAGCAAAAAAATACAATCTCATTTGTGTATTGTTCATGTTCCAAGCTCTATGAACGACCTATGGTAGTACTGATAGATGTTGCCATCTCTTTCCTCCACGATCAACCAAGTAGTGTCGTCCCTGTGCGCCGCCTCCTTGGATAAGATGTCAGCGGCTGTGTTGCGTTCCCTGTAGATGTGACAGCATGAGAAGACATCAAAATATGTTATGAGTCTGTGTGTTTCATCCAAAATATGTTTTAGAGAGTATGCATTGCAGTGAGCAGTTTTATTTATCCAATTGCATATGATTTGTGAGTCACCAAATAACTGTAAATGATGGCAGTTTTTGGATAATGCAAAATAAATGAGGTTTTTTTCTGCAATGAGTTATGCAAAGTTGTTTGTCCCCCTTCCCAGTCCCATTTGTATTTTAAATACATGGGATACAGACAGATGAAGGATAGCCCCCCCTCCGCATCCAACCTCCTGAGCTGATCCATCAAAATATGCCCATGGATGAGCTGAGTTGATAACTTCTGGTGTTATGTTCCTATGGGTCGGTTGGTTTTCCTCTTCAGGTATGGAGCTGTATTTGGCTAGTAGCCTGGTGGTAATGGAGGGCCAGTGGGGGGGTCTTTGATGAAAAATGGCTTGGTTCCTGGCAATCCATATGGCCCAACTAATAAGAAGCAGGATGTTTTTTTGTCTGACAGAGTTAGTTGAGCACTAGTTGTTCCATGCTTCAGAGAGATGAGGACCCTGCCATTTCATTGCAGAAGAGATTGAACTGAGGAAGCCATTCCATAGTTCTTATGTGCAAGGACATTTGAGAAAAAGGTGTTCGGTATCCTCATTGTCACTTTTGCAGAGATGGCACCAGAATGGCCCTGAGAAAGATCTTTTCATCAAGTTAGCCCCAGTCAGGACTTTGTTGTGGAGGATGGACCACATGAGCAATTTTGTTCGAGGGGGCGCCTTCAACTTCCACATCTGCTTCCACCACTGTGCCAGTTCCTGTGGTTTGTGCCTCTCCATCAATACTTGGTAGCCTATCTTGGGGGAGTAAATACCATGTTTAGCATGTGCCCAGATAAGCTCGTCCTCACCCTCGGTTATTCTGATGTGGGCCTCAATCAAAGCATTTGTATAATTACTCCATTCCTGCTGCCAACATCCAGGGATATTCAGATCGATGGCAGTTTCCCAAGCTTGCTGAAAAATGGTAGTATGTGCCTCATCTGCGATCTGATTAATGTGCACAATGCCATTGGCCTATAAATGTCCTCTTAGGCCCTCAGTGAGCCTGTGAGTGTTACCACAACCCACCCAGGGGTTTGTGCCAATTTGTATCTTTGTCCCTGATCTAATTCTCCATGTCAGGCCATTGCGAATGAGCTCCTTAGTGTTGTTGACTACCTTCCAGATAATAGAGATGTTATTCATCCTAGTGTCTTGTCTGATCCAGGCTTGCACACTTGATGGATGGATGTATTTGGACACTGCTACCTTCGTCCAAAGACTGTTGTTGTTAAGCAGTTGCCACCCTAACTTTGCAGCCAAGGCTTGTGAGAAAGTATCCAGCCTCTTAATGCCCCATCCTCCCCAACTCTTTGGTAGGGCCAATGATTCCCAGCTCGTCCATGCAAAAATTCTCCCCGGCTGATTCCCTTTCCACAAGAATCGGCAACATAAATTTTGTAGGTGAGACAGGATGCCTTTGGGTATCCAAGCCAATGTCATCCAATAAACTGGTGTAGCTTCTAAGACAACCTTGATGAGTACCAACCTCCCTGCCCTGGAGAGATATTTGTGGTACCAGATGTTGAGCCTCTTCTCCACTTTTGATATGAGCCATGTCCAGTCAGCTATCTTGTATCCAAGGGGTTTTAGCCTATATCCGAGATATCTCAACCCTTCTTCAATTGGCACTTCTGCAAAAGTGAATCTTCTGAGAGCAAACTGGATCTCGTGCTGAGAGCATCCGGTGGCAGTAATTGTAGATTTTGCCTCATTTAAGACCATGCCCGTGGCTTTTAGGAAGATGCCAAGGGATTGGTGAAAAGCAGTGGTGTCCCCAATACCCCCATTTAGGAGGATCAATACATCATCCACAAACAACAAGTGGGTGAGGGTGCAATCTTCAGTAATTTTGATTCCCCTTATTCACCCTTGTCTGCAATCCTCTCCGATGGTTCGGCTGAGACCCTCCATGATAAGAAGGAAAAGTAAAGGGGAGAGTGGGCATCCTTGCCTCAGTCCTCTTTCCGCGTGGAAAAAAGGGGAGGCTGAGCCATTGATAAGCACGCTGAAGGATACATTCGTGATACAACACAGGATCCATTTGATGAAGGAGTAGGGGAAGCCAAGATGGGTTAGCAACATACGAAGGTAGAGCCAGTTTACCCTATCAAAAGCTTTGGACAGGTCGATCTTCAATATCATGCCTTTGAGTTTCCTGGTTTGTACAGAGTGGAGGAGTTCCTGTGTAGTGCCAACAGCCTCATGGATTTGTCTGTTCTGGAGGAAAGCAAACTGTTCTGGGGAGATAGTATGGGCTTGAGGCGATTTGCAATAATTTTAGCAATGATATTATAAATGCAGTTGCACAGAGAGATGGGTCTGAAGTCATCAAAGGACAAGGGATTATCAGATTTGGGGATGAGGGCTATAAACGTAGAGTTGAAGCTCTCCCACATTCTACCCCTCAATCGACATTCTTCTATCAGTCGCAGAAGGTCTGTTCCTAGAATGTCAAAAAAAGTTGTGTAAAACTCGACTGTCCATCCATCCGGTCTAGGGCTCTTGTCTTTTTTTAACCATTTGAGGGTTGCTTCCAATTCTCCTAGACTCACCTCCTTTGTCAGCTCCTGCTCCGCTTCCTCATCCACAAATCTGGGGAAAGTCTGTGCAATGCGCATGACCTCTGCCAGGGTGGCGGTTGAGGGCTCCTTGTAAATTCCTTTGAAGTGTGCACTTGCTAGAGATGCAAGTCCCCGGAAGGTTTTTACAGAGGTGCCATCCTCCTTCTTGAGCTCCCATATAGTGTTAATCGCCTTTCTCCCATTTGCATGTCTGTGAAAAAACTTAGTGTTTTCATCTCCTTCTTTGAGCCAAATGGCTCGACTACGAAGCCTCCAGCACTCCTCTTTGTCTTTCAGAATTTGTGCCCTTTTTTGGAGGAGGGCAGCCAACTTGTCCTTTTGTTCTTGTGAGGTAAGTATCCCCTCCGAATCCTCCTCCATTTTAGCTATTTCTTCTTCTGCTAATTTGAGCTGGTGCTCGTCCTATTCTTTTTTCCTCCTGGCCCACTCTTTTGAAAGCTCCTTCAGGGCATTCATGTTTCATGCAAACCCTTCTGCAATGAGGCCTTCTGAGCCCACTGGGTGAGCCTTCCAATAGTCACTAACTACCTTCAAATAACTAGCATCCTTTAACCATGTAGAATTGAACTTAAAGGGAGCCTTTGGCTTGTTATGGGCAGATTGCAATTCCAAATAGATAGGCCTATGATTCGAGACCCCTCTCGAACCAACCCACTGTCTAACGTGATAGCCTCTATTGACCAGAGCTTCATGAATGAGAAAACGATCCAATCTTCTGGCCAAACTGGCCTCTCCAGTTCTATTGTTCCTCCATGTAGGCTGGATCTTTGCAGTGGGAATGTCAATAAGATTGTGGGAGTCCAGTAAATTCTCAAAGAATACCAATAGAGAATCCATTTGAGCATTAGGTCCCCATGACTCCGCATAGCCCATCGAGAAATTTAGATCACCTTTGAGAATGATATTGTCTCCTTGCATGGTGGAGGAGGTGAGCAGATTCCTCCAGAAAGCCTCCCGGTCTCGGCAAGGCCCATAGATGTTGAAGAGCCTTAAACAGGTTTCTAGGGTCGATGAGTAGATGTCAATACCCAAAAACCCTACCCCTCCCTAGACATTTAACAACTTTATAGAATGAGAGCAAAAACCTAATGATATCCCCCCTGATCTGGCTATCGCATCTAGGGAGTGAAAGGACCAGTTCGGGAGCCAGGATTCCAAGAGGGGTGAGATGGAACTAGCAGGTCCAAGTGCTTCTTGTAGAAAGATGATGTCCATAGGTTCAGTAGATAACAGTCGTCTCAGGGCTAGTTTTTTCCCAGGGCTAGCCAGCCCCCTACAGTTAAAGGAGAGGATTTTCATGGAGGGAGGGGGGAGGGGGCATCCTCTGCTCTAAGACCCCAAGGGATTTTTGTCTGTCTGCCTAAGACAATCTCTTCGCTAGCCTGATGTTTAGCCCTGGTGAGATGGGAAGGTCGACCACGGGGAAGCTTTGGGAGATAGGGGAAGGGAATGATCCTGAAGCCGACTGCATCCTTGCCAAGTGAGCGGAGCTTAGAGCGCGTCGGATAGCGGTGGTCCGTGCAGGGGGAGGGCATCTGAGGGGAAAGAGGGAGGGACTCTGGGAGAGTGGGTTGGGGAGGAGGGTCCACGGAGGGAGGGGCCACCATGGGGCAATGTAAATTGGGGAAGGGATGCTGTGAGGGGAAGGGGGGGGGAGGAGGTCAAGGGAGAGGGGAGGGAGCTCATCGGACCACCCACAAGGTGGGAAGTAATAACACGAGAATGCAATGCAGATACATTAAGCAGAGATAACAGAAGGGGAGATAGAAGGAGTCGTACCCGCGGTAAAAGCCTCCCCTGAAGCCGCCCGAGCTCTCGTCAACGGTAGAGAGGGTGGCCTGAGTGGAGCTTTTCCCCGCTTCTTATTGGGACCTGGTTCAGCTTCTTCGATTCCCTAGCTGCATCTTGTATCGGCTGTTCCACTGACGGCTGCACTTGCTGAGTTGGCTCCGAAGGGGCCTCATTATGCTGATCATTTTCCCTTGTCCTCTGTCCCCTTTTTGGGTTCAGGGGGCAGTCCCTGTATACATGGCCAACCTTATGGCAACGTCGGCACCTATAGGGCACACCTTCATAGTCCAAAATTTGCTTTCTGGTGAAGTTCCTCCACTAGATAGTGATAAACTCTTGCAGGCCCCCTCGCGTATCCATGTGTACCAGGATGCGTGCATAAGACATCTTCCCTGTGATGAGGTAGGATTTATCCGAGCCCATATATGAACCGAGCGAGTTCCCAATTCTCTTAAAAATCTCTTCCGACCAGAAGTGTGGGGGAAGCCCTGGCAACCTGACCCAGATTGGTCCTATCCCCAGCTGTTTAGATTCTAGATCGAACAGCGGCGACCATCGCTTCAGGTGGACCGGAGCTTGGTCGAAATGCCAGTATGAGGATAGTACCCAGTTTGTATGGTCCGGTCGAGAAAACCTGAAGGCGAACCAACCCTGCATGAATGTCTGTATGGTGGGTAGATCTGCAAGTCGATGGCCCCATACCTCGAACACCCATGCCTTTAGTCTTTCAGTTGAGTAGTTTCGGCCACGAATCTTGCCAACCAGGACCCTATCCACAATATCCATGTATTCTGCCAACTGTATGTCTTCCTTTAGCCTCAGGATGACGTCGTCTATCTTCGATCTAAAACACTTTTCCTTCTTCCGTGGCCTCGCCTCCTCCGATAGTGGCACCTGTGAGTCCAAGATGCTTCCAGGGTTAGAGAGATCCTCAGGGCCGAGTGGAGGGGACGATTGAGGGGTGCCTATGAGGTCCGGAGGGCTGTTAGGGTTTCCAGGGAGGGGTTCAGGACTATGAACCAGAGTCGGAGGTGCTGAATGTGAGGGAGCTGACGAGCAGTGCAAAACGGAGGAAGGTCCACTTGTGAGGGGAATGTAAGGAGGGTCAGCCCAAGACTCCATGGGGTTAGGGTTTAGGCAACCCGTAACAAACCCTAACGAGGATGGGGAAGCTGGCGGGGTGGAGAGGGATGGCTAGGTAGGGGGAACGTCCGGTAGGATGACCGGGCAACTAAACGGCTCTGAGATCAGAGGCAGGTCAGCAATGGCCTCGTTCAACTCACAACTAAATGGAATGCGGTCTACCCTTTCAGAATGTGGCGATGTCCAGATTGAACCTTCCGGCAAGGGATCCTCCGAATAGTCGACAATATTGAGGTCCATTGCTATCGGGGGGAATCTAGCGCCAGTGGCCTGCAACCGACAAGGAAAGGTGATAGCGAGGGGGAGGCAACCCTAAACGGAGTGTTGTGGTAATGGTAAAAACCAACGCTGTAAACCGCAGTAAACCCTCTGCAGGCCAGGAGAGCAGGGTTAAAGGAGGGATGACCGTAGCCCTGGGACCAGACTACGTGGTAACCCTTACGCCTGCCATTTGCTGCACATGTCTGCCTCCACGTTCGGTCAACCGTACTCACCATTGCCATCATGCTTCAGAGCCATAACGTCTCCCCCGCCCAATATCCATTCCATTCTCTCTACGTTGGGAGTGTTCTAGAGAGAACAAGCATTGTTTCGTAGTCCTAGAGTTAGTCTTTTCATCTTCTTCATTAAACAAATATGTTAAAAATTTAATTTTTAAATTATAAATTACCTAATTGGAAATATTTAATTTTAAGTGTAAAAATGTTTCCACTGCAAAAAATGTGTAAAAATGTTTGTGAATCTTACCAATTATATAAAATGTCGACAAGACAAATAAAAAACAATATAATTAATGAAACAAAGAAAACACAAACTCACAACAATAGTATAAATGTTGAAATAACACAAGTACATATCACTCTCCATTGTCATCACCCTTATTATCTTCCTCGCTTAGCATGATGATACTATTGTTCTCAAAAATATGTTTTGATCTAGGGTCGTGTATTAATATGAACCACCGATCCCTATCCAACACACTTGGGTAAAAAAACACCTGGTTGCAATGTTTGAGGAAAACATAAGGCTCCCTAGCTTCATGCCACATATTTCTAGAGTGGATAGATAGTAGCCCATTATTGCGATATTCCTTTACATTATTCCTCTCAAAGTTGTTCCACCACTTGCACCTAAAAATAACACATTGGAACGAAAATAAGCCCACTTGAATGATCTATTGTATCTTTCCAACGTAAGCTAACGTCTCCTATATTAGGTTTTGATCATGGTGGCTAACATGACTAGATTGGTCAAACTCAACTTCCACTCCAAAGTCTTATGTCATGCATCCATCATCAACATCCCTCGTGAAAAAATGATGTCCATATGCCCACATAGATGTGAACCAATGCACCTATAAAATGTGAAAAAAATCACAGTGTCATGTGTCTAATAACATGAACATAATTAAAAATATAAAATATATATGTTACAATTCAAAGGTGCATTATGAAGTTAAAAATCTACAGAAATAGATTATTACCGAGTTGTTGCATCCAATCCCTATGTTTAGCACATCCTCTTCAGGACACGGGTAATGACTAGATGCACCGTATTTCTCTCTGACTTTATAAATAACCTAACTGTTAGGGCATGGTATTGGCATATTTTCTTTTAAATGACCAGGATAAGGCATGCTTCTACCATACAACCTTTTTAATTCTTTCTTGTCATTGTCCCATTTCCTCCTCTTATGCTTGTACAATGCGACCCACAATTATGTTGCTTCCACATTGTAAAGAATGAATTTGTTGATGGATTCAATTTCTAAATTTGTTGAGGAAATCAAACCAACATATATAGTATTCACGGGATCAAAATATGCATTAATATAATGTTTAGTGTAAATAATTAATTTGCCGAAATTTGACAAATGATAAGTCACTTACTCTTTATCATGCACCTCTTTCCATTCATTTAGAGAAGCTCCCCTTCCCTTTTGTCTTCATCCCTTTCGTCATCCCAAATTGTCGCACCTAGTGTGTTTTTGATCTCCTTGATGGAATCACTGACATAATAGAAAGACTCGTATGATATATACCCCTCTATCATAGACCCCTTAGGTTTTGCATTTTTCGAACAAAACCTTTCAATTTCTTCATGTACCTCTCTAAGAAGAACATCCAATGACAAGAAACCATGCCAACTAATTCAACCTCATCTACTAGGTGAATTAGAAGATGAACCCACGAGTCCATGAAACTTGTCAACTATTCCTTCTTAAATATATAGACAATCTCAACTATCTCTTAATGCCAACGTGGAATGCTATCCATATGAATCTCCTTTGATGTGATCCAACATACAAATGCAAATAATTTAGATATGGTACGTCGTAGATCTTGGGGGAAGTCATGGTTCACACATCCACACATGAGCAAAATATAATTACATGTTAACGATGCTAGACCCGCCAACATAAGGGGATCTCCTCGATATGAAGTCACAACTAGACCTCACACTATTTGGTGGAGTCCCATATGGTACGATGGCCCGATTGCCATTATCTTAAAGATTTGCCTCAACTCTTACTTGTCAGCACATGAGAGTGGTTTGCTTTGTCTTCCGAGAAGTGAGCTTTGCGTTCCTGGTGAGTGTAAGTGTCACTTGTATCAGTGGTTCTTTCACCGTAGAGGGAGAGGGTGGGAGTGAGTCCCAAGTTGGTTGGAAGAAGTCCCAACTCTGATAGGAACACACAACACAACAGGACATCTGCAGCGTCCAGCTGAACAATCCACACGGATGAGGAAGTCACAAAACAAAAGGGAAGATAACACGTATAACACTCAACAGATTATTCCGCACAAGTACAATGGTTGTTATAGAAAGTTCCATCTGAAAGGTTTGTCTGATGTCTGGGAGAGTAGTCTACATGGGTGAGACAATGTTAACAACATATACAACACATTTTCATTAACATATGTGTATTACAACAAGTGAATTAGTTCAAGTGTTAAACACAGGTTCAAGAAACATGCATTACAAGTGTTAAATATTAGTCTTACAACATATACAATACATATGTGAAAATGTGCTAGCCTATTAGCAGGCTTTTGAATTAAGCCAAAGTTCCAAGACACATCGTTACACCATACATGACTAACCCCGTGCGTGGGGCATTGGAGCCACTACTTACTCCCCAAAGAAATGATTGAAGACTCTCTTGGCTATGTGGGAGGAGTTGAGGTGAAAATTCCTTTTCATGTACAAATGAGGGGGTATTTATAGCGAAGGGTGAAACTAACCCTTCTGGCTGTTCGACTACCCTCATGACTGTTTGACTTCCATGACTCTTTGTACAACAAGTGGGTCCCTTGGACTTCCATGTTACACTACATTGTTTGACAACATGGCCCATAATAGAGATGTGGGTGACATGAATCATGACATGACTCAACATGACAGTGATGGTACATTTGTGCTGCTACTGGAGTGCATGTCGAGATGCAGTGCTGCTGGGTGATGGATGTCTTCATGGTGTGTCACAGCTTCACCTCCGGATGGCAAGGTGCAGAGTCTTCAATGGTCATTGGTTCGCTTGATGTTGCTTTGGCACATTGCTGCTTGCTTGTATGTTGGAAGGTTTGACAGGTTTGCCTGCTCGCGAAAGGTGCATGTTTGTTCATTTGTCCATCCGTGAGCACATCTTGCATGTTTCCTTATCCGTCCATCCGCGAACACATATTTTCATGATCATCCTTTCTCGAGCACATATCTTCGCATGCATTATTCATTCATCTGTTGGTGGATCTATCCTTCTGGATGTGCTCCCTTCATTCATCCTATTTTTTGTCGGGCCATGTTTGTTATTATACCTGTACCTATAGTCACTCATGATGAGATGACATCAAATCAAAAAACCTCCTAGTCTACCATGACACATGATCATTTTGGATGTAGGTGACTAGCAGAAGCAGCAAGGTTGCGAGGCAGGATGATGGCTTCGTGTACTGCTCATGAAAAATATGCAAGAGTCACTGGGTGATGAAGACAGGAAATTTGAGTCGACAGTGACTGTCTGCGAGGTCTAGCTCGGTTGGAAGGAAAAAATGTGCAAATTTTTGGAGGGATAGTCTGGGTTATAGGGAGGCAAGGCAAGCAGAATTTGCACATTTTCAGGAACGAGTGGGCAGCCGCGGCTTGACAACAAAAATTATGCAATTTTTTGGAGGAATAGGCCGAGCTGCACAGAGGATCAATAGGCGGAAATTGCGCAGTTTTTCAGAGGAACTGGCTGGGAGCCTGGCAGCGGAAACTATGCAATTCCCAAGGGGAATTAGTAGTCAGCTGACCGGGTCACTGACAACAGAAACTGTGCAATTCCCAAGGGGAACTGGTAGTTAGCTGGCTGGGTGCTTGGCAGCAGAAACTGTGCAATTCCTAGAGGGAACTGACAGTCTGCTGCTGGCGAGAGAAACTGCACTGAGGCTGGGACGTCGGCATACTGATCATCTCTGCGCAATTTTTGAGTTGAGCGGACTGCTGGGCAGCAGAGGGTCTGCTCATGAAAATTGCACAATTTTTTGGATGAGCAGCCAATCGACTGTCGGGAGGACTGACTGGAAAAACTGAGCAATTTTCTGAGGGAGACAGGGATGGGCACTGGATGTCTGTCTGACCTATCTACACAATTTTACCAACCAGCAGAGCGGGCAAGGTCTGCAGCTTCTATGCAAATTTTGAGGGGAATGAGTCCCGGGGTTGCTGCTGGGTCAAATCCTCCGATCGACCAAATTGAAGGCTGATTGATATGCTTGCGGGCAACGTAGCTTGAAATGAATTTCTTGATGCTTCTGCGCTGTTCTGGGTGACAATCGATCGAGTCGATAGTGGGGTGATGGTCTGGCTGTCAGAGGGGATTCCATTCGCCGAAACTTTAGCAAAATGACTAAGTGTGTGAATGAGTGAAAGATGCACATGTGATCTTGCAAACACACACCACCATGACTTGACGACCCAAACCATTCAGACACACATGCTCAACATGACTGGCCAATGGTGTGAGCAATAAGCATGGAACTTATGATTGATCGTTGATTGACTGTGACAACACTTGTGCGACAGTGAGTGTGACTCCATGTGTGAGTGCGACAGATGATTTCATAGTGAACACAACATGTACACATGAAGAAAAGACCTTGAGCATGACGAGAAAGTGGTCACAAGCATGACTTTGATACCAACATGCAAAAACTTGGATGAAATAAACAAGCAAGGCAGATGCAAAGACTCACATGGGCTCATAGAGTGAACCCGAGTGTGTGCAGTCATCAAGTGAAACTCTCAAGGGAGGCTTTGAATATGGGTGCAGGCCAAAATTTTGGAGGGTGGTTGTAGCTGCTACAACACTTGGCGACACACTGGTAGAACTCCAACTTCTTTGTTTTGGTTCATTGATAGCACAGGCCTTAGTATTTTAGGGAGTATCGAATTGCTGTGCGGGTACTTTGGCTTCCCCACTTACCCCATGGACATACATGGTTCACCTTTAGCCAACTCAATCAAACACAACAAAATTTTAGCTTGATCGTAGTGTTTCGAATCCGGGATGGGTAGTTTAGCTCGCGAGTTGAAGATTTTTAGAGCATAAGTTTTCATCTCTGGTGTTGCTCCGCTGCCAGCAGGCCTAGAAAGTACCCTAGCAGAGTCACATAGGAACACACACATTTCTCCACTACCAACAAGCCTGGTCAGTACCTCGATGGAGTTGCATGCTTCACCTCTTTGCGCAGGAATCCTTTCTCTTCTTTCGCCTTTGTATTTTTTAAAGAGGACTGTGCATAGGAACTTATTTATTTTTTGGGAAAAAGAGGGATCCCGACTTATTGAGAGAAGAAGAGGTTGTTCCTTTAGAGAAGCATGTAAGTCCTCTGACATAGGTTTGCCCATTTATATTTCCCCTTCTCCATTTCTACTAGTTGGATGAGCTTGAACACACAAAGTAGAAAGCTGAGTACATGCATGAGGCTTCCCAGTGTGGACACAGGTTCATGGTTGGACCAAAACTTCCCTTGCAGACGGCTCATATTTTCCATTAAGACTTCATCGGCCGAAGGTTATAACCAAGCACAAAGAAGACGAATACAAGACAGGTCAAGTGCTGCAGTGTCACAAGTCTCTTCAAATCTCAGCCACGTACTCTATTCAAAAGCCAGAATGTAGTAGTTGGAAACACTTATTTCCGGAAACAAAATAGTAAGGTATTAAACAAACCAAACAAACGAAAACAAAAATAGTAAGCAAATAAAACAAAGTGAAAACAACAACAAGAAAGCACCAAGTCGGCAAGAAAACAATCATGCAAACTAGAAAGAAGTGTCAAGCAAAAATGAAAACACTACTCCTACTCCTACGTTAAATGGTCGAGGTTATGTGAAATGAAATTTCCAATGAAGTCACCATAGGTGTACTTGACCCGGAGTCACAAAGATACGAGCGATTAAAATAGATAAAAAATAGTGTGCAACAAAAAATGAAAAAACTTGCAAAACTTGCACACGAGAGAGAATGTCTCGCTTGTGGGCGAAAGAATGTGTCACAACCACCCAACACACATGCTTACCTCTTCCATGACTACTATTTTTCAACAAACCTCGGAGGCCTCTTGCAAGTGTGTGCTATTCT
Organism: Pinus tabuliformis; assembly: GCA_031772625.1. Taxonomy (NCBI): domain Eukaryota; kingdom Viridiplantae; phylum Streptophyta; class Pinopsida; order Pinales; family Pinaceae; genus Pinus; species Pinus tabuliformis. The sequence goes on along the minus strand of CM062809.1, from coordinate 669,988,947 downwards.
ACACCAAGTTTCTCAGCGAGTACGAAGAAGGACTGAAGCTTGTTACCTGCAACACGACTCACCAAGTAAGATTGTTCTAGCCACTTAGCTATTGGATCATAAAATTCATGATTCAAGGGAGGAGATAATGATGGGAATCTGATACGGATAGATAGATCCGGTCATTCTCATCAGTCACGTCAAGACAGCAAGGGACTGCCATAGCCATTAGTGTAGGTCGAAGTGCCTCACCTGCTTGATAGAAGTATAAGAGGGAAGATGTTACATGGTGAAGATCACAGTGTGTGAAGCGACTGTCATTGGATGTATTGTTGGGAAAATGATAAACTGCATGACAGGCACCCAACATAGAAGAGAAATCAGACCAGTCGATTGAGATGTCAGATTCCTAGTTTGACATGAAAAATGAAACCTTTTGAACAATCGTACAAATGCGGTGAATGAGGGAACCAAGTTCGTTGTATGCTAGGCATGATGGAACACCCACTTCCAACTGGTGAAAAAGTGCGCAAGCATCATGGTCATCACAGAAATATAGAAAGGGCACTATGAATGTGTGAAACCGGTTGGGGTGTGGCAAAATGAGAGTAACTTGATTCACGTGATAGGTTGTGCGCTCGTCATCACACATGGATATTTCTGGTATGATGAGTGGGCATTTGATGTGCAAAATTTCCAAAAATACCAAGGAGCTGATTACGAGAGAGAACATCTGATAAGTGTGATTCCAGATATAGATATTCTTTGAGATGATCAACTTCACTGTCCCATGATTTGATGAAGGATAGACACTCCCAACCTGAATTGGATGTAAGAGAGGTGTATGAAGATGAACATGTAGTGACGGACTCGTGGATTCAATCATTAGCGAAAATATGAAATTTTGAAATATCATACCCTGAATAGTAAAAATTCCTTACACGGGGATCCACGTCGAGTGCAACCAGGCAGATAGATGGATTGTGTGTGAGAAACAAGATCTGATTAGGTTTGACGGGCTTACGAGAGTTGTGAGGTCCCGACATAACTATCAACAGACGTTGAAGTGCCTCGACTCCCTGGCACATCCCAAAACTTTCTAGAATTGAAAAATTGTATTTTGGGATATGAACCAGATCATTCATGGATTGAGGATGGATGTTGTTACTAATTTCAAAACTTCTCTTAGGATGACAACCATCTCTGTCATAGGCTTCATCAAAATTTTTAGCAAGTTGACTTGATGAGTTGTCTTCATGCAACACATAAGATGATGATGAGTGGGAAGAGTCCTGTGTGTTGAGACTATTTTCATCATGGAAAACCTCATTGCCTTGTGTTGGTCGAGGAGATAACTCAGAAGATGAAGAAGCAAGAGAATGCAGAGTGTCTTCGACGCATGTTGATGTGCTGTGAATGATAGGACACATAGGAAAGTGAGGTGCAAAGGAAGCTTTGATATGGATGTCTTCTTTGACCGGTGCACATTCCAGATTTGAGTTAGAGTGTACATGAGATGACAATAGATCATATGATGTGCTTGGGAATTCATCATAACATACGGAAGCATGGGAGTGATGAAAGCCCAAGACTGGAGGTTGATCGAAAGAATTGATTGTGCATGATGTTTCACCAAGATTCGCAGATTGAGGATCGATCAAGAATGGAAGCTCAATGTTTTGAGAGGAATTGATTATGCCTTCATCGTCCTGCTTCTCTGCTTGTATGATGAGACTACCTTGCACATGACTCCAACTTGAGCTAGCAACTCGAGAATCAAGAGAGTGCGCATAACTAACTTCTGAAGTAGATCACTCAAGCGAGTCATGGTGCAAGGAGTCATGTCTTGTATATGATGGAGGATGGCAGAGATGAAGATTAGACTCAAGACTTGGGTTATGAATGGTGATGTCCTCTTGTGAAATGGAGGGATGATTTTTTCCCATAGGCTTTCTGAACCATTCTATAATTTCCTTTTTTGGGCCAGGAGACAGCCGAACATATGTGTTGGGAACATGCTGTGCATATTTCTCATCTTTGCAACCATTGCGAGGGGGGACCCACTGTGAAAATTTCTTACTTTTGAGGTTGCTGCAAGGGGGCACCCTCTTCGAGACATGAGGTGTCTCGTGATCCACAAGAGTTGAGGAAGAAGGGAAATTAGAAAGTTCACTGTTTCGGGAGACATGAACCAAGTATTTCAGCTCTTGGCTCATGAAGTGAAGGTACACAAACTGCTCAGGAATATCGTGACATAGGTGAAGGAAGCGGGTAGAAAATTACTCAACTGATTCGCCAGGATTCATTCTTAAATGAGAGATTCTTTCATAGACATCTTGGTGGTCACACTCATCGAAGGCTTGATGGAGCTCCTTGAGGAAAGTGAGAAGGGAATGGATGGAAGCAGGTGGCAGGATATGACACCACCGATTAACACAACCTTCAAGGGTGAGGAATAAGAGTACGCAAACAAGCTCATCACTATCAATTTCACAAGATTCACAGAAATGAAGAAAATCAGAAATGTGCTTGGTTACGGACATTCTGTTCTCATCGTCAAACTTTAATAAGGCCAAGTAATCGATAATCTCATCGAGGATTGATAACTGATTAAGGGAGAAATAAGAGAAACACCCCATGATCACGAATTGTGTATTATTCATGGGTAAGATATTCAACCCAGATGTACAGAATCAGCTCGTCATCTGGCCCTCCTTCTAGTACCAAAATGTTGATGTTGCTGGACCTGCCAACATCAGGGGATCTCCCTGGTATGAAGTCCCAACTAGACCTCACACCGTTTGGTGTAGGAGTCCCATTTGGTACGATGGACTAGTTGCCATTATCTTAAAGATTTTCCTCAACTCTTACTTGTCAGCACATGAGAGTGGTCTGCTTTGTCTTCTGAGAAGTGAGGTTCACGTGCTTGGTGAGTGTAAGTGTCACTTATGTCAATGGTTCTTTCACCATAGAGGGAGAGGGTGGGAGTGAGTCCTAAGTCAGTTGGGAGAAGTCCCAACTCTGCTAGGAACACACAACACAACAGGACATCTGTAGCTTCCGGTGAAACAACCCACACAGATGCGGCAGTCAAAACACATAAGGGAAGATAACTCGTATAACACTCAATGGATTAGTCCATGTGAATACAACAATTGTTATAGAAATTTCCATGTGAAATGTCTGTCTGATGTTCGAGAGAGTAGTCTACACAGGCAAGACGATGTTAACAACATATACAACACAATTTCATTAACATGTGCATTACAACAAGTGAATTAGTTCAAGTGTTAAACACAGTTTCAAGAAACATGCATTACAAGTGTTAAAGATTAGTCTTACAACATATACAATACATGTGTGAAAACATGCTGGCCTGTTAGCAGGCTTCTGAATTAAGTGAAAGTTCCAAGACACATCGTTACACCATACATCACTAACCCTGTGCGCGGGGCATTGGAGCCACTACTTACTCCTCAAGAAAAGATTACAGACTCTCTTGGCTATGTGGGAGGAGATGAGGTGAAAATTCCTTTGCATGTACAAATGAGGGGGTATTTATAGCCAAGGGCGAAACTGACCCTTGTCGCTGTTTGACTACCCTCATGACTATTTGACTTTCATGACTCTTTGTACAACAAGTGGGTCTCTTGGACTTCCATGTTACATTACATTGTTTGACAACATGGCCCATAATAGAGATGTGGGTGACATGACTCAACATGACAGTGTTAGTACATTCGTGCTGTTGCTGGAGTGCATGTCAAGCTGCAGTGCTGCTGGGTGATGGATGACTTCATGGTGTGTCACAGCTTCACCTCTACAATGCAAGGTGCATGGAGTCTTCGATGGTTGTTGGTTCACTTGATGTTGCTTTAGCACATTTCTCCTTACTTGTATGTTGAAAAGCTTGACAGGTTCATCTACTCGCGCAAGGTGCATGTTCATCCGTTTGTCCATCCGTGAGCACATCTTGCATGTTTTCTCGTCCATCCATCCGTGAACAAATATTTGCATGATCATCCGTTCGCGAGCACGTCTCTTCGCATGGATCATTCATTCTTCCGTTGGTGGACCTTTCCTTTTGCATGTGCTCCCTTCGTTCATCCCATTTGTCGTCGCGCCATGTTTGTTAGTATACATGTACCTGTAATTACTCATGATGAGATGCCATCAAATCCAAAAACCTCCTAGTCTACCATGACACATGATCATTTCGGATGTAGGTGACCGAGAGAAGCAGCAAGGTTGTGAGGCAGGATGATGGCTCCAGGTACTGTTGATGAAAACTGTGCAAGAGTCACTGGGTGATGAAGATGGGAAATTTGAATCGACAGTGACTGTTTGCAAGGTCTGGCTTAGCTGGAAAGAAAAACTGCGCAAATTTTTGGAGGGACATTCCAGGCTGCAGGGAGACAAGGCAGATAAAATATACACATTTTTTAGAATGAGCGGGCAGCTGGGGCTCGACAACAAAATTTGTGCAATTTTCTAGAGGAACAGGTCAGGCTGCATGGAGGATCAACATGCAGAAATTGCGTAGTTTTTTGGAGGAACTGGTTGGGTGCCTGGCAACAGAAACTACACAATTCTAGTCAACTGGCTGGGTCACTGGTAGCAGAAACTACACAATTCCCAAGGGGAACTGGTAGTCAGCTGGCCGGGTGCTTGGCAGTAGAAACTGCACAATTCCTGGAGGGAACTGGCAGTTTGCTACAGGGAGATGTTGGCAAGAGAACTACACTGAGGCTGGGAGGCTAGTCTGCTAATCATCTCTGCAGAATTTTTGAGCTAAGTGGACTACTGGGCAGCAGAGGACCTGCTCGTGAAAACTGCACAATTTTCTGGATGAGCAGCCAGTCGAATTTTGGGAGGACTAGCTAGAAAAACTACGCAATTTTCTGAGGGAGACAAGGATGGGCACTGGGTGTCTGTCTGGCATGTCTATGTAATTTTCCCACACAGCGGAGGGTGAAAGGTCTGCATCTCCTATGCAAAGTTTGATTGGAATGTGTCTTAGTGTGGCTGCTAGGTAAAATCCTCCGATTGAACAGCTTGAAGGCTGATTGATATGCTTGCAGGAAGTGTAGCTTGAAATTACTTGCTTGATGCTTCTGGATTGTTCTAGGTGACACTTGATCGAGTTGATGGTGGGGTGACAGTATGACTGTCAGAGGGGAGGCCGGTCGTCAAAACTTTTGCAAAATGACTAAGTGTGTGAATGAATGAAAGATGCACATGTGATCTTGAAACCACACACCAACATGACTTGACGATGAGATGACTGAAACCATCTAGACACACATGCTCAACATGATTAATCAACGGTGTGAGCGATAAGCGTGAAACTTGTGATTGATTGTTGTTCGACTGTGACAACACTTGTGCGACAGTGAGTGTGACTCCATGTGTGAGTGCGAAAGATGCTTTCATAGCGAACACAACTGAAACAGTAGAAGGAAGAATTTGCAAGTCATGCTTAATCAATGTTTCTATGACTGATTTGGTGGGCAGTGGATTCTTTAGGATTGCTTTCAACACCTACATTCCTTAAATTTGTTGAACTTGTGCTAGGAGCGTTATTTTTTTCCAGGATGTACTTCAGGATGTCAATGGACACTTGGACATGATTGCATCTGTTTGAGAGGTCATTGAACTGCTCCTAAAGGGATGAAACTCTGTGAGGAAAGAGATTGAGGTCGGCCTCATGTTTCTCCTTGGTGATCTGACCATGGGTATTGATTTTGGTGTCCAAGATCTTCTGGTGTGCTCGGATTTGCTCCAGTTCTACCTGGAGATCAGCACAGTGCAAGCAATCTTCGCTTCTCACCATTGAGTATAACCAGACTGATTTACCAGTGCATAGCAAAAACAAAAGGCTACTAATGCACTGTTCCAAAGAGCAGGGGTCTAGAATGAAAGGGGAAAAAGGAGCTTGGTGAATATTAATAGAAGTTAACCTGAAGAATGATGGCCAAGAGCACAATGTAGCATGGGATCAGTCAGGAGCAAACAGGGGATAGATTGAACGCAGCAAAGGGGAGATAGAGGTGAGATTCAGGATGTAGGAAAACACAAATAAGTAAGGAGGCTCAGGCAGGGGGATAAGGTGGAGTGAAGAGGGAGTCACGGGGAATTTGAGGGATAAATCACGGGTAAGATATGAAAGAGTCAAAATTTCTTGGGGGAAGGGACCAAAGTAAGATTTTCAGATTGGATTCAAAGATATTGTGACAATTTTATCATCATCATAAGATTCGAAGGATATTTCTGCTGAAACAAGGACCAAATTTAGCATATAGACATTGCGAATGACAGTGAGGAGGTACCCAATGTTGTTAGATACCTTTGCAGGCAATATGAAGATTGATTTGCTTCTGTTCATGGCAGGTAACATTGAGATTTGATGGCGTTACATCGAAGATTGCCTATGGATTTGGAGCAGGCTCTGCTTGCACGAGAATCAACCTCTTTGTTGAGGGAGTGAAGTACATGGAAAAAATGGACTTCTTTCATTTGCTGGGTATGTGCTTGACATCGACTTATTATTTGTTGCAAGATCACATTGGAGGCGTTCTGATTATATACCATTAGACTAATCATGATGGCCGAGTCTCCAAGGATCGTTGTAGTGCTTATGCCGAGTCTTTGAAGCTGAATGAGCCCTTGGTATAGTGTGAGAGCTTCAGCCCTGTTATTGGAGAGGGGGTCTAATCCCCATTCATAAGCAGATTTAATATCTCCATTGGCATTGAAAATGATTCCGCTAGCCCCGGCCATTCCTGGGTTAAATTTGGAGGTCCCATGTGAAACAATATTGTTACATATATAAACAAATCAATAAAAATGTAATTTACTAGAGCAAACTCCTAAGCTTGGATAATCATGTATGGTGTAAGTACATATGCCATACAATGTAAAAATCCTCTCTATTGTGATGGGTCTTGATACATCGTAGACATGTATCCCTTCCCATAATTCCTTCAATTCATCTACCAATGGTTATAAGTAGACATCAATATTATTCACTTGTCTTCTATTAAGGACTATGACAACCAACATAAGATGTTCATTCTTCATGGGAAACCATGGGGGGATATTGTAATTGATCACTACTACAGGACAAATAGAATAGTTATTATTTTGGAGGGAATATGGTTGACACCATCCATGGCTATGCCAAGTCATAGAATTCGTACTTCATCTTTGAATTTTTCAGGCCATGTATCCTCTATATGCTTCATGGCTATTGAATCTGTTGGGATTTTCATAACTCATGACTCACTTCTGTGTGAGGCATGCCATCCTTACAACACACCTAATTCTTTGCAAGAAAGAGCCTTTGAATCCTTGCGATTATAGGCATGTGCCTCAATATCTTATGAGAAGGACCATGTGATTTACTCATTTTTATTTATTTATGGTACCTGTCATGCCCACATTTCAAGCATATCTCTTTGTCTGCATATTCTCCTCTATATAAAATACAATTGTTCAGACATGCATAATATGATATACACTCAACAACAATGTCAATATTTAATGTTCACAAAATCGACCATTTTTAATGTTGATTGTGTGACAAGTTTTCTCAAAATATAAGGGACTTGATTGATCATGCAGGTCAATTACCTCAATATTTCCGAGAAACATGCATTTGACATGTCAAAATTTGCTTTCAAGTTGTACAGTAACATATTTGTCCCCACATGAGTCGAATTTGACTTGCCGCTAAGTATAAGGAGAGGGTTGGTGGAAGCACATTTCAGGTTTTCAACAACATTGCCTCCATGTCAGTCATATTCCATAAGTAATCATCCATACCAACCTCTATTTGATTACCTCCATTACCAACTCGTGATGAAGAACTACTATTGTTGTATTCATCCTAATTGGTTAATATGGATGTAGTGGGAATTGAATAAATGGTTGATTCAACCTTTATTTGTATGCTTCCTCTCTGAGTCTTTCTCTTAATGCACCATTCTCTCGATTTTACGTTGCAGTGGGGTGCATCAAAAGATGGTAGGGGGGTCTCTCATCATCACTAGAATCCTAATTTCAAAAAATATTGAACATTAGTACATCAATGATATTAATAAGCATGTTAATACAATTGATTTATTGAAATTACATTATACCAAACAATTATTACCATCGTTGGTCTAGGATTCTAGCTAGAAGATTCCATGTTCCAATTGGTAGGGTGAAGCAACTGTCCATTTCATATACCAATTTCTTGTGATATGATGCTCCTGATAAGAGCTTCCAACATTTTTGAAATGAAGGATTATTTTCTTCATTTGAACTCGATTTCGAATCAAGATCCTGCAAATTTGGATACATTTATATTCAAATTAACATGGATAAAAAAATTCAATTCAATTAGATAATCAAAATATAAATAAAATTTGAAATTTCTCGACATGGAAAGGGATAACTTTTCGAAGAACTTTGAAAAATATGGAACATGCTGGAATTTGAAGAATTGAGTATGGAATATGCCATTCTATGTAAAAATAAAATTTCAGATATCTTTTAAACCCTGTTGTTGCTCTTATCATGAATGACCACACCAATGCATTTAAATAATAGCCACAATAGGGCATTAAATTAATAACCGCACCAGTTTTGGGATTTTGAAAATAAGAAAATATTCTATTATATCACTTGTTTTGTAAAATAACACCGTTTTGTTTAAATAAAAACAACATCAATCCGCACCCGTTTCCAAGATTTTGAAAATGAAGAGGAATCATACCATGTCAAAGATATTGTAGTAATTACAACACTGACACATTTAAATTTAAACCGCACCGTTGCGTTAAAATGTTAACTACACCATTTTGGGATTTCAAAAATAAAAATAAAAATTCTATCATGTCGGTGCATTTAAAAAATTTGACGCACTAGTAATTTATTGTAGTCGTTTCACTTTACTTGTAAATACAACGGTGCTCCTTACTATGAAATGCATCGATGTTCAGATTAAGTAAAAAAAAAATCTCACGTTTTTTTTGTTTTGTTTTGCTATTTTTTTTTAAATTGAAAAATGAGCAGCAATTGGTTTTTTGAAATCTAATTTCATAAAGTCTTATCAATAGTAATAATTTATTCACTATTTCATTATTTTTCCCAAAATTTCAAGGGAGAGATTTACAGGAGAGACATACTGGGAGAATTATGCAGAAAAATAATATTTTGGAGCAACAAAATTGTTTAGAAGATCAGTAGTTGAAAGGTATGGTGATTCACTCAAAACCATAGTAAAAAATTTAAATTATATTGTTGATTTTACTAATAATTTTTGTTTACAATTTCTGTTAGGGTTTAATTAAAAGAGAGATCCTTTACAAAAGAAACATACTAGGGGCACTATGGAGCAAAAATTTTGGAACTACAGAAAGAACAAATTTTGAAAGGTATGGTGATTCACTCAATACCCTACATAGATTTTTTTTGAATTTCACTGTTACAAAATTTTACAATTTCTGTTAGATTTATTAAAAATTCAGAAAAAAAAATTAATAACCCTACATAATAAAAAAATTAGTATTGATTTTACTAGTAAAAATCTTTACGATCTTTGTTCCTATTTAAATTTAATTAAAATTCAAAATAAAAATAGAAAATTCAATACTTACTTTAAACCCTTTCTTTTGCTTATGTGACTGCAAAATTTCACCTTAGGGTTTAACTCCCTCTACCACTTCACAATTAAAGTATTTCATTTTAGGTATTTTATATTTAATGGGTTTGTGTACTTACTATATATAGAGCATTTGACATGTAAAGTAGGAGGGTCACTTATTGAATTAGATCCAAACCCTGTCACCCCTATTTGTTTTTTTTTAAAACGTTTGTTGCACAATGCACCTTGTGTAATCTAACACACAGGTGCTGGCAATACTTCTATTGCACTGAATCCTGTCGGCCCTGTCCATTTTTACAAAATAGGGCCTGCTTATCGATGCGCCTGGTGTAATATAACACACTGACTTGCCTCTACGAAATAACACCGTTAAGTGGCTTGTATTTAATTTTTTTATGTGTTTGTTTTTTACTATGATGATAGTGCTTTTATTGTCACAAATCACATCGTCATAATTTAATTTATTTAAAAAAAATAATTTTCACTGTCAGTGTTAAACAATTAAACCCCCAGAGTCTTTAATACATTAAATGCACCAAGGCATTTTATTAAACGCATCTGGGCATTTGGTTCAAAGAACCGCACCAGTTAACAAAGCTCTTTTTGGCTGAAAATTATTTAATTTATGTATAAAATATATTTAATGGATCTATATTGAATGACATAGGTTGTATATTGATAAAAACTTTCTGAGAAGTTGTCAAGTAGCAAAAATATTTCTTGACACATTCATAGCGTATAAAAAAACAGAAAAGACAAGTTCTTTGTAAATTATTAACAAAATTAATATGTTTGAGCTATATGTAAGTTTATCTAATATGTATTGGTTAGTGTGTATCATGCAGAGCCACAAAATGATGAAGGTCAATAAGATTATTTCTAATCTAAGTGCAGAAGAGCATAAAATCATGATAGAAAAATTGGCGAAGGCCGATGAATAAGGTGAATGAAAAAATACTATTCAATATGAGTTTTTTTTTTTGAATTTTCATTAATAATGTACTTAATAATATTAGATAACATGTTTCAAACAGTCTATTAATACATATATGTTTAATGTTGTACAAGGAGCAACAACGAATGAAAATATCAATGTTGTTATAGGAAAATAAAAATGATAGAACATGTAAATGATGATGAATTGGTCCTTAGCTCATCTGGAGTGGTGCTGGAGGTTAATGAAAGGGGGATTTTTTTTAACAAAACTATGAGGGATATAGTGGAATGAGTATAGACGTACTTTCTACTTACAATACAAAAATCAATCCAATGATTACAAGAACCAAATTATATCAAAACTATAGGAAGCATTTCCAGAGCAATGATTAATGAGACCTGTTAGACTTGCAATAACAAAAACATACAACAACAAAAACAAATAATTCAAAATGTAATATTCCTAATTAAAATGATTTTCTAGAATTATATGTACATATTATTACAAACCATTCATTTATTAATATCAATTTTGTTATATTTAGTTTTCACATATCAATATAAAAATAGTTTATTACTTTTTAAAGAAGATTATGAAAAAAACCAAAGGATCAATGAGTTGATATGCAAAAAATGCCAGTGGGAATGTCCAAAAAAATGTACAAGGATATGGTAAAAGAAATGGACATAATTGCATCACAGGAGGAGCCATCTCAACAATGACATGCATTAAATGTATGCAATCATGATTGAGTTTATACATATAAACAAATAATTATCATTAAATATTAATTTTCAAGTATTTTCTTACAGAAAAGAAAACAAAATGGAACTCATTTAGCACATAAAACAAGATGGCAGGGAAGAAAAGGGTTGATATAAAAGTTTGTGAGTAATTATTAATATTTTCTTATAACAATTCAAGATTTCATTTTTGTACATTTAAAGTTGTTTTACAACAACCATCCTTGAATGTCTTCAAATAGGTGCCAACATACAAAGAAGGTCCATCAGAAGAATTGATTGACATTGGATTAAATATTAGTTGTGAGTATATGTTGGCATATAAAAAGTTAATTGTGGAATTTGTAAGTATTTATGTTGTTTTACTTCTCTGAGTTTATAATTAATAGAATAAAAAAACCCTTTATATTAAATCAATGATTTTTAATGGGGTAAAAAACTTGCAGCAAAACGAAGTATGGAACTATGCCAACAAAAAACTTGTTGCAACAAAAGATGAGACTTGGTTTTGAAACTATGCATACATTTCATGAGTCACTTCATGCTATAGTATATTTCTATTTTATTTACATTGATGTATATTATTTAATTCAATTTTAATTATTATCACCAATGTAGATACACTCATTACACTTTATTTTTATGTTTACAGATGGAACATGATCAAGAAGAGGAAAACAATTGATGCAATCAACAAAATATTCGTCCAAATAACCCAAGTCATGGATGTAGCTCAAGCAGTGACAATAGTTCCAATGAAGAATGATGATCTATTTGGATATCAATGTAAGTTGTTGTATTTTTTGAAATATTTGTTTGTAAAAATCATAAACATTCTTTAATGTAATGGACATAGTGTCAATTGAAAGACAAGTAGTTACTAATAACTATCCCATTTTGTATGAAAAAGAGCTTCTTATTGATATATAATAAAATACATTTTAATTTATTCTATTGCATTATCCAATGTCGCTGTGAAATGTTACACCACTGATTAAATATATGGATGATTGAATATTATAATGAAGAGATGCGAAATCTGATGATATAACAAATTAATCCAAACATAATATAAAAATGAACTAATCAAAATTTAATTTATATGAATATTGTTATAAGATATATGTCGATTTTCCAATGAATAAGAATTAAAAAAATCACAATAATTTCACTGTCACAGGTCGATGTTTCTAAAAAAAAAATCTCATACAAAATAGTGGCGTGTCTATAACATAAACACACGCCGGTGTGTTACTTTATCTAAAAACACCGTTACTTTAAGATTTTTGCATGGCCGATGCCTTTTCTGAAAATGATAACACTGGGGCATCATATTCTTCAAGCATGATTGGTTTTTGCATTTAATGCCCCAATGCACTATAATTCTTAACGAGTGCTTTCATAGAACTAATGATCCAATGCTACATAATATTATTTGCAGACTCGGTGCATGATTCAAATTGACAACACTGGTCTTGTTATACGAATAGCATGCTGATGTTTTTATTTAAATCATATGCATTGGAGATGAGAGTTTAAATTAAAGCGTCAGGTCTATAATAATTTTTGCATGCCCCAGAGTCATTCCTGAAAAGAGCATCTCGAAGCGTTTTGTTAATGTATACACATCTGGGTGGTATACATTTCAGGCACTAATGTTATTTTGTTTTTGTTATGTATACATCCCGATGATTTTATTTATAATTTAGTGCACTAGCGCTATTATTTCCATGAAATGCACTGATAAGAAAACATCTACTAAAACCTCTGAATGCCCAATTATTATTATTATTATTATTATTTATTATTTATTTTTTAATTTAATTTAATTTAATTAATTAATTTTATTTTATTTTATTTTTATTTATTTATTTATTTAATTTAATTAATTAATTAATTTTATTTATTATTTATTATTTTATTTATTATTATTATTTTTTAACAGAAACGGTTAGAGAGATATATTACTTTCTGGCCAAAATACCATAATTCTGATTACAATGTGCAGAGCAATATTCAGTGAGCTCTTTGCTCAAGTCCGAGATCTCTTTTCCTATGCTACGCCAGGAATTTTTACAAAATGACTTACGGGCAACCGCCTCAATTTTTCCAGAAATAAAGGTGCAAACAAACTGCTTCAGCAAGAGACAGTAAAACATAATCACCAGGAGATTAAGGAATGGGGTCCCAACTTTCTTCGCCTTCTCTGAGGATGACTCCGAGGGGAAGAAGGGCTGCTTTATTAGCTTCCACGTCAGCCTCTTTGTTGTTTTCTCTCAGAACATGGTAGAAATTCAAACTCTGGAAGGAATTTGAAAGGATTCTTGCTCTGGTGATCAATCTGGACAATCTAAGATCAGATGGGGAAGAGCTGTCAATGAAGATTTTTATGATGGTCTGCGAGTCTCCTATCACTATTGCATCCTTGATTCCAAGGGATATGAGCTGCTTCAGACCTTGGAAAAGGGCCAGAGCTTCGGCTTGCATACTGGTGTTTAGGCCCACACCCCAGGCAAATCTGAGAACAATTTTGCCATCCGCTCTCTTGACAACACCACCTGCACCGGATCTGCCCGGGTTGCCTTTGGCAGCCCCATCAAAGAAGAGAAAAGAGTGAACCTGCTTTGAACAGAAAGCCAAGAAATCAGAGGCGTTGAGGCGAATTTGCCAAGCTTTAGGGAGGACGAGGGGCCTGACAGTTTTGATGAAGCGGAGGTCCAAGGAATCGCACCAGGCTGAGTCGCGGTCGCACAGACCTGCCCCATCCAACTGATCTCCAACGCATTCCTTTAACTGCGTTTTAATTTTAATCCAGACAGATTTATAATCTCTCTTCCTATCCCTGAAGATCCTCTGGTTTCTCTCCAACCAGGTAAACCAGCAGATTAACTTGGGGAGGATGCACCAGGCAGTTTTGATGTGAGCATTTTGGAGCGAGCCTCCAGGGTACAACGCCCTCCAGTTCGAAAATAGCTCAGGAATATTGTTGGGAAGAATGACGTCCGCCTGCCAAGAGCCTAGAGCCGCGTTCCAGAGATTGCCCACAAAATTGCAATGCAACATCAAATGCGCAGTGGATTCTGACTGATTGCCACACAAAGAGCAGCGAGAAGGACCATAATAACCTCTTTTGAGAAGTCTGTCATCCGTCAATATGCGCTGGTGACAAAGAAGCCAACAAAAATAGTCAATTTTTGGTAACGAGCTTTGATGCCAGACTCCTTTCCAAGGTTTCGGGTCAGAGGGAACATGAGGATGCGCTAACAGCTGTCTATATCCCTGAGCCACAGAGTATCGCCCAGTCGACGAGCCCCAGCCACGACTGTCTTGCTTTCTGCTTCTCGTAGGGGCCTTACCACTAAGGAAATCCAAGAATATAGACAGATCTTTGGATAGGGACTGGGGAGTCACAAAATCTATCCAGCTGCGCCAGAAACCATTCTCCCATTTAGAAATGTCCCACAGAGTATTGTAACCCGAATTCTGCATCCAATCCTTCAGCGCTGTCAGAGATCTATCATCAGACAGAGGATTGCAGCCCATAATACGATCCTCCCAGATTCTGATTTGCTTACCATTTCCAGGAATCCAATGCGCGTGATCCTTGATGAGGGAGAAGGATTTTGCACAGAGCTTTTGAATAGGCGAGCCAATATTTGTTCTGGGGTGATCAAGACATCTTTTCCTCTGCCCACGGAAGAATTTTTTCCACAAAGCGATCTGAGCCCACCCCGGCTTTGGGGCTATAATCCTCTAGATCAATTTTGCACCCAAAGCCAAGTTTTGCATGCTGATGTTCTTGAAGTTCAGTCCGCCTTCCAATCTGGGCATGGAAATTTTATTCCAGCTTAATAGAGGGATTTTCTTTTCGTTGGCTTTCCCGCCTTTCCAAAAGAATTTCCTGATATGATCCTCCATTTTCTTCATAATACCTGCGGGGGCCAGCATGACTGCAAATTGGTAAATGGGGAGGCTGTTAAGGACAACTTTGATAAGAACTAACTTTCCAGCCAGATTAAGCCAGTTAAAGCCCCAGGAATGTATCTTAGCCTCGAACTTTTCAAGCAAGGGCAGCCAATCTCTGTTGACAGCACGATGTAGAAAGATAGGAAGACCAAGATACTTGAAGGAGGACCAAGACGAGGAAGCCGCGAAACCAAAACAACTGGAAATGGCCTGCAATGAGGAGGCAGGGGTATTCCAACAGTATATATGGCATTTACCTTTGTTCAGCTTACTTCCTGATTCTTCACAGTAAAGATCAACCACTTCTTTGAAGCTTTTAGCAGAGGACACAGTAGCAGCACCCAACAAGAGGGAGTCATCTGCGAATAACGCGTGGTTTATGTTGTTAACGCCTCTCGCAATGTTCAGGCCCAAAAGATCTTGATCATGTTGCTTTTTGATCAGAAGAAAGCTGAGGACGGAAGCTTGGAGGACAAAGAGCAGGGGGGATAATGGACACCCTTGCCTCAATCCTCGAGAGGCTTTGAAGAAATCTGAGGCTCTCCCATTCACCAGAGGGGCTATCCAGGGCTCACTGATACAGGCCTTAACCCAATTGACGAATTTGGGATCAAACCCGAATTTGTGCAGAACCTCAAATAGAAAACTGTGTCTCACTCTGTCAAAGGCACTTTCTAGATCTAGCTTGACAGCCATGCCTTTCTCTTTGCGGGCCATACTGGAGTGGATTGCCTCTTGGACCAGGACAAAGTTGTCCACAATCTGTCTTCCTTTGATAAATCCTCCCTGATTCGCAGGAATGATATTCGGAAGAATGGTTTTTAGTCTGTTGGCAATAACTTTCGTGATCAGCTTATAGCCTATATTGCATAGAGATATAGGACGAAACCGGCTGAAGGAGTTGGCTCCTTTCTCCTTGGGGATGAGGGCCAGGAAGGCCGAATTAGTGCTTCCCCCAATTTTCTGGCACTCTTTGGATTTCCTTATCATTCTGCATAGATCTTTCTCCACTATCTGCCAACAGGTTTGAATGAAACCGGCAGTGAAACCGTCGGGGCCCGGGGCCTTGTCTGGTTCCATAGCGAAGAGAGAGGCCTTTATTTCATTGTTAGTGATCTCAGCATCCAGGAAATGATTATTTCTTTCAGAAACCAAGGCGGGCACCTCATTCACGATAGAAGGAGGGTGATCGACGGCTTCATCATCACTGTAGAGATTTTTGAAGTGGATGAAAGCCGCATTTTTTATGCTTCTGATGTCTCTATGAATGATGGTCTCAACTTTGATTTCTGAGATGGAGTTGAAGCATTTTCGGGCCTGAGCTTGCTTGTGGAAGAACGATGAGTTTCTATCTCCTGCCTTGAGCCAAAGGCTGCGAGATTTTTGTCTCCAAAATTCTTCTTCTGCCAAGCTAGCCTTGAGGAACATGCGCTGAAGATTGGCCTCCCTGTCAAGTAACTCTTTAGTGATCTCAGCGTTTTCCGAAGCTAGTTGATGAGATTTAAGGCGCTCCTGGATCATTTTCCTTTCCACAGCAGGGTTTGGTAAAGATTTTACCCAGGACTTTAGAGCAGATTTAACTCTCCTGAGTTTCTCTTCCCAGACAAAGAATGCAGAGCCTTTGACAGGGAGCTTCCAGGTTTCATTTATCAACGGCAGGAAGGACGGCTCCTTGGTCCAGTGAGTATTGAACTTGAAAGGTATGGGACCTTGATCTAGATGAGCCAACAACTCGAGTTTGATGGGACGGTGATCGGAAACACTGCAAGGGAGGATATTCATTCTAGATTCTAAACCAAGAAGGAGAAAAGAGCTTTGGACAAGAAAGCGATCTAACCTTGCAGCGATGTGGCCAGGCCCGATTCTTTTGTTGGTCCATGTATACTTCCCAGCCGAAGGCTTGATATCGATCATATCCCAATCGATCAGCAAGTCCTCCACCCATTCCCGCGCCGGATCTCTGACGATGTTTCCTCCGCGTTTTTCAGCCACTGATAATGTTAAGTTGAGATCTCCTGCGATGATGATGTTATCTAAGTCTTCAGTAGCTGCCAGATTCCTAATGGAATCCCAACAGTTCTTTTTCTCTGCTGAGCTGACGGGAGCATACACATTGATGAGGGAGTATGTCGTATCCGAGTCTATATGATGGATTTTTGTGAATAACCAGTGAGTATTTTTAACTTCTCTGAGCTTTGTGATCTTGTTTACATTCCAGATGGAGCCCAGTCCACCGGAAGCACCACGAGCTGAGGCTGCTAGACCTTCGCTTTGTTTCCACAGCTTCTTGCCGATCTGGAGGAAGGCATAATCCTCCATTTTAGTCTCCTGGATGAGGAGTAGGTCGGGTTGTTCAGTTCTTATCAGACTTCTTATAGCTTCCTCTTTTTTTCTGCCCCCCAAACCCCTGCAGTTCCAGGAGACGATCTTCATCACTTGCATTTTGAAGAGTGAGCTCCTTTAGAGCTCAGGGGCTGGTTTCTGTTCTTCTTCGGGGTATTTTCCAAGAGCTTCTCAAGGGTTGGTTGACTACCCTGAAGCTTGTCTTTGTAGGTCTCTTGTTCTCTTTTTTCCCGCGCTGATTTCCGACCCCTCAGTGATCTTCTGGCCGAGGTTTGCGAGGTTTCTATTTCGCCTTCTTCTTCTGATTCCTCTGAACTTTGCACCTCCTCTGTCTCTACAACGGGGGTCTCTTTTGATCTGTCTTCATTACTTTCCACCTGGATCGATCCCATGGGGGGCTCTTTGGGGGTCGGTCCTTCTTTCTGGAGATCTGGTTCTAGGGAACCTTCCGTAGCTGTGCTTAATGGAGTATATTTGTTTCCTTGTTCTTCCATGATAGGGGTTTGATTGCTAGGGCCAGCCTGTGAAGCATTGCCTTTCATATTTCCTGGATGATTGGCTCTGTGGGTATTTTTGGATCTTTTAACCTGGGTCCAGCCTTCATCCTTGCCTTTCTCCATTTCAGTGTTCTTTGGGCAGTTCCGAGCGAAGTGGCCATAGACCTGACACTTCCTGCACTTGAACGGGAGCTGCTCATAGTCCAGCTTCTGAACATGGGACCAGCTTCCAACCCTAATCTTTATTGCCTCGGGTAAGCCGACTTCCAGGTCTACTTCGACGCAGATTCTTGCGCAGTCGAATTGATCTTTGTTATTTGCACGATCGATGAATTTACCCAAAGTGTTACCAATGTTACACTGGTGTTGTCTGGTCTCATGGTCCTGATGAGCTGGATTGTTTCTTCAATCACCTCAATAACCAGTCCGCCGCCATTAAATTCACGATGGAAAAATAAGTTAATGGTTGTCTTCCGTTCTTGGATGTTCTCATCTCGAAGAAGGCGGATGGTTCCTTTTCGCATCAGGTGTTTAGAAAGAAGACGCATACTGAGCAATACTTGCATGCGTCTTCGCATCATTTCCCCGCTCAGAAGTTAGGGGTTCTTAGCACGCTTGCCACCCGTGCGGTTAAAATTTCGGATAAGGAGAGCCTGGAAGCGGAGAAGGCTCATCTCCTTGATGTCTTTGAGAAGAATGGTTACAACAGGCACCTCGGTCGAAAAGCCTTCCTCAGGGCCAGGAAGGAGCCTTCAATCCGAAAAGTTCCCAAAGATCATATCTCGGGTGTGAACCTTCCTTACATCCAAGGGACCACGGACAGGATTGCAAGGATTCTGAGGAAGTACGATGTGCCCGCAACTTTTAGGCCTCTCAATACTATCTGTGGTTCCCTCAGGTCTGTGAAAGACCCTATTGACCCTAAGGACATGAAGGGCGTCTATGTCATCCCCTGTTCCTGTGGGACCCCTTATATTGGTGAGACTGGTCGCTCTATCAATCAGCGGATTAGCGAACATTCGGCGGACTTAAGACATTGTAGGACCAAGTCCTCAGCCCTGGCTGAGCATGCGGGGAAGACTATGCATCATGTATGTATAGAAGAGGCTCAAGTCATTGCAAAAGTTGCGAAGTTTCACCATCGCAAATTTAGAGAGGCCCTGGAGATTGAGAAAAGGCCGAACAATCTTAATAGGGATGATGGCTGGAAGATAGCAGGTGCTGGGTCCCAGCCTTGACTTCCTAGCCTCCTCATTCCCCTTTTGTTAGGTCTTAGGGTTTCTGTCTTCCCTATCCTTAAGGTGTGTTTTTGGCGGATTAATCCTATTATTTTGGAGTGTATGGGTTATTTATTAGTTATTAAGTAATATCGGGCTAAGTGTTAACCTTATCCCGGTTATGATACTAAGGGGTTTATTTAAATTAGATTGGATTTTTTTCCCCATTATTTTTGAATTGATATTTAATTCTTCCATTCCTTTAGAATTTCCCTTTAACTAATTTCTTACTTATTTAACTAATAAACCCTTTTTAAATATTTTAGTTACCTAATGACATAGTAAATTTAATAACTTTTTAGTGAATAAATATTGATTATTTAGTAAATATAAGATATTATTAAAATATTAATTATAAGAGGAGATATAGTTTTCAAAAGGTCCTTTAGGTTAAATGATAAATAGGAAATTATTATTAATTTATATATAATAATTTGATATGAATATTATTTAGTTAGTTTGAGTTAGTTATATTTTTTGGATATTCTATTATTAATAAACATGTACTTTAATTATGGTATTTACCTAATGAAACTAAATAATAATGATTTAATTAGAATACTTTAATAATATTGGAATTATAAATTATATAGATTATTTATTAAACATAAAATTATTATTTTAATTTCGAATGGGCCATTGTAATTAAATAATTAATAAAAATAATATATTAGAGTTTACCTTTGGACCATTAGATTTAAATAATTATTATTAAATAAATATACAATTTACCTAATGTAACAAAATTCTTAGAATAATAGTGATTTAATACTATTTAAATAATATTGGAATGATAATATATATATAGATTATATAATAAAAATATGAACGATTATACATGACTATTATGTCTAAATAATAAATAATGGATTATATAATTTTTATATTTTAGACCATTAGATTTAAATAATTATTATTAAATAAATACACAATTTACCTAATGTAACAAAATTCGTATAATAATAGTGATTTAATACTATTGTTTAAATTTAAATAATATTGGAATGATAATATATATATAGATTATTTAATAAAAAATATGAACGATAATACATGACTATTATGTCTAAATAATAAAAAATGGATTATATAATTTTTATATTTTAGGGTATTGACCATTAGATTTAAATATTTATTATTAAATAAATACGCAATTTACCTAATGTAACAAAATTCTTAGAATAATAGTGATTTAATACTATTATTTAAATTTAAATAATATTGGAATGATAATATATATATAGATTATTATTAATAAAAAATGGATTATATAATTTTTTTATATTTTAGATATACTCAATTAACTAATGAACTCTCTTAATATATGAACTAATAATAATGAATTATAGGTTTTAGCTATTTCTAAGAATATTAATAATAAAATTAGTGGTTTGACTAGGACCTTTGGTCAAAATTAGCCGTTGGCATTATAGCCGTTGGAGTCTCTGCACACTCTATTTAATCAAGCTAAGCCGGATTGGTTCTTCAACTTGTCCTGACGATGAACCACACTGGTTGGTTCGAAACGCGTCGACAAAAGATTGGATATGTGATTTTGCCGAAGATTATCTAAACAATGTTATGGATCACAGAAGTCTAAATTTCTTAATGCACAGGCAGATTGGGCAGCCTAACCCACACAGGAACGGCTGTGGGAACATCCACGGAGGGGTCAAAATCAGGCGTCCACTTGTTAAGATACAACCCTTGAGGACCCATGAAGTAAGGCCCGTTGCGGAATATCAGATCCTTGTCCTCTTTATCAGTGAATTCAAACATGAAGAAACCCTTCCCCAGAAAATACGAGGTGACTCCATTCTTAATCAAAGGAGCCCAGTTTCTAGCTATCCAGTTCTCCGTGGATTTGGGGGAGGGCCAGAGGCCCGTAAACTAGCCTACCAGGGCTCTCTCAGCCAGCGAAAGGGCGACCTTGATCGGACCCTCCGGGGGCAGAGAAATCTCCGGAATGTCATCCAAACGTTTAACGAATTTCGCAGCCTCGGAGGCTTTCTTCTTTGGCAGGGATTCCAGGAGCTTAAGAAAGGCTTCTGCATCGGGAGAGGGAGGCGGAGGGGGCGGATCCATGGAAGCAGCAACAGATCAAACCCCGCAAGCCATCGCAGACAAGCAGGGGAGCTCCAACAGAGGCACAGCGCGCAGGGCACCGTGAAGGGGAGCGTCTCACAGAGGGAAGGCCCGCAGGAGACCAGCGGCAGCAGGCCGAGGGCCGAGCCAGGCAGGGGCGCTGAAGTGCGGCGGCTAGGTCTCAGAGCCAAAAAAACTATTTATTATTTGATTATTATTATTATTATTATTATTATTTAAATTTTATTTTATTTATTTATTTATTTATTTTTTCACTTGTGATGAAGTTTCGTTACCATCTCCGCTAAAAAATTTGCTACCGCAATCGTAGAATTTTTTTTTTGTTTTTTGTTTTTTTTTGGAAATTTTTTTCCAATTTTATAACGCTAAAAGCCTCCATTATAACCTCCACTAGAAGGTCTTTTCCTTGTAGTGTAAGGATTCATTTTTTCACGTTGTCTCAGATTTAGAGCTTGAGATTGTTGGGGCAAGGAAGAATTTTCCTCTGCCGCCAACCATTTAATTCATTTTTCATTTTTTTATTTATCTATATATATAATGAATGGTGAAAACCCATTTGGGGAATGGTTAAATAGGTTTCAAGTGAAAACAAACTTGGTAGTAATTGATACATCACATCTTTTTGTATGTAGTATACTTTAATAGTAACAACTTCACAATTTTAGGTGTTATTACATTTGTTATTGTTACATTTTATTCTGATATATTTGTTGATACTAAATACCATATGCTACTATTGATACTGATATTGAAGGCCATGAAAAATTGTTATTACTGCCATTGATGACTAGTTTTTGTTACATTTTCTATTACATTTTTCGTTACTACACTAGACACTACTAATATTGAAGAAGTACGACTGCTAATGCCACTTCAAGTGTAGGGGACCCACTGAAGATTCCTACCACAAGCTTTTCCAGTGTGTGATCCTTGCTGAGTCAACTTCATCCTAACCAACTGCTGCATCATCATAGCCAATAAGTACCCAAAAGATATACCTCTCTCATTGCTTGCATTACTGCATTTTGTGTGACATGATCCACCCTTCAACAATGGCTGATGATGACCTCCATCTCAGTTGGGAGGGGGATTTCACATCATGCTATCATATGATATACCATCAATACTATGACTTAGCATGATAGGAAATCAATTTTGGCATTCATATCTCTATTTCCAATACTATTCATCATTTAACACTTTTTGTCATTATTACTCTGATTTGATTTTTCAAAATATGTTTGTATATCCTAGATCACTTGTCAATTATGACACCCTATGTACTAATTAAATACCTTGTTACAACTAAATTTTCCATATTCTCCAAACTTGACATTCTTCTACCAACAAACAATTGCATGTCACGATTGTTGGACCTATAACAACACTTGTACCAACAATTGAAGCTATGGGGGGGAGCTATTGTGCGTGATGATCCCAACTCAAATGATTCACTAAATGACTATCCAAGAGTATATAGAATTTTCCAAAGTCAAGAATGACTAGTGTATTTTAATAAGTTAAGGGGATTCAATGAGGAAGTTTCCTTGGAATTCACATAAAACATGACAGAACAAGGCTCAACTATGGGAGGAGTTCAATTCACATTTAAAGAAGAGGTAATTAATAGAGTGATAGTCTTGCTAAAAATATGGGTGTGTTGGCTTAGCAAGAAGACTTTAGTTCTAATAGCGAAAGCTAATTTTCTTTAATAAGGGGAATGTATTAGGAATAAAGGAAAAGGGGCATACATAACTTCACTCCCACATTCATGGGAGGATGAGGCATAATCCATTCAAAAGTACCTTACCTATGAAGGTTAGTTTGGAGTGACCTTTAATTATTATTTTCAACTATTAGCCCATTTTTTCTAAGGGAAATTGATTAATATGTTATATTTTCTCATGGAATCACTAAAACATACAACCAATTCCATTCTACAGACGAAGTATCCAGAGACTTGTGTGATAAACCATGGGATAATTAAGCTCATTATCATTGATACATTGAAGTGATAAGGGAGAACTTGGGCAATATTTTTGGCGACTACTAGAGGGACAACTCGAGAGGAAGTAGAGAATGAGTATGAAGAAGAGTGAGGATGTTGAGATGGAGGAAGTAGGGCCAAGCAAAAGGAGTGACACTAAAAGTTACTCTATTGACACACATGTCCATGAACCTTATGCTAATACGACCAAGGAAGGTTTCCATGCTAATACATCTTCTAAAGACTCTCATGTTGATAATTTCTTCATGTTGACATACTAGTCAACATAACTAGTGGACAGTTAGAGAGTTCATAATGTGGTGTCTACTCTACTGTAGAGGAACAACCCTTGCAAGCAATAATCAATAAAAGTTTGTTGAAAAGGCTTGTAGGTGGAAAGTTTTCGAAAAAGGAGGGTTAGGACTACTATAAAAACATCGTCTACTCAATCATTTAAAATGCCAATTGATACAGATGATCTAAAGGAACAACCGAACAAGGAGAAAGAATAGGAATCCAAGCAGAAAAAAGGATGACATCTCTCCCTCTAGTAAGTCTGAATTTGACCCCCTATTTCAACAAGTTGATAGTTTAAAGAAAGAAAATGAATTAAGAAAACAACTTGCAATAATAAAAGAGAACATTTTGACTGAGAAACCCTTAGGTTTAGACACCTTAGCGAGGTTTTTGAAATGGTGAATATAGTTTTTCTCCCATTTGAAACTAAAAACACTAAGAAAATGATGTATAAAGTTTGTGGGGAAATTATCGACGAGGACGGCTATACATGTGAAGAGTTACAAAATCTAGATTCTATCTCAGTGGGACTTAAAATAGAGTTTAAGGAAGAGGATATGGAGTTATAGGCTGCTACATAATAACCTAGCAAAAATACTACTTTCACACAAGAACCAACACTGGAGGCATAACAACCTATGGAAGATCAACATGATAGTACACAAGAAGCTATTGACGATATTGTTGTCACATAAGAACCGGTAGCTGAGGTAAAGTAGCTTGAGGAGAATCAAATTACTGGTACACAAGAAACTTCCAATGATACTAATGACACAGAAGAATCAGTAACCGAGGAAGTAAAGTTAGAGGATGAAAAGAAAATTGAAATCCAAGAGGAATCAAAAAAATTATGTCAAAGACAATGCTATAAAAGTAGTTGAGATAGTGTGACCTAAAATAGAAAAGGGTGATCATTTAAAGACAATGGTTTTATTTGCAAAATTGAATAATTGGAGACAATTTAGCTATACCATTACAAAAAGGGGTATTCCCAATGAGCGAGCATAGGAGGATTATTTATAATCTTAAATAGTCTTGGGATAAATAATTAATAATCCAAAGACTTATATGGGGCAAGGTGAAAGAGTAAAGGGAGAAAGAAAGGAGACACGTGTTGGAATTGTAAGAGAATGTCTAGTAGTTATAGGAGGAAAAAGTGAAAATATACAACACTGTACATGAAATAGTGAGTTGTAGGAATATACCCCTTAGTTATTCAGGAGAAACTTCTTCTTTTTTGATTGATAGCTATCAAATAACAGAGGCCATATAAATTAATCACCATTATGCATTTTCTTGAGGTGTTCAAGAAAAGTAACTTTGTAGAAAAAAATCTGTTGTGGGAGCTGTATTTGCATGAGTTTGTCTATTATGGAGAAAATAGCTTCAATTTCTCACCTTATGTGAGAAATATCTAGCTAACAATATTTACCTCATTTGTGCAAAATCAGATAAGCTAGAAATTAGGTTATGAAGTTGTAACAACAAACTAGGAGAATAGAATGTTGTGTATCAGAGAAGAAGCAGGATTTTTTGCAACTATTGTGAGAACATATGGAAACTTTTTTTAGTCCATAGACAAAAGGGATAAAGTAAGTTAGGTCCACAATAAAGTTTTAGACCTCTATTCTAGGAGAATTGAGCAATTAAGATAGAGTGCACTAGATGGTATCAAGTTAAGGTGGGAAGTGTGTGACACTAAACAAGGATATTAAGACCCATACTCCTACTTAAAATTCATACATGAATTTTAAAGAATACATGTGTATGTTATTGCATCATATGATGTGGGCCTAATTGGCTTGGGTTGAAGTTTAGATTTCCTTTGATTTGGATTCCAAAACTCAAGTATGATTCAAAATTATTTCTAGTTGAAACATGCAGAAGAAGAGACCTAGTGGTTGGATTTGATTATTTTTAGGGATACATAACTATCCCTGAGGATAAAACAAAGGCCTATAATTTTATTGAGCTAAATTCACAACATGCATTGAAGGCTTATTGAGGGGTTTACATGAGGGCATGAAGTTGCTTGATTTGGGGGGAGATGTTGGGTCTAGGAATTGGCATATTTTTTATTATTATTTCCATACCTTTTCGATCACTTTCACGTTTACCACTGCATCCTTTTACTCCTTTAATTACTTTTTTGACCAAAGTAGTGGTTATTCTCTTATGTCACCTTAACTTCTACACTTTTTCTTGTATTTGATGAGAGGATAACTGTTTTGGTGTAACTTTACTAACAAAGTGAGGGCATGTTTACAAGGATGGCCCAACTTATTAGGATTCCACTTCTCTCCTTTTCCTAGATGATGTTATGCTCCTCTTCTAGGAATTTTGCAACAATATCACACCAGGCTAGACTTCTTTGGTTTCTACTTTATTCCATGCCAATGTACACAATGTTTTCTCAGTGCCATTTTTGAGGGTTGATATGGATGCTTCTACTTAGCTATGTCAACTACGATTATTGTGTCAACAAGAATTTGACTTCCCTTGAAAATTCAATGAATTCAGTTGTAATAGTTACAATCCTCCATTTTAGTCACTCATTAAAATGAGATACCTTTATGGCTTTACTTTTATTTCTATTAAATTGTTTTAATTTGTTAAGAAATGACTCTTAGTTTGAAAAATATGAGAATTGAGAGATTCTCATGGATAATTTTGGTACCAAGATTACATAGGAAGAAAACCTATAAGACACAAACCCTTTGTCTTGTGCGAGGGGTGGCACCATCATTTTTGAGAACTATGTATCTTGTATGCTATTTCTCAGAGTTAACAAAATCTTTTATGGTTTCATCGTTTATTCATGGTTTGTTGTGCTATTCGATGGATTGTGATTACCAACTCCGTGCTAAGGAGGAAGGGCCCTCCTCTTTAGTAAGGATCACTGTGTTAAAGAGGTAACGTATTCATTTTACTTTAAATTAATTGCAAGCTATGTTAATTCAATTTTTGTTATACTTTCAGTTAACACTATTATAGATTCTTGTTGTCAATACATTGTCATTACTATTGGTTGAACTAGTTTCCAAAATATATGATATAGATTTCTCGTGTCATCAATCGTTACTAATAATATGATGTCACTGTTAAATTGCTACTACAACTTTATAATTCGATGTCGATGCAAAATGTTATTTGGTTGTTGTTACATTTGTTATAGTGTGTTATTTAGTCGATGAATGGTTGATTCTTATTTGATTGATGGTTGTGCAATTTAGATTTAATTGTTTTATGCAATTGATTCAAGAGTTGCTAGTTCCTTTCTTGCAAGAGTGATCTAAAATATGTGTCATTTTATTCCGCAAGTTTGTTTTCATTTCTAGTATTGCATCAAGTGTTATTTTTATGCAATTGATGTTTTACAATGATGTTTTTATTGAATTATTTTCTATTCCTACAAGAGTCACTGCAACAACCATAGGTTAAAAATAAAAGTTAATAAAGGAAAAATAAGACCATGGGCAAAGGGACACTTATTCCAAGCTGAATGTGGGCCAAAATATCCTAGTGGGAATCACTTGTTGTGTTTTACGGCTAAGGGGAAAATGAAAAAGGCAATGGATAAGGCTTTGGAAAGGCAAAAATGTATTTCTGGCACATTATTTAGAAAATAATGGAAATTAGGAGGAAAGGAATGTGAAAGGTCACAGGTTTCATGTGAGAAGGAAAATAATTGAAATAATGGAAAATTGAAGAAATTAAAGGCTTCATCAATAAAAATACCTCAGAGCATTAGTTGGTATCTTTTGTCAGCCTTTTTTGAGTTAGTGTTAGAAGTTGTCTGATAGAGGAGAAAGCACCAAGGGGAGAAAGAAAGTAATAAAGAAAGGAAAGGAAAGGAAAAACAAAGAAGGACATGGAAATCAAAGGAAGACAAGGATCAAGCAACTTCAATGGGAATATTTGTAGGTAACAGATTGCATGTGTGATTTCCTAGGTGGTTTTGACATGCATGGGATGTGCATGTTGGTATTTGGTCCTTTTGTTTTCATTGGCATAGATTTTGTCGAGATTCGACAATAGATTTTACCCTACCCTTGCTATTTCCGAATAGCCATGGTGTGATGGGATTATTTATCGGTTTGAGCTTTGGATTTCCGGATGGTTTCAAAATATGGAGTGAGGATGTCTCAAGAAAATTCACAAAGGCCTAAGAATCCCTTGACCGGTAATGGCAGGATACACAGAAAATACTGAGGGTAGAGATAGGAAAATTCTTCAAGGACGGTGAAGAAATTTTGAGGCATCCAAGATCAGTTTCGGTTTTCTGATCTCGGGACCAATTTAGGTGAGATCACGGTATGGTGAGGGTGGAGGTGGTTTAACCTATGGATTCCCTTGGTTGTTTACAAATTGGTTTATCCCATGAGATCCCACATTCATGATTGGAATATGACATGGGGGTGATTGGATGAAAGAAATATCTGGTTCAACCAATCTATGGTCGAGTGGAATGTGGAAGTCCTGAACCCAGTTGGTAATTGTCTATGGTTAAAAAAAGTTAATTTTCTCTTTCTTTTGGTAAGGAAATGTAATGGTTATTATGTGGCTATTCTCTTATGGTTATTTGTTTGGTTATATGCTGGTTATAAGCATGGTTTTATGATAGATCTTAGGCATGTACCTTTTCATGTTTTCACTCATAACTAAATAAATAATGAATGCAAGACCTAATTGATGTTATGGCAGCTAATGTGAGAAGGTAGAGACACTTCTAGTTAAACCTTAGTTAAGTTTTCAGTCCCTTACATTCAGAATTACATTCATGACCTGTAGGTGGCATATCTACCAAGTGTTTGACAGAATTTCAGTCCCGGTTAGGGATGGTTAGGTCAAGTCCTAGTTCTAGTTTTTGGTTTACAATCATTGTATTCATGTATTTTATGAGTTCTAGAAGTTTCATAGCTTCCTGGGCAGAGGCTAATCCCCGAACTTGGAAAGTAGCCTTAATTCTCGCAGTCACTGGCACAACGCTGGAAGAAAAAGGCCAAAGTTGCACTGATGCAAGCCTATGGGAGCGAATGGGAACCCATAGTCGCATGGAGGCCTTGGAAAGGGAGAGACTAGGGCTCTAGGTAAGGGAAAAGGTGAGTTGTCTCAGGGGTTAGACACCTGGAGGGGTTGGGTTACTTCTGGAGGTCCTGTGGCACCTTAGGGAGGTCAGTAAGGTCTTGTTGTATAGACTCCATTTCCTTAAGGTCATCTAGGAGGTTTAGTCATATCATAGTAACCCCTAATCTCATGTTTACCCTGGGTAAGCTGGTGAAAGTGGGTATATGTGACAGGAGGCGACGTAATAGGGTGGTATTAGAGCGGGTTGCGCTCTCTTTGGGTCATATCTGATACGACATAGTGGTATCAGAGTAAGTTGTGTTCTCTTTGGTCATATATGATACCACAAGGTGGTATCAGGGCATGGTTTAGCTCTCTTTGTGTAAGTTTGATGTTGTCAAGGTTATGCTTGTCATGCATGGGATCTGGGTATACAATTGATATGATCATGCATGATGCTGTCGTGGTGTTATGTTATTACATGTATATGGTAATGATTATACATGTAAATGCTAATATGGACTAATCTTGTAGATGAGATAAGCCTCCCCTAAACATAAATAGGGTATGGATTTTGTTTTGGTATCTATTTGGTTTATCTGACATGGTATAATTGTAGGAAGAAGAGAATTTAGGATGAAAATAAAATGGTAGACTATAGTTCCCATGACTCTCCCTTCAAATCAGCTGGACAACAAGGAGATGAGTGTTCTTTCGGTAGAGCAGATACATTAAGGAGCTTGAGGGAAAACATTAGAAGTTGCAACGTAGACAATGACAGGTTGGTTGAGGCTCAGGAAAGGCTTGGAATGTCTCAGGAGAAGAAGGTAGAGGTTAATGCAACAATCCTTTGGAGTTTGTCAAAGTTATAGAGATAGGGACAAATGAGGATCGGTCAAGAGCAGGAAGGGAAAAATAATGGAGCCTATGGTAGTAGGTCTCGATCCAGATATAGGTTGGATAGGGGGGACAAAGATAGAGGTGGAAGATACTTGAATAGACATGACTAGAGGAATGGTATGTATGGGCATCATTCTAGTTCCTCATACAGGAGACATCATCACAATCATCATTTGTTATGCAACCAACTCACAAAAAGATGGAAAAGATAGATCAATGACTTCAAAATCAATCTCTTTGAGAGGGAAAACTCCTTTACATTACGCAAATGAAAAATTCTTGGATGATTCAAATTACAAAACCTCCTTTATATATATAGGAATTTAAGGGTTCAAAATATAATCAGAGCCGATATAACAATAATAATGTAAGGGCACAACAATAACAATAGTGGGCTTCTATGGGGCACAACAATAACAATATGGGGACTACATGGTCACAACAATAACAATAAGGGGGCTACACTAATAATAATTAGGGAATACGCTAGTGTTGTAGGGACCTAACATGCCCCTCTCCTTCAAAAAAGTGTTGTCCTCAATGCTTGAGTAGTTCTAAATGCTTCAGTATAAAATTATTATCCTCCCATGTGGAATCTTCCACGAGCAAGTTCTTCCACTTGATGAGATACTTTGAAATTGATCGATTATGTAGCTGTCGAGGTATTGTTTCCATGACTTCTTCAGGTTCCAATATTTTTTTCCTTCCTCGTCAAGTTCCTGAAATATTGATTGAACAGGGAGCTTGTCACCTATAACCTTCTTTAAGCATGAAACATGGAAAACTGGGTGCACTCAGGAAGATGTAGGAAGCTCCAATTTGTATGCCATAGTACCAATATTTTTCAACACCTTGTAAGGACCATACTACTTTGATTATAATTTATTATCATTCTTAGCTTTCTTCAGGGAAATTTTTTTGTATGGTTGTAGCCGTAAAAATACCTAGTCACCTACATCAAAACTTATTTTTCTACGATGTTGATATGCCTATTGTTTCATTCGATTCTGCGCTAAAGTGAGGTTATCCTTTAAAAGTTGTAGAACTTGTTGTTGATGCTCGATGTGATATTTAACCCCATTTATGGCACTATATAGATATCATAAACCATCCATCACATCATATTTATGAGAATCAAGAAATGAATCTAACCATATCTTGTAGTGCATTGGCAGGAATTACCACTTGTCACCAGGTTAATTTTCACGAAGGAAGTGATATCACATTATGAGGATACGAAGAGAAACACCTTCTTTAGCCAATTGATAAATCTCAAACAAAATGGTTCAATGGAAGAGAACATTGAGGACTTCCAAAAATTGAATATTAGGGTAATCGATATTCCAGAGGAGCATAGGATTGATGTCTTTATAGGGACCTAACATCATCCTTATAGGAGGAGGGAGTATTTACCTGAGGAGTTCAAGAAAGTTAAGCCTCCTACATTTGATGGAGAGATGAAGAAACTAGAAGATGCAGAGGCATGGTTGCTTGGAATGAAGAAATTCTTCAAATTGCATAGCTATTCAGAGAACATGAAATCTAAGATAACAAATTTCAGTCTTAAAGGGAAGGAAAATATCTCGTGGGAAGATGTAAAGAATGTCAAAGGTATTCCGGAAGAATACTTTATTTTGGATGAGTTTGAGAGGATCTTCAAGAAGAAGTAATTATCATAGAGATACTATGTTGATAGAGTTAAGGCATTTTATGAGTTGTAGATGGGTTGTATGACAGATGATGACTACACTCGCAAATTCTTGGAGCTATTGAGGTATGTGTCATATCTCAAGGAGGAGAAGGCTAAGATTCACAGATTCATCAATGGGTTTCCAACAACATATAGAGAAAATATTGAGTTTGATGAGCCTAGATCGTTAGAGGAAGCCATCCATAAATTGAAGCATTGTTATGAGTAGTCAAAGTGAAAAGTTGAGCCTAAATGTGACTTGAAGGGAAATGAGAAAGTAAAATGAAAATGGCCACCGAAGTGGGGAAGACCTCAAGATGCAGGTGAGAAAGAAAATGTTTCTCCTTACAAGAAGTTCAATGCAGTTGAGAAGGGGCATGTGTCGCAACCTGGTGATAGTAGAGCACTGCTGCAGTGTTGGATTTGTGGAAAATATCATCATAAGAAGGATTGTCCATTGTCCTAGGAAGGTAGGCCTCAAATCTATAATTCTCAAGAGGCGCAAACAACTGGGGATGTTGGTCATAGTATTCCTTAGATTTATGTGGTTGTGGACAATAGGTAGGTGGATCACCAAACATCTATCATTGAGATGAACGATAAGCTTTGTGATCAAGTTATTTCTATTTTGATTGATTCTGGATCCAATTATAGTTATGTTAATCCTGACTTGGTGGATAATTATGGCTTGAGAAAAGAAGTGCATGTAGAGTCTTGGTTGGTGCAGCTGGATACATGTACAAATAAGAGAGTTCATCACTTATTAAGAGCTTATGCATTTGAGTTGAATGGTATGCCTACATCATCACATTTGAATGTACTTCCATGGGGATTGTATAGTATGATTTTGGGTATGGATTGATTGTATCTTCATAGGACCAAGTTAGATTTCTATGACAAGACTATTGAGTGCCTGCATAATAATGGAGAGAAGAGAATCTTGCAAGGGAAGAAGAAGCCTACATCAGTAGGATGGTCACAACTATGTAGGCTAAGTGCAGTTGCAGAAAAGGGTGTTTGATGTTTGTAATTCATATTTCTAGTGACGAGGGTAAGGATATTGAGGATGCATAAATATTCAAGAGTTATCCTATATCGCAACAATTTTATGATGTGTTTCTAGAAAATATTCCAGAGTTTCCTCCACATAGGGAAGTAGACTTTTCTATTAAGTTACTACTAGGGGAAACACCAGCATCAAAGGCACCCTATAGGATGATCTTTCCAGAGTTTGTAGATTTGAAGTTGTAGTTGACGGAAATGCTTGACAAGGGATACATTAGGTCAAATGTATCGCATTGGGGTGCACCAGTATTATTCGTAAAGAAGAAAGATGGTACTCTCAAGTTGTGCATTGATTATAGGAAGCTTAACAAGGTGACAATCAAGAACATGCATCCATTGACTAGGATTTACGACTTGTTTGATCATTTGAAGGGAGCAACAATTTTCTCAAAGATAGATTTGTGATCAGGCTACCATTAGGTACACATCAAAGAAGAAGACATCTACAAGAATACCTTCAAGGCTGGGTATGGGAATTATGAGTTGTTGTAGTTCCATTTGGTTTGACGAATGCTCCAACTACTTTTATGTGTTTGATGAATAGTGTGTTGCGTCCTTATTTGGACAAGTTTATTATTGTATTCATTGACGATATCTTGATATATTCTAAGAATGAGGAAAAGCATGTCGAGAATTTAGCAACAGTGTTGAGATTGCTAAGAGAGAATCAGTTGTATGCTAAGCTTAGCAAGTGCAATTTATTTTAGACACGAGTACACTACTTGGGACATGTTATTTCCAAGAATGGCATAATAGTAGATCCAGAGAAGATAAATGATATCATGGAGTGGGAAGCTCCTAGAAATGTGGAGGAGGACATATCATTCATGGGCTTAACAGGTTACTACAAGAGGTTCATCAAGAAATTCTCACACATTGCATATCCTATTACATCATTGCAGAGGAAAGGTAAGAAGTTTGAATGGACAAAGGAGTGTGCAACCAATTTTGAGTAGTTGAAGCAGTTGTTGACAAATGCTCCAGTGTTAAAGATTGTAGATCCATATTAAAGAGTTTGTATTATGTACAGATGCTTGCAAGAGAGGGCTTGGTGGAGTCCTTATGAAGGAGGGAAAAGTGACATTCTATGATTCTAGGAAACTGAATGAGCACGAGAAGAACTACATGACTCATGATCTTGAGTTGAAAGCTATTATTCATGCCTTGAAGATGTGGAGACATTATCTTCTTGGCAGGAAGTTTGTGTTGATGAGTGATCATAGTGGACTAAGATATCTATTTGACCAACCAAATCTGAACGACAGACAAGCTAGATTGTTGGCTACCCTTCATGAGTTTTACTTTGAGATCATGTAAATTAAAGGAAAGGAGAACAAGGTTGCAGATTCTCTCAGCAGGAAGGTGCAGTTGAACCATGTTGTAGAAGTGAGATCATATAGGACATATTTAAAGGATCTAATCTTATAAGCATGACACCATGATGACAGGTACAATGAGCTTATACTCGGGTTACAATAGAGTACAGGTGGTCAGGATGTGGATTATCATCTTATAGAAGATGGATTCATGATATTTAGGGATAGGATCTATGTGTCAAATGACAATGAACTCATGAATCTTATCTTAGGGAGTTTCATGTAAAACCATGTTCAGGACACCCAGGATATCAGAAGATGTTGATAACAATAAAGAAGTTCTTCTACTAGCTGAATATGAAGAATGAAGTGGTAGAGTTTGTGGAAAGATGTTTGGATTGTCAAAAGGTCAAAGTAGAGTGTGATGCAGGAGCATTCACCAAAGAGAAAATCATTGTAATTAAGTAGACATAGGGGGTCATGTATTTTTAGGCAATTGAATTCCTAAGTGATGAATTAATGTAATTTAGGTTTTTAAGTGCATAGAATAGGAATAAATCTGATAATGTGAGGATTTTGTAAATGCTCTCAAATAAATGAGAACGTGAGTGGGAGTAATGACAAAAGAGTTCAAAATCAAATATCTCTTAAACAATTCCATGATTCAAGGAACTAAGGAGAGCCCTTAGGAATTAAATAGGAGATTAGAAGTGGATATAGTGGACAGAGGATTTAGAAGTCGGTTCAATAGATATAGGAGTCGAACCAAGATTAGTTCAACAAAACTCCCTGACATATATGTAAGCCTATGGGTAAAGTCAAAGGCAGAGGCCACTAATAGCAGAAGATTAGGCCTGTGCGAGACAGAGAAGTCTCGAGTGTAATCTTTTGTTTTACATATATATATAGAGTTTATTCCTAACTGTGTCAGATTGTGTGAATCGAGTATTTCATGGATGAATATCTGGTGAATTCGTAGGCTTTACAACAGGTTGTAGGCAGAATTCTGAAGGATGCAGAGGAACGAAGTTGATTAAGAGGAATCACAAAAGGATCCTTGAATCAAATTGAGGAAAAGAGTGAAGCTTTGGGGTGGAAGTGAAGTGAGATTCACAGAAGAGTAAAGCTCAGGAAGAATTGCGTAATAAAATAGCAAGAAGGCCAAAACCTTTGAAGAGGAGCAAACCATAGAAGAATTAAAGACTAGCACAAAAACTAAGTGAAAAAGGAAGAATAGAGAAGTGAAGTTTGATGCTCAACAGCTTTTGGATCTGAAAGATCCACGGTCTGGATGATTTCACTAAGGAGCAAGGCGAAATGTCGCATTGGCAGAGTTTAATTCATAGTCTAAGTCCCGCAAGCCTAAAACCGATTTACATTAGAAATCAGCGCAAAACATAGTCCGAGTTTGGAAACCGGACTTGAAATATTATGAAGGTTGGTCTAAACCATTATTGGGTCCGGAAGTTTGATCGAATCAATGATTTGTAGGTGAAGGGTTCCGACCATAGAGGGAGTGATTGCGATAGTGCAATAGATCCTGGACTTTCAGATCGAGATTCTAGATTGACGACCCAGATCTGATCGCTTATTGCATATCAGTAGGACAAAGGGCTAGCAGTTTATGAATGTTGCGATAGGGCGATGCGATGGAATGCCGATACATCGATAGCAATAAAGTCGATTAGCGATTGGAGATCGGCGTGATCGCTTATCGGAGTTCAGAGGATTGGCGTAGCGGAAGGTTAACATAGAAGGTGGACCCGATGACATATATAGTGGCGAATGTATAAGATTTGAAATCCATGTATGTATGAGTCGGAAGGGGATTTCAATGTATTTCTTTGTATTTGCGTTCAAGTGGTGTGGCCTGGTATTAAAGGAAAAGGCATATCAGAGTCGGAAGGTGGTGAGCCTTATATGCATATATGATCCGTGAAGAACCCGATTGCGATTGCAATGAAGGTGCAGCATCGGGAAACGTGTAGAAACCGTACAAAGGGTGGAAAGGTATGTTTTGTGCATATTTTCGTTTATAAAAGGGTTATAACGTACAAAGAGAACCGATAGTGTATTCATGTGTTAAACCCATACGTAACTAATGTTATAAAGGGGGATGGTTATATATATGTGAATTATGGGTTATATAAAGGTTCAAAGGGTTTCTTATGTCCCGATAAGAAGGATTAACGAAAAGACTAATCAAAGTCTTATACGAAGGCTCGAGGGTTGATATAGTTCCAATAGGAGGTTTAGGCGAGGTGATTAAGTTTCGATAAAAAGGAACTGAGGATAAACGGGACTTACCCACTTATGGTTTGAAGATTTGACTCCTTTGAGAGTCAAATACCTGGGACAGTTGTGTTTACACATTTTATGCATACTGTGGGTATGTGCGGGGGTAACCCTGCATCATTAGTAGTGTCAGAGCAGAATTGCTATCAAAGCAGGTTTGTAATCAGAGAAGAATTGAAATCAGAGTGGGGAATATTTCTGCAAAAAGGAGTTTGCACAGAGAAGAAGGTCATGTGCATAAGTTACTGGATGAATGATAGAAAATGCAGCTGAAGACTGTAAGGGGAGATTTTGGAGTTCTTGGGAGATTGTAGCAGTTCCAGCAGAGGCTTGGAGTAGACAAGAACAGAGGATTCCTTGAAGGAAAGAAAAAGCAAGATTTCTTAATGCAAGTGCTGAAGGAAAGAGGACTTGGAGACAAAACAGAGGACAATCTATTCAAATTACAGGTGGAATGGTGAAACAAGATCATGCTGAGTTCTTGAAGGTGAGGTAATATGTTCTGTTTTAAATTGAGAATGTGTGTTTTTATACTAATGCATAGGTGACAGCAAGAGAAGTTGTGAGAGGAAGAACTAGATGTGTTCTTGAAGATAGAGTAAGGAAAACACTCTAAAGTGGTAGTGAAGATAGCTGAAGTGTTCTCAAGGGAGAGTGAAAGATTGCAAAAGCCTAGAAGGAGCAAAGGTGTTGCTCAAGAAGAGGTTCTAGATAGCGGACTGTGCTTACCAAAATACTAAGTGAGGAGAGCTTAGTGAGGTAAGATTGCAGCAAGGAGGACTAGCTGTTGCAGAGGCTTGTTGCAGATAAGTGAGGAGCTCATGAAGAAAGAGAAGAAGATGACTATTGATAGTCATAGCAGAGGTTCAGAGAGAAGCTACAACAGAAGAAAGATGAGGAAAGAGGATGCCAAGGAAAATGGCAAGAGGATGAGTCAAGAGGAGATTGACAAAGAGATTGCCGAGTTAAAAGAACAACTCGATACATTAAGGAAAATACTAGAGGAAAGCCAGAGACTAGGTTGGGTCTTGAGGAAGAAGCCAGTAAAGTGGCATGAGATGCAAAGAAGGCTACAACAAAAGCAAGTGAAGTGGCTGATGGAAAAACTCAAGGAGGTTGAGTTAGAAATGGAAGAGTCCATTTGTGAACTAGAACGAGGAGAAATTCTAGGAGAAAGTGAAGATGAAGACTTGAAGACTAAAACTTCAAGTGATGCCAAAGGGTCACATGGTTTTAAATTTTACAAGCTGTGTATGTTTGCAGGTGAAACATGTAAAGAGGGAAAATTTGCTGATATTGTCATGAAGTAGGGAGGAGACAAGCAGAATTCAAATTCTGTTCTAGAAGAAGATGAGATAGATAGGTCTCATATACAGTTGGAGAAGGATATCAAGCAACCAAGTGAAGAGTTTGAGGATATTGAAGAAGATACCATCAAAGAATTTCTAAATCATATGAAGGATTTAGAACAACAACGACATATGATGGCTGAAGCATCAAGTGAGACCACAAGGTCTTATGTTTTTAAAACTGATAGTTTGTGTATTATGACAGGTATTGCAGGAGAAAAACAACCTTTTGAAGATATCTTCAGAGGGGATGAAGAACTAGAAGCAAAAGGTGACAAAGAAAACTTTTCAGAGGAAGAAGAATTTGACTGCATAAAGAAGAAAAGGTCTATGGATGAGTCTATAGAAATTGTCATGGAGATGAGGAATCAGGATCTTATTTTGATGAAGAATGAAGAAATATTGTCTCAGAAAGGTAATCAAATGAGTTTGATTAATGTTATTGATGAAAAACAAATGCAGGAGAATGTTAATGAATATGGTGAGACAAGGATAACTATGGGAGAAGAGTTACAGAGGGACATCAAGATAAAACGTAGTGAACAAGAAGGACATCTACTGAAAGATGTTAAGGAAGAATAAGTCTATGCAAAAGACTCAGCAAAGGGTAAAAGGACATCTGATGATCCATTCATAACAAAGGAAGTTATGGAGAATTATGTAAAATTTCCAAAATCCACTCCAATTGAAGTTATTTAGTTATATAGAAAATTAGATTTTCAAAGAAAGGAGTTGGAAAAATAGAGAATGGATGTTCAAGATAGACTGCTAAAAAGGGAAGACAAAAGAATTGTCATGAATGATAGTTACAAGAAAAAGGAGATGATAATGAGAGTTCAGTAGATTGACACTGCAAGAGAAGGAGTTAACTATGGTGGAAAAGAGCAGGAAGGCATCACTAGGACTAATGGTGTGGAAGAGCGGCTAATGAACAGTCTCATGAATTCTTTTGAGAGTTCAGAACAACATACTGATGTGCTGACAGAGGAGAAAGAAATAGAGCAGCAAATTGAATTGTTGCCAAAGGAAGATAAGGCACAACAATGTTATGTTTTTTATTTTAACAAGTGTTTTGTGGGTGCAGGTTTTATTGCAATTGCTGGAGGAGATTTGGCACAAGTGAATTGCCAAATAAAGGTGAAAGAAGAGAATTCTATGGAAGAACTCAATCCATGGAATAGAGTGTTGGAATTATGACACAGGTTTGGCACTATGACATAGGTGTTGTCCTTGATGGCAACTCACTCAGATGACAGATCACAGTTCAGGCTCTCAGAATGAAGGAAAAAGAGATATACGCAGTTTCCTCTTAACCAAGCCACGTATACACGTGGGATCACTGATCAAAAGGCATGTATGCGTATGCACGCACTTTCATGCAAGGAAAAGCGCGTACATGTGGGAAAACTTGTTTTTTAGTCCATGGTATTTAGTCCCTGGTATTTGGACCTATGGTTTTGGACCATGGTATCGCGTCCGAAGTGTTGAACCCAGGTATTGGGTCCCAAGTATTGGTTCTAAGTGGTTTTGGACCATGGTATTGAGTAAGGCCTAAGACTATAAAAGGGGAAGGAGATCATTAGGCAAAGGCACTCTCAAGGATTGAATATCTTATGAAGAGCAAGATCTAGAATACTGGTCATTGGGTTATGGTGCATAGCTGGATCTGAATCAAGGAGGAACCTGAGCGCTAGGAGAAGGATAAGTTCTATTGATGGGTCAAGATCTTAAGGCTTGAAGAGAAGTATATTTGTGTGATTTTGATCTGTTATATTTGGTGCATGACTTGATCTATAAATCTAATAATCTGGGTATAACTGATGTCTGAATATTTGAAAAGGGAAAATTGTCTTTTATAGATCTGTACGCAGGTTCAGCACAGCAAAGGTGCGTATACACGCTGGTTCAGTAATTCAAAACAACGTATACGCCGGTTTTCCTTAATACAGAGGCGTATGCACGCATGTTCTTCATCTTGAAGTAGTGTACATCCCATAAAATATGTTTTAGCTACTTCTATTTATTGTTGCAGTGTTCTGGGTTCAGAATTAGTTTTTGGTTACTGTTACTGTATTCTGGGTACAACATTCAGAGAAGTGATTGTTTGATTCAGATTTGTTTGGTGCAAAGGAGATTGGTTGATGCAGATACATTTGATGTTTGATTGATGTTATTTATGGATCTAGTCTGAAAATTTATGAAATGTGGCCCCTAGAAGAAAAGAGAAGGTTGTAGCCTTCTGTAGGTCAGCACCTACGTACTAGTACTTCAGCTAGTACAAGAGCTAAGGGGGTTGTAGCTC
This sequence comes from Pinus tabuliformis, assembly GCA_031772625.1. Taxonomy (NCBI): domain Eukaryota; kingdom Viridiplantae; phylum Streptophyta; class Pinopsida; order Pinales; family Pinaceae; genus Pinus; species Pinus tabuliformis. The sequence goes on along the minus strand of CM062809.1, from coordinate 669,949,179 downwards.
CCTTCTAGGAGAATCTGGAGAACGAGATAAGGTTGTAGCCTTCTACAGGTAGAAGCCTACATACTGGTATAAGACTGCACTAGTACAGAAATATTGTAAAAAGAAGTTTCTTATTAACAAGAAGATAGAGAAGCATTGTAGCAGGTGGTTTTCACCCACATTGGGTTTCCACCTTATATCTTGTGTTCATATGTGTGATGATCTGTTTTGTTTACTGCACCTGTTTACTGTTCTTATGGTTAATGAAAGTTCTGATGCACTGATTAAAGATCAAATGTATTAATTAAATCTTAAGTTTACAGGTTATATGCTAGTTGTTGTAGTCATAGTTGCGTGTATACGCTGGTTTCCATATCTGAAGTAGCGTATATCTAAGTTTGAAAATGAAAATGATTTAACTTGATAATACTAATTCACCCCCCCTCTCAGTATTATTTCCAACATAGAGAAGTTAATTTGCTGGACATACATGATTCAATGCAAGAGGGTAAGGATGATAGGGAGGCAGCGAGCAAAGCAAGAGTCAGCATAGAAGTCAGCATAGCAAGCAGAGAAAAAGTTGGAACAAGAGCAAAAGAAGAAGAAAAAGTAAACCAGCAACAGTTTAAAGAATTAGGAAATAGCAACAACAACATGAAACAAAGAGAATGAGGTAGAAGTAAGCAGCAGAATATGGACCAGTCCAAAGATTTACTGGAACCAGAGATTGAAGAAATGTGGCAGCTGATGATGAAGCAGTCTAAATGGAGGAAAATGGTAGCAGCAGGAAGCAAGGTCAATTAGAGTTTAAACCCAATTAACAAGAAGAAGAAAATGGAGCAAAACATAGCAGAAGTACAACAACAACAAAGGAACAAAGCATGTGGACAGTTACAGAACAAAGTGTGGGATCCAGGAAGACCAAGATCAAAAGACACATGATTAGGAGATCATGAATGTTTTCTACTTTGGGAGTCTGATGCAGGAGAATTCATCCAAGAGAAAATCATTGTAATTAAGTAGACATAGGGGGTCATGTATTTTTAGGAAGTTGGATTCCTAAGTGATGAATTAATGTAATTTAGGCTTTTAAGTGCATAGAATAGGAATAAATCAGATAATGTGAGGATGTTGTAAATGCTCTCAAATAAATAAGAACATGAGTGGGAGTAATGACAAAAGAGTTCAAAATAAAATATAACTCTTAAACAGTACCATGATTCGAGGAACTAAGGAGAGCCCTTAGGAATTAAATAGGAGATTAGAAGTGGATATAGTGGACAAAGGATTTAGGAGTCGGTTCAGTAGATATAGGAGTCGAACTGGGACTAGTTTAACAGAACTCCCTGGCATATATGTAAGCCTATGGGTAGAGTCAGAGGCAGAGGCCACTGATAGCAGAAGATTAGGCCTGTGCGAGACAGAGAAGTCTCGAGTGTAATATTTTGTTTATATATATATATATATATTTATATATATATATATATATTTATATATATATAGTTTGTTCCTAACTGTGTCAGATTGTGTGAATTGGGTATTTCATGGATGAATTACTGGTGAATTCGTAGGCTCTGCAACAGGTTGCAGGCATAAGTTTGAAGGACGCAGAGGAACATAGTTGATTCAGAGGAAGCGTAAAAGGATCCTTGAATCAAATTGAGGAAAAGAGTGAAGCTCTGGGGTGGAAGCGAAGTGAGATTCGCAGAAGAGTAAAGCTCAAGAGGAATTGCGCAATAAAACATCAAGAAGGCCGAAACCTTTGAAGAGGAGCAAACCACAAAAGAATTGAAGACTAGCACAAAAACTAAGTGAAAAAGGAAGAACAGAGAAGTAAAGTTCGATGCTCAGCAGCCGTTGGATTTGGAAGATCCACGGTCCAGATGATTTCACTAAGGAGCAAGGCGAAATATCGCATCGGCAGAGTTTAATTCACAGTCTAAGTGCCGCAAGCCTAAAAATCGATTTACATTGGAAATTGGCGCAAAACATAGTTTGAGTCTGGAAACTGGACTTGAAATATTATGAAGGTTGGTCTAAACCCTTATCGGGTTTGGCAGTTTGATCGGATCGACGATTTGTAGGTGAAGGGTTCCGACAATAGAGGGAGCGATTGTGATATTGTGATAGATCCTAGACCATCGGATCGAGATTCTTCATCGATGGCCCATATCTGATCAATTATTGCAAATCGGGAGGTCAAAGGGCTAACAGTTTATGAATGTTGTAATAGCGTGATGTGATGTAATGCCGATACACCAATAGCGATAAAGCTGATTGGCGATCGGAGATTGGCGTGATCGCTTATCAGAGTTCAGAGGATTGGTGCAACATAAGGTTAAAATAGAAGGTGGACCCGAAGACATATATAGTGGCAAATGTATAAGATTTAAAATCTGGCTATGTCTGAGTCGAAGCGGGATTTCAATGTATTTCTTTGTATTTGCGTTCAAGTGGTGCGGCCTGGTATTAAAGGAAAAGGCATATCAGAGTAAGAAGGTGGTGAGGCTTATATGCATATGACAGTTCAGGCTCATAGGCTCTCAGAGTAAAGGAAAAGGAGGTATATGCAGGTTCCCGTTGCCCAAGTCATGTATACATGCAGATTCACAGAACAAAAGGTGCGTATGCGTATACACGCACTTTCATGCACAAAAAAGTGTGTACAGTTTGGAAAACTTGGTTTTTGGTCCTTGGTATTTGGACCTATGGTTTTGGACCATGGTATCTTGTCCGAAGTGTTGAACCTAGGTATTTGGACCTAGGTATTGGTTCTAAGTGGTTTTGGACCATGGTATTGAGTAAGGCCTAAGATTATAAAAGGGGAAGGAGATCATTAGGCAAAGGACTCAAGGATTGAATATCTTATGAAGAGAAAGATCTAGAATACTGGTCATTGGGTTATGGTGCATAGCTGAATCTGAATCAAGGAGGAACCTGAGCGCTAGAAGAAGGATAAGTTCTATTGATGGGTCAATATCTTAAGGCTTGAAGAGAAGTATCTTTGTGTGATTTTGATCTTTTATATTTGGCTCATGTTTTGATCTGTAAATCTGATAATCTGGGTATAAATGATGTCTGAATAGTTGAAAAGGATAAATTATCTTTTACAGATTTGTATGCAGGTTCAACATAGCAAAGGCGTGTATACACGCTGGTTTGGTAATTCAAAACAGCGTATATGCTTGTTTGACTTAATATAACAACGTATGCATGCAGGTTCTACATATTCAATTTGCATACGTCTCATGAAATATGTTTTAGCTACTTCTGTTTATTGCTGCAATGTTTTGGGTTCAGGATTGGTTTCTGGTTACTGTTACTATATTCTGGCTACAACATTTAGAGAAGTGATTGTTTGATTCAGTTTTGGTTGGTGCAAAGGAGATTGGTTGATGCAGATATATTTGATGTTTGATTGATGTTATTGATGGATCCAGTCTGAAAATTTATGAAACTTGGTCCCTGGTAGAAAAGAGAAGGTTTTAGCCTTCTGTAGGTCAGCACCTACGTACTAGTACATAAGCTAGTACAAGAGCTAAGGGGGTTGTAGCTCCCTTACAGGAGAAGCTGGAGAATGAGAGAAGGTTGTAGCCTTCTACAGGTAGAAGCCTGCTGTCTAGTCAATTTAATGTCTTAAATTTCTCTACATAAATTATCAATCTGGGTATCGTAAACTGATGAAGTGTGGTGCACCATATGTGCTTAGTTAACCTTTCTCTTACTTCGTTGTTTTATAGTTTATGTTGTTTTTTTTGGGGTTTTGTTCTTGTTGGTTTTCTAAAGTGTCTAAGGTCTTAAGAATACTTTTAAAGGACAAGTATGGATAAAGATTTCAAGACAAGGCCTATGTCCCTAATGGTAACTTCCAAAACTTAGCACTTCAAAAGAACTTAAAACATGTTATTGATGGAGTTAGTATTTAAACAAAAGTGTAAATATACAACTAGTTCAATCAAAATAAAATGCAATAACCAAATAATGAGCTAATGACTATGAGACCCAGTATCCTTGCTGCTTCAACAAAAGGACAAGATGATTCTATCATGTCATTAGTTCATTAAAAGGCTATGTGCATCACTAATCTACAATCAACTTGAAAGCAATTTATGCACAGCTAATATACATGAGAAAAATGTAAAACAACAGTAATCAAAACAACTTGTTATGTACAGCTAATATACATGAAAAAAATAAAATGCAAAATTAAATGACAACTATACAAGGCAGGGGCCCTCTACCACCTATGAAATCAAAGCAAAATTAAACACACTTGCATGAATTAAAATTGCATGAATGAAAAATCTAATCTACCTTACATTCTACAAAGCAATATTTACAAAATGAAATCTACTCTACCTTTCATTCTACAAAGCAATATTTACAAAATGAAATCTACTCTACCTTACATCCTAATATGCTCCATGACATCTACTTCACATCTCCTTCCATGTTGAGAACATCAAAGCTTTATTCAATTTCTTCAAAAGTACAAAGTACAACAAAGTTCTCCAAAGCTTTCAAAAGCCATCAAGGAAGAACTACAAACTTAAGAACTAGGAACTAAAAAAGACTAACTAATGAAGGAGAGAGATATCCTATTTATACAAAAAGATGAGAGCCATCTCATTAATGATAGTCCATGAATCTCTCCCTCTACCTCTAGAGTCCTAATCAAAATAGGAACTGATAAGACACATGTCTTTTTAGAGTTACAATACAATTAGGAGATGTGACACATATCCTCATGATCCCATGATTCTTTCCAACCAAATTCGAATTTGGCCTTAGAGTCCCACATAAGGGTCTTCTAGAAGTCTCCTTTCAACCTACACATGTCAACAACCTCAACCCATTTGTTAGGTATAAGCATATGCACATTTTTTTCTAAATTTTAACCACAAATTCACTTAAAAGGCTTAGAAATAATAAAGATTGAAAAAACATAAAGGTGGCCCAATGATAATGAAAGTGGGATGAATGTGGTGACATAGTAATGAAATGGAGGTGATATAATGGACATAATAGTGAAAGTGTAATGGAAATGAATGACATTTTCAAGACTCAACATACCCCCAACTGAAGCTATTGCATGTCCTCATGCAATATATATTACATTAACTCTTTTGATCCTTGAGCTTTGGCTTAACTTTGCATGATATCATTTGATAACTTCATATTTCTGCAAAGTGTTTCACTTGAATTGCAACATGGTTGGTTCTTGTGTTACAACCATTTTTTTTTTTGCCTTCTATTTTGATCTTTGAACTTTGCATAATGGTATTTTGATTATTGTTGCAAAGTATATCTTTATTGGATTGCATGATGGTTTGTTCTTGTGTGACAACCATGATTTCGTTTGTATCCAATTTATCCTTTAAGAACTTTTTCAAAAGCCATTGTATGCTCATAATAGCAATGTAATAATTAATATATGTTGGAAGTATGTGAGCTCCTGAATATGATATGGACATGGCAAGATATGAATATGAATGTATTCCCCCCCCAACTGATGGTATTGGCAATTTTATGAAATGAGGAAGAGAAATGTTTTCTAACAATTATCATTCTAGATTTTATGGAATTCTATGGTCAAAAGTTAGAAAATGACGTACCTTCACTTACCCTTTGGAATGGATGAGTTGTATGTGTGGTGGCTGAAAATTCTGATCATATTCTTCTTCAAGTGGCTGAACAAGAGGAGTCATGGATAGAGAGATAAGATGACTTTTATTGCTTCTACTAAAACTTGCTGAATCTGCTCCAAAATGCTGAAAATAATAGTCTTCATGTCTTCAAAACTCATTGGCACAATTCCTACTATGTGAAAAGATGTTCTGATGTCGAACATAGTAGGAAATTGTTGGCTTAGTGGCCATTAATGGATGCCACTAGTCAACATGAGAACTCTCACCATTGATGACAATGAGAGTCAAGATGCCCAAACACATCTTGCTAGGTACGAATGAATTTGCTGAAGTCGAGTCACCTAGAATATCTGACGAACAAGGGACATTAATGTATTCCCATTGTTTGTCAGCATGAGGACTTGCCATTAAGGCATGCAAGCCTCAAGGTGTTTTTACAAAGAACTTAGACTCAAAGGACTATGGACTCAATAATTTGCATTGAAGCAGGGCTTATTTGCGGAATGAAAATGACAGGAAATGGAAGATGAAAATGGAAGATGGCAATGGAGAACAAAAATGACAATGGGCAATAAGCATGTGAATGAGCCTCTTACTTTTATTTGTGGGTTATGAATGGACAAAAAGAGATGGAAAGTGTATGTGAATGTAAATGGAAAATATGGAGTGAAATGAGGTGAATGGTTTATTATGAAGTATGGATGTGATGGATGAATGTGATGGAGACAATAATATCTGAAAGTTTTTCAAGTGTTTGGATCTGATTTTGCATCAGCATATTTCCTCTTTGTTGTTGATCATCCTCTTATGAAACAAATTGGTCTCTTAGAGAGACACCATTCTCTTGTAGTCATTTGTCTTTCCTCCTAGAACCTGCAAAAAAAACTAATACTTCTTCTGCAATGGAATGTAAGATTATCAAAGGAGAGAGGTGATTAATCTCTCTAGTTATGATATTTACACACAAAACAAAGAATTTGTATTAATGAAACAAGTTCTCAAAGGAAAAATCAAAAGAATTTATACCTGCTTTGGAATTAGTGCCTCAAGTTGATGTTGCTTCTTTTCAGCAATTTATTTCATTATTTGCCATTTCAAACTCAGATGATAGATTTATCTTTGTATATATCTTGTTGAGATCTTTCCAATGATAGTTAAATCATCAAAATCTGATTTTGTATGAAAACGTTAGGTTGATTTGAACAATGAGGTTTTTTCTGGCTGCGGAATTGGAGAACAGCTGCGGAATTGGACTTTAGCTGCGGAATGTGCACGGTTCTGTAGCTAAAAATCTTGAATACAAAGTTAGCCATTCATCTTTCATCATCAATCCAAAATTAATCAATACCTTTAGAAAAGAGAGAAAATAGCTTGTTCATTTCATTGATTCAAAATTATTATTTTTCTTGACATGCAGCGACTCAGTGTGGCGACTTAGTGATAACACGCAATTTGACTTCCCTTTGACCGAGGTCTTTTTCATCAAATTTGATCGAATGAATAGGACACCATCCATGTACTGACATTACCCTAGCTACCCATGTGGCTTATTTTGCTTGATGACACCTACAACCTAGAGTTTAACAAAACAACTGCGGAAAGTTGGGCTAGCTGCGGAAAGTTGAGCTGGCTGCGGAAAGTGGCTAAAACAGTCGATTATCAATTTTGATTTTTATTTTTTCATTGTCTGCATGTAGGAACTCTGTGAATGGAGCAAAACAGTTTTATTGATGAATTTATAGTTGATGAACAGCCTATAACCATGATCATAACTATTTGGCCCTTTCATAGACTTAAGCCCTTCCGGTTCTGCCCTTAGTAACCGACCCATCCTTTACTCTGTTTAAAATTCAATCTGGAATTCAACTGTGTCTGAAGGTTTAACAGAGGTAAGACAGTTATGTTGTAAGGTTGATGGAAGAACAATGGCTGAAAATGGAAGATGGATACGAGAGTGTTCAAAAACTGTAAACGGAAACAGAGGATGAGCAGCCAAGATGAATTCACAAGAAGATACAAATGCATGTGAGAGTAGTAAGCAAATTCACAAGAAGATACAAATGCATGTGAGAGTAGTAAGAAAATTCACAAGAAGATACAAATGCATGCGTATAAACATTGTCTTCCCTATTCCATTTTCTCCCAACATTTAACCAGCAATAATGAAACATGTACAGATGGGTGGCAGTGAAATGACAGAGAGTCGTGTTCAATTGGAATACGTCTCTAAACAGGTTTGAGTTGAATAAGATGGAAGGCGTGTAATCGGGTTTTAGATGCCAGCATGCAGTTTATTCCCAATTAGAATTCCTTTCCTCAGGCATGTGGAATTGAATCACGCATTCAAACTATCAGTTAATCAATTCAAATCCAGTTTTTTTTCACGCGGCGGCAAAAATGAGGCTCCAAAGAACCGAAGATTTCTCCCAGACCACCACAAATTTATTCAAAAGGTTTCTGGGTTATCTAATTAACCCAACTGGAAAAAAAAAACCCATGTTTTAGTTTTTCTAAATTCATCTCTGTTTGGTCAAATCGAACGTTTGAAGTTTGACGTTTTTTCTGTGTTTACGTTTTTCCTGAGTTCACTGTTCTCACTGTTCTGCCTTTTATGAATTTGCATTCGGCCTGTGGAATTTTGGAATTAACGGTTGGATGCATTCTCATACATGTTGGGCAACACATAAGGCCACATTGCATTCTTTGGAGGACATGGCAGAGACAAATGAAGTCCCTGAACAACATGGACAAGCGGAGACAAATGAAGTCCCTGAACAACATGGAGAGGGTGAAGGCATGGTCTGTGAAGAGACTCGGGAGGTAATAGGTACAGGAGCGGGGAAAATACTCATGTTGAAGAAGGCATTGTGAAGGTGCGAGATGAGAATGAGAGGCTGAAGAAGATGGTGGTTGATCTGTTCAATAAAACTGAAATGCAGAATCAGTTGATTAATACCCTGAGCCTGAGAATTGCACGACAGAGGCACTTAATACCCCTTTGAAGCATGACACTTATTCGGTGATCGAGTTTTTGTTGTATCTACAGACGATGGAGTTTGTTGTTCTTCCTCTGATTTTGTTTAATGTTAAGTAATAGCTCAAAGAAAAAAAACAACAGCCCCTTTTACAACAATTTGTGAGCCCCGCAAACCCAAAATAATGGTGATTTTAATAGGGTGTTCTAGTGGCTATTTTTTCATCATCATGGCCCAATTCGTTCCCTCTAACAAAAAGCTTAATGTGCTTCTGTTTTTCTTTTGTCATGGGAGTGGACATGAGCAGGGTTCAGTGTATTTTTTCAGTGTGAATTATTCAATTCTACAACCTAGCCCTTGTGTGCTGCTCGTAGCTTTAGATTTTTTTCTAAAAAGTCCTTGCTTCAATCTAATTTTTTTCATATATATAGTGCAATTTTTTTTTATGTTGCAGGTTTGTTTCAGGCCAAAGCTTGATCAAGGAGGCAGATTTTTTTATTGAAGCCACAATGAAAACTAGGAATGGAGATAGCCATAGATTGCTTTTCTCTTTTTTTCTTCTCTGAAATTGTAAAATTTTATAAAAAGGATTAATGATTTTCAATTTCAGGCAGCAAATACTTCAAGAAAAACATGCTAAAAACAAGACTTTGACTGAGGTCTTAGGCTAGTTTTTCATAGATCTAAGCTAGGTGATTAGGATAGGATCCATGTCGGGACAATTCTGGAGATGCCCATGTGGTCGGTTTTTTCATTGGATGCCTGTAACCTGCTAAACCTTGAAACAACTGCGGAATTCTCAGCTAGCTGCGGAATCAGGGCAGTTTCCGCAGCTAAGTTGCAAAACATTATTAAAACAAGATACAGTGTTTTGAAGACCACTACAAAGCATAAACAGAAAATTTTGGACAATTTGAACCTATCAAAGCAGTTGAGTTTCATTTTTTTTCATCATTTTTTTTTTGTATTGAATCAATTGAAATGTTGAAGTTTATTTTGTCTCCTTTTTTTTTCCCTTTTTTACATAACAATTCTTTTTCTGATCCTCCAGATCACACAAAGTGTAGGAGGAGAGCATACTCAAGAATTGTTAATAATTTTTTTTTTTTTTTTTTTTTTTTCAGATGTAAGAAATAAGGTCTCCTAATTACACTTCCCCGGCAACGACGCCAAAATGTATAGTCAATTTAATGTCTTAAATTTCTCTACATAAATTATCAATCCGGGTATCGTAAACTGATGAAGTGTGGTGCACCATATGTGCTTAGTTAACCTTTCTCTTACTTCGTTGTTTTATAGTTTATGTTGTTTTTTTTTTGGGTTTTGTTCTTGTTGGTTTTCTAAAGTGTCTAAGGTCTTAAGAATACTTTTAAAGGACAAGTATGGATAAAGATTTCAAGACAAGGCCTATGTCCCTAATGGTAACTTCCAAAACTTAGCACTTCAAAAGAACTTAAAACATGTTATTGATGGAGTTAGTATTTAAACAAAAGTGTAAATATACAACTAGTTCAATCAAAATAAAATGCAATAACCAAATAATGAGCTAATGACTATGAGACCCAGTATCCTTGATGCTTCAGCAAAAGGACAAGATGATTCTATTACGTCATTAGTTCATTAAAAGGCTATGTGCATCACTAATCTACAATCAACTTGAAAGCAATTTATGTACAGTTAATATACATGAGAAAAATGTAAAACAACAGTAATCAAAACAACTTGTTATGTACAGCTAATATACATGAGAAAAATAAAATGCAAAATTAAATGACAACTATACAAGGCAGGGGCCCTCTACCACCTATGAAATCAAAGCAAAATTAAACACACTTGCATGAATTAAAATTGCATGAATGAAAAATCTAATCTACCTTACATTCTACAAAGCAATATTTACAAAATGAAATCTACTCTACCTTTCATTCTACAAAGCAATATTTACAAAATGAAATCTACTCTACCTTACATCCTAATATGCTCCATGACATCTACTTCACATCTCCTTCCATGTTGAGAACATCAAAGCTTTATTCAATTTCTTCAAAAGTACAAAGTACAACAAAGTTCTCCAAAGCTTTCAAAAGCCATCAAGGAAGAACTACAAACTTAAGAACTAGGAACTAAAAAAGACTAACTAATGAAGGAGAGAGATCTCTTATTTATACAAAAAGATGAGAGCCATCTCATTAATTATAGTCCATGAATCTCTCCCTCTACCTCTAGAGTCCTAATCAAAATAGGAACTGATAAGGCACATGTATTTTTAGAGTTACAATACAATTAGAAGATGTGACACATATCCTCATGATCCCATGATTCTTTCCAACCAAATTCGAATTTGGCCTTAGAGTGCCACATAAGGGTCTTCTAGAAGTCTCTTTTCAACCTACACATGTCAACAACCTCAACCCATTTGTTAGGTATAAGCATATGCACATTATTTTCTAATTTTTAACCACAAATTCACTTAAAAGGCTTAGAAATAATAAAGATTGGAAAAACATAAAGGTGGCCCAATGATAATGAAAGTGGGATGAATGTGGTGACATAGTAATGAAATGGAGGTGATATAATGGACATAATAGTGAAAGTGTAATGGAAATGAATGACATTTTCAAGACTCAACACCTGCGTACTGGTATAAGACTACACCAGTACAGAAATATTGTAAAAAGAAGTTTCTTATTAAAGGAAGATAGAGACGAATTGCAGCAGGTGGTTTTCAACCACATTGGGTTTCCACCTTATATCTTATGTTCATGTGTGTGATCGCCTGTACTGTTTATTGCACTTGATTACTATTTTATGGTTCTGATACATATATTAAGATCAGCTAACTAAATTATAAGTATGCAAGATATACGCGGTTTTATCTAAACACAGTTGCGTATATACGCAGGTTTAATTAACAAAAGTAGCGTATATCAATTTGTTTATGGAAATGATAAATTGCTAAATTTCTAATACTAATTCACCCACCCCCCCCGTCCCCTCTTAGTATTATTTCCAACAATTGGTATCAGAGCCAGTCCTTCAGAAGAAGCTTGATCATGTGAAGGAAGATCTATCATCATGAGCAACTACGAAAAGGAGGCATCCATCAGACCACCAATCTTTGATGGAAGCAACTTCGTCTATTGGAAGGTAAGAACCACAACCTATCTTCAATCTCTTGGTACAGAAGTTTGGGATATTGTGGAAGGAGGATACACATTTCCATCAGCAACTCCTATAGATACGGCTGGTAAAAAGCAGTATGAAACAAATGCAAAGGCTGTCAATACTTTATTGGGGAGCCTATCTCAATAAAAATTTGTCAAGGTTATGCAGCTCCAAACTGCCAAAGAAATATGGGACAAGATCTATCTAAGCTATGAAGGAGACGATCAAGTAAAACGTGCAAAACTACAATCTCTCAGAATGCAAAATGATGAAAGTGTGGCTAATTGTTTCTTACGTATAGATGAGATTGTTAATCGCATGAAAAACTTGGGTGAAGAGATAAAAGAAGTTACTTTAGTTGAAAAGGTTCTAAGATCTTTGTCTTCTAAGTTTGAATCAAAAGTTTCTGCCATAGAAGGAAAGTAGAATCTTCAGAGTATTACCATTTCACAGCTGCACGAAATCCTAACTGCTTTCGAAATGAGAAAAGGGGGTCCATCAAACATGAGATAAGCCACATTCAAAGCTTTAGGAAAAGGAGAATACAATGAGTCAGGACATACGTCAGAAGGAGAGGAAGAATCAAACTTCGTCAAGAACCTTCAACGGGGTTCTGGAAGATTCAGAGGTAAGCTACCTTTCAAATGCTTTTCTTGTGGAAGAGTCAGTCACTATGAAACCAAATGTCCTCATAAAGATAAGCTTGATAAAGGTAAGGAACCAATTAAATGGAACATAAACAGAATGTAAGTAAGAAGAGCTATTATGCACGTGAAGATAGCGATGGATTTTCAAATAGTGATGAAGATGAACATGGTAATGATTATATACTTTTGATGGCTTTTGAAGATGATGATTTCTTGGATGCTATAGATGAAGATGATCTCTATGAAGAAATTTCTAAACTTAAAATTTGTTTAAAAGAAAAGAGTATGGTTATAGATACTCTGACATTCCAACTTGCTGAAAGGGAAAAACACAATGAAAAGTTAGAATGTGAAATTGTGGGACTTAGAAAAGATATTGAGAAAACAAAAGCTCTTAATCTTAGATTTGCTAAAGGATCTGAAACTTTAGATGAGATTATAAAAGTGCAACATTCTCCTCTAATCAAGACAGGTCTTGGATATACTGAAGAAGCATCTCAAGCATAGAAGCCATCCACCTCCAAAAGTTATCTTGATGCAGCAAGGAAAAGTGAACAGGTTGACAATCGTTAGCAAAGGCATAAAGTGGATCACCAGGTAAATTGGGGTCAATCTACTTGAAGGATGAAGAAAAGCTACAACCAACCGCAGGTAAATCATTCTCAATTTTCCTCAAGAATGAATGTCAATGGAAACTACAATCACCCGGTCGGTAGATTTGATAATCGCAGGAATTTATTTAATGGCCAATGTTTCTCATGTCATAACTTTGGACACAAAGTTGCTCAATGGGTTGCTTACAAGACCATCATGAAGTGTGACTGGAATCATGAAGAGGACCTACAATAACTTTTCTGCTCTTGAAAATGAAATAGAATTCTCTATTTGTAACAACTTTGGTCATGAAGATTATGAATGCGGGAGTAAGTTTCGGCAAGCATCTCAGAAGGAGCAAGCTTCATTGGGTCCCAAAACATGGAGAAAGAAAGAACCGCAACCAGAAAGATGTGGTATAGCCTTATATGCGGAAGGACAAGAAAATCAGTGGTACATCGACAGTGGATGCTCGAAACATATGACAGGTGATAAAGAAAAACTTCAGTCATATAGTGCCTTAGAAAAGGAAAGGAAGGTCTCATTTGGAAATGACACCCCTGCACTCATAAAAGGTAAAGGCTATGTTCTTTTAAAGAAAAGGTCAAAGCAGGAAATGTTATGTATGTTGATGGCTTAAAGCATAATCTATTGAGTGTTAGTCAAATGTGTGATCAAGGAAATGAGGTAGTATTTCGATCAAATGGATGTATTGTTCGTGAGCTTGATATAGGAGAAACAGTGATCAAAGTCATAAGAACTCCAAATAATTTATACATACTCAAGGGAGGACAACAACAATGCTATCTAAGAAAAAATGATGAACACTGGATATGGCACAAAAGATTGGGGCATCTAAGCTTCCCTCAGATAAGGAAAGCATGCAAATATCAGGCTGTTTGCGATCTTCCGGACATCAGAATTCCAAACAATATAATATGCAAATCATGTCAGTTTGGTAAGAAAACAAAACCCATTTACCTGAGAAGGAAGGATTAGCTAGTAAGCCACTTGAACTTGTCCATACTGATTTATGTGGTCCATCAAGGAAAAAGTCACCTCGTGGAGAAGAATACTTTATATTGTTCATTGACGACTTTTCTAGGATGTGTTGGATAGGATTTCTGAAGCATAAAGATGAAGCTTTCGAAAAATTCAAAGCTTTCAAAGCCTTGGTTGAAAATGAATCAGATTACAAAATCAAATGCCTTAGGTTTGATCGAGGAGGGGAATTTACCTCGGATGAATTTTTTGACTTTTGTGAAGAACATGGAATAAGAAGGGAATTTGCTATTGTAAGGACTCCTCAAAAAAATGGAGTGGTGTAAAGGATGAATAAAATGGTTCAACAAATGGCTCGTGCTATGCTTGATGAGTCTGGAACTCCTGCAACCTTCTGGGTGAAGCTGCATTTGCTGCCGTTACTATTCTCAACAAAACAAACATCCGGGTAAACAGCACTCAAACTCCTCATGAACTTTGGTATGGTAAGACTCCTACTGTAAAATACTTCAAAGTTTTTGGAAGCAAATGTTACATCAAAAGGACTGATGAAAAGCTTGGCAAGTTTGAACCTAGAGCAGATGAAGGCATTCTCCTTGGTTACTCTTCTCGAAGTAAAGGATATAAGTGTTACAATAAAAGACTTGGAAAAATTGTTGAAAGTATTGATGTGGTGGTTGATGAAGCAGGCAACAATCCAAAGCAGATAAAAACCGAAGATTTTGAAGATGATGAGGACTATCCTTCAACATCAAATCAGACTAATGCTGAAGAAGAAACTTATGAGGCACCAGAAGAACAGATAAGGGTAGAAGAAAAGACTCCATCCAGGCATGTCTAGAAGAACCATCCAGAGACTCAAATTTTGGGGCAGAAAGAGGCAGGTGTACAAACAAGAAGAACTATTACAGAAGCTTCAAGCTATCTAGCATTGCTCTCCTTCGTCGAACCACAAAATATAAGTGAAGCATGCAAAGATGAATGCTGGGTCAAGGCCATGAATGAGGAAATTGAGTAGATTGAAAAGAATAACAGTTGGGAATTGGTTCCTAGACCTAATGATAAGAATGTCATAGGGACCAAATGGGTATTAAAAAAAAAGCTGAATGAAAATGGAGATGTTATTAGAAACAAGGCTAGACTTGTTTGTAAAGGGTATGCTCAACAAGAAGGTATAGACTTTGAAGAAAATTTTGCACCGGTTGCCATATTTGAAGCCATAAGAATGTTCCTTGCTCTTTCTAGCTTTCAGAAGTTCAAAGTATATCAAATGGATGTGAAATCTACCTTTCTAAATGGAGACTTTGAAGAAGAAGTGTATATTGAGAAACTAGATGGATTTATCCTTGGAAATGATCCAAAACTTGTATGCAGACTCAGAAAGGCTCTCTATGGTCCTAAATAGGCTCCAAGGGCTTAGTATTATCATATGGACAAATACCTCCATCAACAAGGTTTTTCAAAAGGATCAACAGATAGCAATCTATATATAAAAATTGACAATGATAAATTGCTAATACTTGTTGTGTATGTTGATGATATCATCTTTGGTAGCAATGAAGAAGTCATGAGTCAAAACTTTGCCTTGGTGATGCAGAAATAATTTGAAATGTCTCTACTTGGTGACCTCACATATTTTCTTGGTTTACAAGTCCAACAAAACAAAGACGGTATCTTTCTATCACAAACCAAGTACCTCAAGCAGATCTTGAAGAAATATGGCATGGAAGATTCGAAACCAGTATGTACCCCTATGGTAACAGGATGCAGCCTCAGCACAAATGATGAATCAGTAGCAGTACATCAACCAACCTATAGATCCATGATTGGTAGTCTACTCTATTTGACAAGTACCCGACCAGACATCATGCATGTAGTGGGAATAGTTGGAAGATTCCAGGCAAATCCAAAAGAAGCACACCTTTAGGCAGTTAAAAGGATTTTCAAATATCTTTAAGGAATACAAAACTATGGCTTATGGTATCCTAGAGATACAGATATCACACTTCATGCATATACAGATGCAGATTGGGCAGGAAGCGTGGATGACAGAAAAAGAACTAGTGTTGGTGCATTCTTTATGGGTTCCAGATTAGTATCTTGGTTCAACAAGAAACAAAGTTCAATTGCATTATCTACAGCTGAAGCAGAATATGTGGCGGCTGCATCTTGCTGCACACAACTCCTTTGGATGATGCAAACATTGCAAGACATCCAAATCACTTGTACTCCACCTATCTCCATTTTATGTGATAATACAAGTGCAATAAGTATTTCAAAGAATCTAGTCATGCATTCAAAGATCAAGCACATACCTATCAAATATAATTTTCTCTGGGAACAAGTTCTTGAACAAAAGGTCAAATTTGTGTATGTTCCCTCCAAGGAACAGGTTGCTGATATATTCACCAAACCACTACCCAGGGAGACATTTGAATACCTTAGACAGAAGCTGGGAGTAGTTGATGCATCATCTTGCTGTTGACACTTATCTGTTTCAGAGAAAAGTGGTTGTACGCGAGTTTCATGAAGAGCATCCACGTACATACGCCGGTTTCTATGGATACAGTCGCATATATGTTGGTTTGAAGAAAAACAGTGGGCCAGACTCAGGATGAAAAGAGTCTGATATGGGTCTGACAGAGACCATCTGGCACAGGTTCAGGGGGAGCATATACTTCTAATAATGCATTGATGACATTGTCTTAGAAGATCTTGGTACAACTTCACAACTATTTTTGATTCAAGTGGAACAGGTGCAGAGGGAGATCATGGTTGATGGTCTGGATGGTGATTGACAGAAGCTGCTAATGATATTTGTTGATGACTATCATAGTCTTGTCTTAGATATTTGGTCTCTATGTCATGTATTTATTTTATTATCAAGGTCATGTAATGGCCTATCTTGTTTCCCCACTATGCCTGGGATGGATGATGTAATGTTCTTGTCTTATCATGTGTAAACTTTTGGTGTATCCCCACTTGGTTGGGTGGATGAGTCAATCTTGGTATATCCCCACTTGGTTGGGAGATGGATGTATGTATGAGTCTTTGGTGATAGGAAGGTCATTTATGATGTATAGAGTCATGTTCTTCTTGTAGAACATCTTTTTACAGATATTGCCTACAGTCAGGGGGAGCATGGAAAACACAACATAGTAGAGATTTCAGCATGTACTCAGGGGGAGCACAACCCTTTTCCCTTGATGAAAAAGGGGGAGAGTGATTTGGGGTTGCCATCAAGTCCAAAGGGGGAGATTGTTGGCATTATGACACATGCTTGGCACTATGGCACAGGTATTGTCCTTGATGGCAACTCACTCGGAAAATCACTCAGATGATAGTTCAGGCTCACAGGCTCTCAGAATAAAGGAAAAGGAGGTATACACAGGTTCTTGTTGCCCAAGCCGCGTATACACGCGGATTCATAGACCAAAATCCGCATATGCGTATACACACACTTTCATGCACAGAAAAGTGCACACAGTTTCGAAAACTTGGTTTTTGGTCCTTGGTATTTGGACCTATGGTTTTGGACCATGGTATCTCATCCAAAGTGTTGAACCTAGGTATTTGGACCCAGGTATTGGTTCTAAGTGGTTTTGGAACATGGTATTGAGTAAGGCTTAAGACTATAAAAGGGGAAGGAGATCATTAGGCAAAGGACTTAAGGATTGAATATCTTATGAAGAGCAAGATCTAGAATACTGGTCATTGGGTTATGGTGCATAGCTGAATCTGAATCAAGGAGGTAACTGAGTGCTAGAAGAAGGATAAGTTCTATTGATGGGTCAAGATCTTAAGGCTTGAAGAGAAGTATCTTTGTGTGATTTTGATCTTTTATATTTGGCGCATGTTTTGATCTGTAAATCTGATAATATGGGTATAAATGATGTCTGAATAGTTGAAAAGGATAAATTATCTTTTACAGATCTGTACGCAGGTTCAACATAGCAAAGGCGCATATACACACTGGTTCGGTAATTCAAAACAACGTATACACTTGTTTGCCTTAATATAACAGTGTATGCATGTAGGTTCTACATATTGAAGTTGCGTACGTCTCATGAAATATATTTTAGCTACTTCTGTTTATTGCTGCAGTGTTCTGGGTTCAGGATTGGTTTCTGGTTACTGTTACTGTATTCTGGCTACAACATTTAGAGAAGTGATTGTTTGATTCAGTTTTGGTTGGTGCAAAGGAGATTAGTTGATGCAGATATATTTGATGTTTGATTGATGTTATTGATGGATCCAGTCTGAAAATTTATGAAATGTGGTCCCTGGTAGAAAAGAGAAGGTTGTATCCTTTTGTAGGTCAACACCTACTTACTTGTACATTAGCTAGTACAAGAGCTAAGGGGGTTGTAGCTTCCTTCCAGGAGAAGTTGGAGAACGAGAGAAGGTTGTAGCCTTCTACAAGTAGAAGCCTACGTACTGGTATAAGACTGCACTAGTACAAAAATATTGTAAAAAGAAGTTTCTTATTAAAGGAAGATAGAGACGAATTGCAGCAGGTGGTTTTCACCCACATTGGGTTTCCACCTTATATCTTGTGTTCATGTGTGTGATCGGCTGTACTATTTACTGCACTTGATTACTGTTTTATGGTTCCGATACACAGATTAAGATCAGCTAACTAAATAAGAAGTCTGGAAGATATACGAGGTTTTCTCTAAACACAGTTGCGTATATACGTAGGTTTACTTAACAGAAGTAGAATATATCAATTTGTTTATGGAAATGAAAAATTCTTAAATTTCTAATACTGATTCACAACCCCCCCCTCTCAATATTATTTCCAACAAATAAAAGCTAATTTTCCCTTGCTTTTGGTAAGGAAATGTATTGGTTATTATGTGGCTTTAGTGGTTGTTCTCTTATGGTTAGTTGTCTGGTTATATGTTGGTTATAAACATGGTTTTATGGCTGATCTTAGTCATGCCTCTTTTCATGTTTTCAATCATAACTGAATAAATAATGAATGTAAGACCTTATTGATGTTATGCGAGCTAATGTGAGAGGGTAAAGACCCTTCTTGTTAAATCTCGGTTAATTTTTCAGTCCCTTATGTTCAGAGCTTCATTCATGACCTATAGGTGGCATATCTACCAAGTGTTTGACAAAATGTCACTCATGGTTGGGGATGGTCAGGTCAAGTCCTAGTTCCAGTTTTTGGTTTACAATCATTGTCTTCATATCTTTTATGAGTTCTGGAAGTTTCATAGCTTTTTGGGTAGAGGCGAAGCCCCAACCCTGGAAAGTAGCCTTAATTATCATAGTCGTTGCACACACTAGTAGAAAAAGGGCACAATCACACTGATGTAGGCCTATGGGAGTGACTGGGAACCCATAGTCACATGGATACATTTGTAAGGGAGCGAATGGGGTTCTCGGTTAGGGAAACAGTGAGTTGTCTCAGGGGTTCGACACCTGGAGGGGTTGGTTTACTCCTAGAGGTCCCATGGCACCTTAGGGAAGTCAGTAAGGTCTTGTCATGTCGACACCATTTCATTAAGGTCATATAGGATGTTTATTTATATCATAGTAACCTCTCATCTCACGATTACCATGGGTAAGCTAGTGAAAGTGGGTAGATGTGAGAGGAGGCGACGTTACAAGTGAACAATTATAATTTTTTTTGTCTGATTGAGTGCCATGTTCTCATGAATAATTAGGTATTAATCAATGTTAGCTATCAATTGTTTCATGTATATATAGTTCTTAATAGCCTTGAAATAAACATACCTTCCTTGGTTGAAAATTTTTGTGCAAGCAATTAATTTGTTTCATTAAAGACAATTAATTTTTGCAACACCCCAATGATACCTTCTCCTCACAATGCCCTCTGCCTCTAGTTTCCTTCCTCACCGATATTTTTGAGGTCCAACAACCCAATGAAATGTCTTCATGTTCTAGGGAGAAAAAGAAACTATCAAATCACTCAAATCCATTTGTTGTGCTTTTGAGTTTTGCGCATAAGGAGTCACATGTAATAAATGTCAAACAACACACCACCCACAAAAGCAAGCATACCATGACTAAAGTTAGTGTTAAAATTTATTCCATAAAACATTTCCCAATAATAAATTTATTACATTATACACATTTATACACAATCTATCTATGCTAGCAAAAAATCCCCAAGCTCAAATAATGATATAGATTGGACATATACATACATTGAAATATACACTGATTTGAGGCATTCCATTGTAAGAATTATTATGAACATTAAATAATGGCATAACGTATGGGTGATATTGTGTTCTGTCAAGGATTTAAAGTCTAGTATAAGTGAAGTCAGATATGTGACATCAAAATTTATATATTTCTCTTAGATTTGCATTTCTATGAATCTGCCTTGGTATTATATTTTAAGGTATATCAAGTTCAATGTCTAGTATTGTTGATATATAATGATTTGAGGCATTCCATTGTAAGAATTATTATGAGCATTAAATAGTGGCATAGCATATTGGTGGGATTGTGTTCTCTCAAGAAGTTAAAGTTTAGCATAATTAAAGTTAGATAAGTGGCATCAAAGTTTCTATATCTCTTTTAAACTTGCATTTCTATAAATATCCCCTATTATCATATTTTAAGGAGTATCAAGTTCAATGAATAATATTGTTGATATATATTTCTATTTATGGTAAACAACATGTAATATTTCTAATTGGAAAAGTAACAATAATGACCAAAACATGAACTAACAATAGAAGATAAATTTTTTCCATGCAAGCACCAATCATTACACCAAAGAAATAAGACGAAAGTGTTGAGGCATTTTAATTAAGCATAAAGGACATGCTACATATAAGTGAGAACGAAAGAACTTAGGCTTGCTTCTACAAGCACTGCAAAACCAATGTGAAAAGGTGAAGACCCAAGTGTTGGAAATGACCCAAACAGGTAGCACGCACTACCCAAAAAATACTTCTTCTACCACTGCAGAAGAATTGGTGTTTCTGCCCTCAAAACTACTAAGAAATGTCTGAAAATTTAACCCAAATCTTCTCACACCAAACCCATAAAATATCACAAATGGTTTGGCTTAACTACAAGCCAAGATGAAGCCCACTAGTTGGCGTGAATTACTTAGCTTACCAATAAAATGTACTGTTGAATAAATGTTGATTTCTAGCTCGAATACTACCCAAAAAATTACGAAATTTTAACCACAAACTCCTTTCACAAAACCCAAAAAATCTTAGAATAGTCTTGGGTGAATTCCAACTAACTCGGAAAACCCCAAGTAGTGCAAATTCCTGTGTATACCCAACCCTGTGCACTACTCCAAATAAGATAAATTCATACCATAATGCTCCAATTATTCAGTCCTACAAACCCACTGCAAAATCACCATATCAAATGAGAGAAATTTCCTGCAAAATCTCTTGTACTCCTTCTGTAGTTGTTTCTCAAATGGATACTTCGAATTGCTTATGCAATCAGAAAATGCACAAAACTGGGTAAACACCCGCAATAAGCTCTATGGAAGCCTGAAAATGGACTCCCCAACTTCCTCACTAGGGATACACTCGACGTTCTATGAAATTAGGGTGGAATTCTGTAATATCCCTAAGGTAAAATTAATAATAAATAATCAAAGCAAAATAGAAAACACATCAAAAAAATCGAAATAGACAATGAGACCACATAGATTCTTCCACAACAACGCTATCTACTCATTTTATTAAATGGGAAAGGTGTACAATAAAGGTATTGGAATGTGTGCACCTAGGCTTGGTTTTAGCAAGCTAACAAAGTCTTCAATGATCACTAAATCACCCTCCTTCAAGCTATGTCAACTCGGCCCAACTGTTGCACTTTAAAACCCAGAAAATGGTGTTATTTCCTGAAATGAAGAGCTGCTAGAGCTCTCTCTACTGCTCAAAAAATTATGGGAATTTAATCTTGGCCTCTACTCAAGAAACCCAGAATAACCCACGAAGGGTTTGGCCAAAGCTTGACCTTGGAATTTTGACCCCCTTGAGCTTGACTAGCTCTCCAGCTGGGAAATTCGGCCTCCTGAATGATTTTATATTGAAATTCCTCCCAAATACCTGCAAACCTTGTTAGAAGGCTTCCCAAGCCTTCCCACCAATTCTCCACCTCAAATTCCCTTATCTCCCCACACTCCTGGAATGCCCCTATCAATGATTATGCAGTCCCTGCACTGTTGTGGCTTTCCCTGCTATTGCAAATCAACCTCTTTTTGTTGGTGTGGGTTATGTTGAAGAAAAAATCCCTCCTTGGGTTGGCACTCGAATTCCATTGAAGCAAGGTTTAGGAATTTCGCTCAGAAACACCTGGTGTGCTGAAAAACACATGCAAACTTGGCTCACTGCTCCAGCATGCTCTTGTCGAAGACAAATTCGAAAATGATGAATGATAACAAAAAATGAGAGCTCTTCCCTCTTTTATCGAAATTCCTCCAAAGCTGCCCATGTGGGCCCACATCGACTTCCACCCACCTTCTTCGAGCCAATGAAAGCATATTCTCCTTGTGGGCAAAAAATTGTTGGGTGTGGAGCCTGATTATCTTCTTTATTCAGAGGTATCACTGCATTGGACCCCAATTTGTAATGTGGCGGAAATGCCACCAGTAATATTTACGTTGCAAGGGGGGTCCATGGGGGGGTGACTGCAATCTTTGGGAGCCCCCCCTGGCGGGGGATCGGGGGCAGCGCCCCTGAAGCTAAAAATAGATGTAAAATTGCCTTGTAAAATGTTGTAATTTCGTAGCCAATCTGGGCCTTTCATTAGGAGAAGATCTGATGGTAGAAGTTATGTTTAATTTAGGGTTTTTTTCCCTAGAAGGAAACCCCTCGCTATATATGAGGGAATTATATTGCGTCTATGTAGATATGTATTCTGAGTGAGAAAGAGAGTGGAGATTGTGTGAAAGCGAAGAAGGAATTACAGTGGATCTACTATAGGTTGTATCTCTTCAGTTTGCTAGATAATATAAAAGGAAGGACTGGTTGTTTCCTGTGGACATAGCCCAAATTGGGTGAACCACGTATATCTGTGTCTCTCTTGTTTAATGTGTTTATATTTCTGCAATATATTTTATGTGTTCCATTGCTCTGTAATATATAATTTTCTAACAAAAATGCCTCGTGGTGGCCTCCACATTCCACCAAAGCCACAATTTTTCACTGAGCCTATAGTTGTTGTGCCTCTTAGGTCAAAAATCATTTATGGGTCCGCTAGATCCCCTTTTTCCTAAGTGAGATAATGTGAGTGCCAAAATTGATCAAAATTTTGATATTCCCTTAGTGAAACACTAAGTAGGAATATCATGACAGTCCTCCCCACCAAAACGTTTCTTATCCTCAAGAAACTGCAAAGAAGGATGTTATAGTATCTGTTCCCCCTCATAGCTGACATCCTCATCGGGTAGATTCCTCCATTGAATCAGAAATTCCCTGATGATCCCATTACACATGTGCCTCTCTTTGGAATCCAAAATGGCCTCTGGTTCTATCACCAAATGGCCTTCATCGTCCATATGGTGTAACTCTATAGTAGTTGTGAACTGCTGCCCTAGTGCCTTCCTGAGGCAAGACACATGAAAAACGTTGTGCACCCAACTCCCTAGTGGTAGCTCTAACTCATATGCTAACTCCCCCACCTTTCGAGCAACATGATAGGGCCCATAGAAGCGGTGCTTGAGTTTTTCATCCCCCTTATGCTTGAATGTAGTGTAAAAATTTCTGTTTTCCCACCCCGGTTTTTAGTTTCACCTTATTTCTCCCATGTAGTTAAATGCCCATTCCCATAACCATACATTTAACAGACTGAAAAAAATAAATATGGCTGAAAACACAAATTCTGGAAATTTTTCAGAATGCTGGAAATTGCAGAAATAAAAATCAGCAATTAAAAACAGCCATTAAAACACATTAAAACACTGATATTTTTGGTCAACTTGACCCTGGAAAAACCCCCTACAACTCTTGGGGAAAACCAGTTTGAGAGCTCTTCTTTATTTCTGAAAATTGCCTTTTTACAGTGAGAATTATTCAGCAAAAAATCAGTAAGCAAATTTACAACTTATCTCCTTTCCCGTGCCTCACAGCAATCTAGAAATTACAGCAGACAGGACAGCAATAAATGCTGTACGACCTCCATTTTGTGTGCAGAAAAATCAGCAAACTGCTCTTCGATGTTTGTGCAAAAATCTGCCTTTCACTATGTGCTGAATCAGCTGTACAAATCTGCTCAACTGCTGCCTTGGAATGTGTGCCAAGCTGCTGTCTCCTTCTCCTTCCTGCTCAGAAATCTCTCTTGCTCTCTTGCTCTCCTTCTCCCAATCTGCTCATGAAAGAATGAATGACCTTTTCCTCCTTTAATATAACTCCAAGTGACTTTTGAGTGATCCAAGTGACTCTTGGGTGATCTCTAAATCCAATGGCTGAAATAGATTTAAATCAATGGTTGAGATTAAATGCTCATTTAAATCTCACTTTCTATTTTTTTAATTCACCCCACTTTAATAAAGACCCACTTAGTCATTTATTTCCAAAGTCACTTTTCCTTTCTAATTTTCCATTGACTTTATAAAAGTCACTTTAAAATTAGACTTAATAATTTTATCACTTAAAGTCACTTTTAAATTAGATTTAACTTTATAAAATTATAAAGTCACTTTAGGAGAAAAATTAAATTCTTTTGGACACTTTTCCCTAGGCCAAAGATCAAAGCCTAAGGGAACCACCTGTCCTCCGGTACCAAATTTCAACACTCCCTCTTACCGAGGAAGGTGTTCCTCACCACACCCATCTTGTCTCTGAAGTAGACATGCCTGCCCCGTGGTAAGGCTTTGGTAAGGATATATGCAACCTGCTCATCAGTGGAAATATACTCAAGCTTTACAGCTCCCTTCTGAACATAGTCTCTGATGAAATGATATATGATCCCGATATTCTTTGACCTGTCATGAAATACTGGATTCTCCGTGAGTTTAATGCAACTCTGATTATCACAGTAAATCACTGAAGGTCTCAACGACTGACCAAATAAGCCAAACAACATCTTGCGAAGCCAGATAGCCTCACAACTAGCTAGACTGGCTGCCATATACTCTGCTTCCGCTGAACTCAGTGCTACTGACTGCTGCTTCCGGCTGAACCATGACACTACTGCTGAACCCAACCCAAAACAACACCTTGAAGTGCTCTTCCTATCAGAAGCACAACCTACCCAATCAGAATCAGTGTATCTTGCCAATCTCACTCCATCTCCCTTCCTGTAGTCCAGACCATAATCCACTGTCCCCTGCAAGTACCGCAAAATGTGTTTTGCAGCCACCCAGTGAACCTTCCTAGGCTCACACATAAACTGACTCATCGTGTTGACTGCATAACAGATATCTGGTCTAGTGTTGACCAAATACATCAAGGAACCAATCAGCTGCCTGTACAATGTGGGATCCACCAACTCGGAATCTGAAGCATGAAGCTTCTTCCAGTTGGTGATCATCGGTGTCGACATGGGTCTACAATCCTCCATGTGGAATCTACTAAGGATGTCCACAATATACTTCCCCTGCCCCAGGAAGAAATGCCCCTCCTCCTGCCACACCTCCAAACCCAAAAAGTAATGCATCAAGCCGATGTCCTTCATCTCAAACTCCGCCGCAAGATCTCTCTTGCAGTGCTCTATGAGTCTCTCTGCACCTGTAATGATCAAGTCATCCACATACAACACCAGAATGAGAGGCTCCTCACCAATCACAATAAAGTAAAGGTTCGGATCTGCCTCACTCTTTGTGAAACCCATCCCCTGCAAGTATGCATCTATCTTGGAGTACCAAGCTCTGGGAGCTTGCTTCAGGCCATAAAGGGCCTTCTTCAATCTGCACACATGGGACTCCTTCCCATGTACCTCAAAGCCCTGTGGCTGCTCAATGTACACCTCCTCCTGTATGAAGCCATTGAGAAATGCGGTCTTCACATCCATCTGGTGGATCTTCCAACCCATCTCTGCTGCTATCGATATAATGGAGCAGATCGAAGTATATCGAGCCACGGGAGCGAAGGTCTCCTCATAATCAACTCCCTCTACCTGGGAGAACCCTCTAGCCACAAACCTCGCTTTGAATTTCTCAATGCTGCCATCTGCAGCATGCTTTACCTTGTAAAGCCATCTGGAAGTAACCACGGATTTGCCCTCAGGCCTCAGCACCACCTCCTAAACATCATTCTTCATGATAGAAGAATACTCCTCCTGCATGGCCTCTCTCCAGACCTGCTGGCTAGCTGCCTCCTCATAGCTAGAAGGCTCAGAGTCAAGGATGCTGGTAACCATCGCCATATAACTACAAAACCTCTCAGGTGGTCTACTCTCTCTGACCGGACTCTTCGGCTCAGCAACAGATGTGGCATCTATCAAGGTGTCCTGAAGCCACTTGGGCTTCCTCTTCCCTGAGCATGCTTCTCCCATAGGAGAATGAAACTCCTCCTCCTCATCACCATCAGTAGCCTGAACTCTTGACTGTCTGTCTGCTGTCCTCCTGCCTGCACCTGAACCTGTAGAAGCCGAGGTACCATGTGAACTGTCCATCAGTGGACTCCCTAGTGAACTGCTCTGTGAACTGCTCTGCATGCTGCCCGGAGCACCACCCCTCTGGCTCAGCGAGCCACTGCTCACTGATGGACCTGACATCCTCATAGATGTACCTCCGGATCCTCCTGATCCCTGCCCACTGGATCCCTGCGACTGACTCAACTGCTGCTGAGGGTCTGGTTGATCCAGATACTCTAACTCCCATGACCTCCTAAAGGCCCTGTCCTCCTCGAACTTCACATCCCGTCTGACAACAACTCTCCTCTGTGCAGGAATGTAAATCCGAAAGGCCTTTGAGGTCTCACTGTAGCCCACAAAGATACCCTTCTCTGCGGTGGGCTCTAGTTTGGTCCTCTTCTCCTTGGGTATATAGGAGTATGTAATGCATCCAAAGATATGAAGATGACTAATAGCAGGCTTCTTCCCAGAGAAAGCCTCCTCCGGATTCATGTGCCCCAAAGCACGATGCAGACTCCTGTTCTGCAAGTAAACAGCTGTGTTGCAGGCCTCTGCCCACAAGAACAATGGCAACCCCTGATCATGTATCATGGCTTTGGCAGCCTCTATGATGGATCTGTTCTTCCTCTCCGCAACCCCGTTCTGCTGGGGGTTGTAAGGAACAGTGAACTCCCTCCTAATGCCTGCCTCCGCACAATAGTCAACAAACTCTCCAAGGGTGTACTCTCCTCCATTGTCCGACCTCAAGGACTTGATCTTTCGACCTGTCTAAGTCTCCACAAGAGCTCTGAACTCCTGAAACCGCTTGAAGACCTCACTCTTGGTCTTCAAAAAATAAATCCAGGTCCTCCTGGAGTGATCATCAATGAATAAAACATAGTACTCATATCCACTCAAGGAAACATGAGACATCCGACCGCTCACATCGGAATGAATCAAATAAAGTATCCCCGTCGCTCTGCTGTCACTGCTGGGAAAAGGGGATTTGGAAAACTTGCCCATCGCACAACCTCTGCAAGTATCAAAGTGATAAGTACTGAAATCTGGTACACCTGTAGTGATCTCCCGCAATGTCCTCAAGGCTCCATGATACATATGTCCCATTCTGCGGTGCCAAATCTCACACAGCTCAGAACTGCTAGCTCTGCTATCGGTACTACTGCTCAATGCCAAAAGGGGCTGAAATGCAAACTTGTACACCTTTGCATGGCGTACACCTATCACTCTAGCTGAATCAGCTGGAGCATCCTTGGGATACATCAACACCTGTCCTCCCCTGAACAGTACCTCATATCCTCTGTCCTCCAAAGCTGAGACGGATATGAGGTTCTTCCTCATCCCTGGCACATAAAGAACCTCTGACACCTTCAAGGGAGGTTTGGACTCCCTCTGAAATGTCACTGTCCCCACCCCGACTGCTCTAACAACTCTGTCATCACCGAGTACTACCTCAATATCAGTGCCACTCTCTGAAAGCTCTGAGAAGTACTCCCGGACTCCTGTCATGTGACGTGAAGCCCCACTGTCCACATACCAGATACCTGAAGATGCTCCGCTAATCGAGGGAAAAGCATGCTCCCTCTGAACCCGTGTGGTAGGTGATCCTGTACTAGAGGACTCACACGTAGTGAACGCAAACTCTCGGTCAAAACGACCAGCAAAGTCCTTAATCTCTGCTGAAGTTGCCACGTCCTGGTTCTTCCCCTTCTTCTTCTTCTTCTCTGGACACACAACTGCATAGTGTCCCATCTTTTGACAATTCCAACACTTCACCTTGGAATAGTCCTTCTGTGAGTTACCCTGTTTACCTTTACCTTTGCCTTTGCCCCCACCACTGCTTGTGGAAGCCTGCTTCTTCCCTTTGCCTTTCTTGCCTCCTGCCACCAGTGCTACGTCCTCATCCTGCTCAACTAGCTTGGCTGCCCCAAGCTGTCCTTTCCTGATCTCTGTCTGAATATAATCATCCCAAAACCTCTCCCATGTGGGAAGGGTCTCACGTGCACAAACCCCATCAGCAAAGTTCAACCATGAACGGGGGAGGCCATTCACTGCAATACGCACCAACTTAGTGGATGGAATGGCCTTTCCAATCGCTGCCAACTCATCTCTCACATTGGTAATCTTTGTGAGATATCTAGCTGCACTATCATTCCCCATCTTAATGTTCTTCAGCTTCTCCTTCAGGACCATCTTCCGGTTCTCATTGGTACTCTGGTAGAGATTGGACAATGCTGTCCACATCTCATGGGCATTGCTCTTTCCTCTCACATGAGGAATGCAATGGTCTTTGATTCCGTCTAGAATCAGCCTCTTACCCTTATTGTTCTTCTTTTTATACTCAGCCAACTGAGTAACATCAGTGGGCACAACAACAGGGTTCTGTGCGGTATGCACCATGATATCCTAGACTTCTGCCTCCTCAAAGATACTCTGCATTCTCTCCTTCCAAACGCTGTAATTTATACGCCCATCCACCCTATCCTCCACCCTCAATCCCAATGACATCCTGCTGTCCTAAAACTGAAAAATAGCACTGCTGTAGTAAAGATAAAACTGCTATTTATGAAAAAATCAGCTTGCTGGAATTTTCTGAGTGAAAAATCAACAATTGTAATTTTTTCTTTTGCTGTCCCAAACTGCCCTTCAGCACTCAAGCTCCGATACCATGTAAAAATTTTTGTTTTCCCACCCCGGTTTTCAGTTTCACCTTATTTCTCCCATGTAGTTAAATGCCCATTCCCATAACCATACATTTAACAGACTGAAAAAAATAAATATGGCTGAAAACACAAATTCTGGAAATTTTTCAGAATGCTGGAAATTGCAGAAATAAAAATCAGCAATTAAAAACAGCCATTAAAACACATTAAAACACTGATATTTTTGGTCAACTTGACCCTGGAAAAACCCCCTACAACTCTTGGGGAAAACCAGTTTGAGAGCTCTTCTTTATTTCTGAAAATTGCATTTTTACAGTGAGAATTATTCAGCAAAAAATCAGCAAGCAAATTTACAACTTATCTCCTTTCCCGTGCCTCACAGCAATCTGGAAATTACAGCAAACAGGACAGCAATAAATGTTGTACGACCTCCGTTTTGTGTGTAGAAAAATAAGCAAACTTCTCCTCGATGTTTGTGCAAAAATCTGCCTTTCACTATGTGCTGAATCAGCTGTACAAATCTGCTCAACTGCTGCCTTGGAATGTGTGCCAAGCTGCTGTCTCCTTCTCCTTCCTGCTCAGAAATCTCTCTCGCTCTCTTGCTCTCCTTCTCCCAATCTGCTCATGAAAGAATGAATGACCTTTTCCTCCTTTAATATAACTCCAAGTGACTTTTGTGTGATCCAAGTGACTTTTGGGTGATCTCTAAATCCAATGGCTGAAATAGATTTAAATCAATGGTTGAGATTAAATGCTCATTTAAATCTCACTTTCTATTTTTTTAATTCACCCCACTTTAATAAAGACCCACTTAGTCATTTATTTCCAAAGTCACTTTTCCTTTCTAATTTTCCATTGACTTTATAAAAGTCACTTTAAAATTAGACTTAATAACTTTATCACTTAAAGTCACTTTTAAATTAGATTTAACTTTATAAAATTATAAAGTCACTTTAGGAGAAAAATTAAATTCTTTTGGACACTTTTCCCTAGGCCAAAGATCAAAGCCTAAGGGAACCACCTGTCCTCCGGTACCAAATTTCAACATGTAGAATACTGGTACAGTTGGAGCCTAAAAAAGACCAAGTTCCCAACTTCGGTCTTCCTCCCAACTTTGCCCTTGTCTGCATAAATCTTCTGCTAATTCTGGGCCATTTGCAGATTATCTTTTAGAGCCCTTAATATGTCTTAGCTCTCTTGTATCTAGTTCTTGGCCCTTGGGGCCTTTCTGTCTCCAAACATGACATTAGCAAAGGACAATGCATCATAACCATGTATGGCTCAAAATGGTGACATACCTATAGACTTGTGATGCGTAGTGTTGTAGCAGTATTACCCGAAATGCAACCATCGTATCCATGCATTCTACTACCCTTTCACATAGTTATGCAACTATCCCTCCAACCACTTGTTAACTGTCTCCATTTGGTCATCCGTCTATGAGTGGTGACTGGTACTCGGGGTGAGTTCTGTACCCACCAATATAAACAACTCCTCCCAAAACCCACCCATGAACTTGTTGACCCGATAACTAAATATGGTCTTGGGGAGACTGTTAGGATATTCCGACACATAGGAAATAGTTAAGTATAACTTGGTCTAATATAGAGTTAGGTAAAGTGTGTTTCTTTACTATGTACTTTTGTAACTTACAATCTGATAGTCATGATATGTAGTGATCCGACGGTTCATTCTCTCCTCGGTATTACCGACACTTGATCTGTGGCTTAACACTCGATTGGTCCATGATCTCTATTTAAAGAGCATGGAGGGTCATTTGTAAGGTGACCGTTCATGAGAGAAGCTTATGTAAATTTTCATTCTTTTATTAATAAATTGCCTAAAGTGTCCGCGTTGTTTCAGGCCGTGAACTATTTCCCTCTTTGAGGGTTTTAACCACGTCAAGAATACTGGTGTATTGTTCTGTGATCTGTTTGTAAGCGGTGTCCTTTGGTGTTCTATCTGAGGAACTTACCTTGTAAATTCCTACATGGTATCAGAGATATTTGAGGGCCGCATCCGTTGGTGATCCAAATTGGAAGACGGTACAACTGCATCCGACTTTCATTTC
Organism: Pinus tabuliformis; assembly: GCA_031772625.1. Classification (NCBI taxonomy): domain Eukaryota; kingdom Viridiplantae; phylum Streptophyta; class Pinopsida; order Pinales; family Pinaceae; genus Pinus; species Pinus tabuliformis. The sequence goes on along the minus strand of CM062809.1, from coordinate 669,917,901 downwards.
CTAGACCTACTATTTCTGATCGCTTTCGGGCCAAGGGGACTTCTCTATTGTGTTAGGAGAATCTGTTCCAGTGAGGAACCCCTTTCGTTTCATGCGAAAGGTTTTTCGGTAGCCCTAGCTACGTCATTTTTAAGATCTAGAGGTATACAGTGTTTATTTGCAGTTTTAGTTATTTTCTCTCTATTTTATTTCGGTTTATTTATCTCTCTGTTTTTTTATTACTGGATTTATACCTTTAATTTTTTCATATGCTCTTTGCCCCGCGACTCCGTGTGATCTGGGAAAATCAGAAATAGAAATGAAAGATTTTTCTCATGCATATTCTCTTTTCCGCCATGCCTTAGTGTGATTTCGGAAAATCAGAAACATTGAGGAAAATATTTAGTTTTCGGCAAAAACTAACTTCAAGCCATAAGGTTTGTTTTTTTTTTTGTATGTATGTGTTGGGTTGTGTGGTTTTTTGTTTTGTAGGGAAAAAGACCTTTTTCGAGTAAGCACGTACCCCAAAGCTTCAGTGACAAAAAAAAAGAAACAAAAACAAAAACCCCCCTTCCTCTTTTCCAAAAATTACTAACTTTTCAAACTAGCTCTCTTTGTCCAAAGTTACATGATGAGAATAGAGGTTTTGAGTTCAAGTCTTTCTTTTTGTTGAGTTGCTTTTTCAAAAAGCACATGTAACTCATGTTTTAAAGTTACTTTATTTAAAAGTGTTTTCACCCATTATAAAAAGTGAGTCACTTATAATTCTAAAGTCTCTTTATCTTTTATTTAAAGTTACAATTTAGTGAGTATCTCATAAAGTACCATCGTAAAAGTGACTTTCACCTATCTATAAAAGTGGGTCACATAAAATATTTTTTTAAGTGAGCTAATTAGATTAAGTTTGGAAGATGAGAGATTTTTCTTAAAATATAACATTATCATTCACTTCCGCACATTCATGCACTTTGTCGTCATCTTCAACAACTTTTCTTCAAAAAGCCGTAACTTCATCCGGAAGCCGTTTTCAGAGCTGTTTTTTTTTTAATCGACCTAATTTTTCAAGATATTTCCATTGGAACACTTAGTTTCAACATCTACAGCTTCAGTTTCAGTTAAAATGGAAAGTCCATGCCAAGTTTTTCTTGACAGCACCAACTAATTCCAATGGTGGTCCTACATTGTGGATTTACTTAGAAGCAAAGGTCTTTACAGAATAGCGTCATGCCAAGAAGCTAAACCTAAAGATGAAGATAAGATAGCCAAATGGGAAAATATGCAAGATTAAACATGTGGGTTGATAGGGATGTCTATTTCTCTAGACCTTAGATTCCATATCGCAGAACTTGATACCCCTAATGAAACAATGAAACAACTCATTAAAGTTTTTGGAATTAAAAACGAAATTAGAGCCCATCATCTCGAAAAGGAGTTGCTTATGTTGGACCCCAATAATTTTTCTTCCATTGAAGATTTTTTGTCCAATTTCAAGACCCTTATACTTCTCTTGGAAGGTGTTAAGGTTAAGAAAGAGGATGGTAGCCTTATCTATTCCATTCTTACTAAGTTGGGACCAACCTACTCTGTGTTTGTTTCCACCTTCCATTCTACTAGAGAAACCTTTATTTCTCAAGGACAAGACTACAATCCCCCTCTTTTGACTCCTTTTGTGTTTCTTTAATAAGAGAACAAGAAAAAATCTTACATCTTGGTCTTCTTAATCTTTGAAACTCTTCTAAGGAAGCCTTAGCCGCCCAACAACAACCAAATTCAAAGAATCCTAAGAAGCAATATCCTAAAAAGAATGGTTCTAAACCAAACAAGGGTCCTAAGCAATTTCAGTCTCAAAATGAAAAATCATTTCAACAAAATGATAACTCAAATAAAAACAAAGCGAAGAAGACTGATAGACATTGCAACTTTTGTAATCTAGATGGCCACTTAGAATCCAAATGCTTTAAGAAGATGGAAGCCTTGGAAGAAACAATGAATAAGCATAACGTCCATTTGGATCATTCTTCAACTTCAACTTCATCTTTAGGAATAACACTTTCTGCATGTGGCTGTCAAGCATCTCATTCTGATTATGCACTAAATGTATCTTCTTCTTCTCATTCTCATGAGTGGCTCATTGATTCTGGAGCTTCTTATCACATGGCCAGAAACAAAGCCATGTTTTCTTCTTTAAATGATTGTAACACCAAAAATATATATGTTGGTGATGATAGATCTCTTAGTGTTGTAGGGATTGGAAGTATTCATCTAGACTGTTGTAGCATCCATTGTCATTTAAATTTAGTTTTCAATTTTATCACAAAAAAGAAAAAAATCAAATATTATGTTATAACAGAATCAAAAGAGAATGCAGAAGTCCGAAAGAAATGGTGTGCTTTATATTATTGATGGCTTTTGAACGTGAGAAACATAGGAGAAGATTTGAGCCATTCGATCGACAGGTAACAGATCTAATGGTAATCACGTGCTAATAAGCACAGAAGGTAACTCCAAAATCAAACACGAGAAATTATAAAACTAAGTTAAAGCCTCAGTTAATCGGGGCTGTCCACTTGAAGGATTAAGATCCAATGGTAATCACATGGTTAAAAAGGATGAGGTTTAATTCAGAAAACAATGCGATGGTTTATGGAATGTGATTTAATCCTTTGAAGTCTAGATCGATCACAGCCACTCATCAAGAAGGGACAAGATCCGACGGATATCGCGTCAAAAAGTGCACCGGTTTTATTATAAATTTCGGACTCAAGAAGTCTATGAACTGCAGTTTGTTTCCTTTCAGTTCCATGGGGAAGGTAAAGGTTTGTGGAAAAGACAGATGTGATGAGATTATGAGCCGGAGACTTAATTCCTTTGGTTTCATGGTATTTGAAGTTTTGCCATATTTTGCGTAAATCAACCAATTCCGCTGTTTTAGCAGAATAACTAAAATTAGAGACTAGTGACTATTGGTCGGGTTTCTTTGTGGTTCTTCCAATTAGAACACTTTCGATGTATACATGGGCCCATAACCCACAAGTCCATGCACGAAATTTTGTAAAGATGCAGTTTTGTTGCGTTAAAGCAGTTTAGCTATCATCAGAACATCTATAGGGAAACTTCATCAGCAGTCAAGCCACAGATTTGGAGAGCGAGCAACACTCACCAGTCATACTCTAATTTATGTTACTTCTTGTTATTTATTTTTCTTGAGAAGAATGAGGTGTCTTTACCCTCCAATGTAATATTTTGTAATGACTTTTACTTTAGACAGTTAGGAGATAGTTAAGCAGTTTGACAGTTTTGGTGATTACCAACTGTCCCATGATGTATGAAAAGAGGCAAAATTATAGAAAAATGGTCTGAATTTTGTAGAGACTATAGGATATGCTATTGTATTCTTGATAAAATTGATGATTAATGAAAGAATCAGGAGTTTTCCACACATGGTTGGGTATGCTTTTGTAATTTCACTATTATGTGTCATCATGTGTCTTCCTTTCTTTAAGTATGGTAATGAAGCTGCAGGTATTTGTTTACTTATGTGAATGAAGTTAAAATTCCTTAAAAGAGCACTCATGTACTTCAAGTTCCTACTTCTACATTTCTTCTAAGTTATAGATAATAGTTTTTGTGAAAAAACAACATATTGTCTCTAACTTCTCAAAGCGTTATAGATAATAGTTTCTGTGAAAAACAACATATTGTCTCTAACTTCTCAAAGCATTCTTCAGTCAGCATTTATATCCAGCAACTATATGGCATTTTGAGACTTTCATGTCAGCTAAATATTAAGGGTTAAAATTCAGGCCCTTCAGGTCCTTCACTTGAGGATACATCATACAAATAAGTGACAAGAATAATAAACATTAATGTCTTAAGCACAGTTTCTACACAGCCAAGAAATTGGTTTCTTAAGGGACAACATAGACAATGGTCAATTTAATGATGTATTATGTGTTCCAATCTTATCTCGCAATCTTCTATCTATATATTAGATAACTCATTCAGGTGAAGGTAAAATCGTTGAATTTTCACCTCACGATGTTGTAATTAAGGACCTAAGAGATCCTAGACAGATTTTAGCTATTGGCATTGCTAATGATTCTATGAGGTTGTATAAGTTTAACAACTTTGGGTTGTCAACTCTTCCCTCGGTATTTGTTACTCATAATGATGAAGTGAGCAAACTTTGGCATGAGCGATTTGGTCACTTAAACTATCGCTCCCTTCAAAATCTATGTAAAGAAAATATGGTGACAGGTCTTCTTATGGTATCTTGCAGAGATGGTGTTTGTTCCGGATGTGTACTCAAAAAACATCATCGGGATAGTTTTGAAAAACATGCCTCTTGGTACACCTTAACCCCTTTGTTTTTACATAGTGATTTATGTGGTCCACTTCCAGTTGTTTCATTCTTTGGCTACAATTATTTCTTAACTTTCATTGATGATTTCTCCATACGCACTTGGGTATACTTCTTAAAACTCAAGAGTGAAGTATTTAACATGTTCTTGGCTTTTAAGGCCTTTGTTGAGAAACAATCTGGACATCAAATTCTTAAGCTAAGATCTGATAATGGCGGAGAATATGTTAACAAAAAATTCATCAACTTTTGCAATGAGCATGGAATTCAAATGTAGCACACTGTTCCATATACTCCACAACAAAATGGTGTAGTTGAAAGGAAGAATCGCACCTTAAAGGAAATGGATAATTGTATGCTTCAATCTAAAGGACTTAGTCTTAATTTTTGGGCAAAAGCAATTAACTATGCAAATTACATAGTAAATTGCACTCTTAGTAAGGTTTTAAAGAATATCACTCCAGAAGAAGCATGTAGCTCAATTAAACAAGATATAAGTCACTTTCGTGTTTTTGGAAGTGAAGCATGAAGCATGGGCCCATATTCCATATGAGAAACATAAAGCTTTAGAATTTAAGAGTGAAAAATGTATTTTTGTTGGATATTCTGAAGATGTCAAAGGATATAGACTTATTCCACTTAAGTCCAAAAATTTTATCATTAGAAGAGATGTAAAGTTTGCTAAAAATACATCGTCCTACAAGCCTAGTTCGGCGGATGTGCCACCTCTCTCTATCCCTTCTACTTCTGAAAATATTTCTTCTTCAGATGATGACAATCCTCCCCCACCTTCTTAGGATCCTCCTTCAGCTCCTCAACTTCCAAAATGGGTCTGTGCTACTTGGGATGTAGTAGGTGCTCTTGCAGGTTATCCTACAGATCAACGATGTACAAGTTCTCAATTCGATAAAGCCTCTTCCTTACTAGCTCAAGCTTCAACAAATTATGATCCTGACACCTTTGCAGAAGCTTCAGGCCATCCAGATTGGGATGCAGCTATGAATGAAAAATATCGTTCATTATTGGCAAATGATACATGGGATCTTGTTCCTCTTCCAAAGGGACGAAGACTTGTTAGATGAAAATGCGTTTACAGAATCAAGTTTGGATCAGATGGAAAAGTTGATAAACATAAAGCTCGTCTTGTTGCTAAGGGTTTTTCACAAGTTGAAGGCATTGACTATACTAAAACCTTCTCCCCTGTTTCCAAAATGAACTCTATCCGCCTTGTTCTTTCCCTTGCTGCCTCTTTCAAATGGGAAGTCCATTAGATGGATGTTAAATCTGCCTTCTTGCATAGGGACTTGCACGGAGAAACCTATACGGAACAACCTCCTGGCTTTATACAAACAGAATCCAGCCTTGTATGTCAACTTAAGAAATCCCTTTATGGTCTCAAGCAAGCCCCTTGGGCTTGGTATGCCAAAATGGATAGCTTTCTTTTAGATATTGGCTTTTCTAGGTGTCATTCTGACAATACTGTTTACACCAAGAGAGTGGGTAAGTCTCTTATCAATATTATTCTTTATGTTGATGATCTTATCCTTACTGGTAGTGATCCCAACCTTATAAACCATGTGAAGTCTAGCCTTAAAAAGAAGTTTGAAATGAGAGACTTAGGACACTTGCATTATTTTCTTGGTCTTCAAGTCTTGCAATCTAAGGAAGGTATTTCCATTTCCCAGTCCAAGTATGCTTGTGATCTTCTACGCCACTTTCACATGGAAGAATGTACGCCAACCCCTTCTCCCTTTTTGTCTGGAGCCAAACTTTCAGTCACTTTTACTTCCCCTGAAGTTGATGCTACCTTATACTGTTAGCTTGTAGGAAAAAATTTGTATCTAACCGATACTCATCCTGACCTTTACTTTGATGTTGGCCTCATTGCTCGGTTTATGAAAAACCCACATGAGAGTTATTGGAAATAAACTAAAATAATGCTTTGTTATGTTCAAGGTATAGTTCAGTTTGGGATTCATTTCAGTGTAGAAGCATCTCCTCTATTGGTTGGTTTCACTTATTCCGATTGGGCTAGTGACCCTGATGATTGGAAGTCTACTGTAAGTTATGTCTTCACTCTTGGTTCTGGACCTATTACATGGGCTTGGAAGAAACAAAGTTCCATTTCTCTTTCTTCAGCAGAAGCAGAGTATCGTGGCGCCATAGAAGCTAGTAAGGAAGCCTTGTGGCTTCATCAGATCCTGTCAGAGTTTAGTTTTCAGCAGCAACATCCGACTACAGTTTGGTGTGATAATCAAAGTGCCATTCAACCATGCAAAGATCCAATCCAACACCAGCACAACAAACACATTGAACTACACATGCACTTCATCAGAAATCTCATTGATGACCATGTTATTGAAGTGAAATATTGTCCAACTGATGATCAAGTTGCAGACATCTTTACAAAGGCTCTCACAGAGGTGAAGTTTACTAAACTTTGATTTATGGTTGGAGTTCAGGAAGTTGTCACTAAGGGGGGATAGGCTCTAATGCCTGCTTCCTTCTCCTATTGTGTCATATTTGTACATCCTTCAATCCTATCCGAAGTTGTTGTTAAGGGGGGATATTAGGATATTCTGACACATATGAAAGTTAAGTATAACTTGGTCTAGTATAGAGTTAGGTAAAGCGTGTTTCTTTATTATGTACTTTTGTAACTTACAATCCGATGGTGACGATTTGTAGTAATCTAATGGTTCATTATCTCCTCGGTATTACCAACACTTGATCCATGGCTTAACACTCGATTGGTCCATGATATCTATTTAAAGAGCATGGAGGGTCATTTGTAAGGTGACCGTTCATGAGAGAAGCTATGTAAAGTTCATTCTTTTATTAATAAATTGGCTGAAGTGGCTGCGTTGGCTCAAGGCGTGGACTATTTCCCTCTTTGAGGGTTTTAACCACGTCAAGAATACGGGTGTATTGATCTGTGATCTATTTGTGAGCGGTGTCCTTTGGTGTTCTATCTAAAGAACTTACCCTATAAATTCCTACAGAGACCATGTAGCCAAACTACCTCCCTGAAAAACAATTTGGCCACCTGTGAGGCTGAGTACCAGGCTATGATGGCAAAGAAATGAGTGTACTTTGTCAAGAAATCCACCACCACATATATGCAGTCCTTGCCCTGTACTGTGGGCACCCGGGTGATGAAGTCCATCAATATGCTTTCCCATTTTCCCTAAGGAATGGGAAGCGGTTGTAGTAGACCAGCGGGGTGTGTTTGCTCTCCCTTGTTCCACTGGCATGTGTCACACTCCCGTATATGCCTCATAACATCCTCTGTGAGGCGCTTCCATGCAAAGCACTCCCAAATGGTCTGGTATGTCTTCGTAAACCCATGGTGCCCTGCTAGTGGTGAATAATGGGAAACTTGAAAAATCTTCTCCCTCAGTGGGGAGTTGGGTACCAAGTAAATCCAATATCGGTAGTAGATCACCTCGTTCATCACCTGATATCGGTCATTCATCACCAACCCATCAAGATATCGCATGAAAATTTTTCCTTAGAGTACTTAATGAGTAACTACACCCTCCAGTCCGACAATGTTCATCAAGGATAAGGTGGCTGGTCTCCTGGACAACCCATCAACAACTACGTTTAGCTTCCATTTGACATATTCAATGTGAAAGTCATATGCCTGTAGTTTTCTCACCCACTTTTACTGCCTCTCTTATAACTGTTTCTGCTCTAAAAAGAACTTGAGGCTATTGTGGTCGGTCTTGACCTTGATTGCATGAACTTGGCCAATGCATGTATAATGGTCAACATATCATTTTCATAGATCGAGTAGAGAATCTCATGGGGCAATATCTTCCTGCTCTCAAAATATATTGGGTGCCCCCCTTACATCAATACAGGCTCGCACACCCACTCCTGATGCATCACACTCCAACACAAAAGCTTGAATGAAATCAGGGAGTGCCAACACTGGAAAACTACTCATGACCTTCTTGAGGTAATTAAATGCCTCATGTGTTGTAGTGGTACACTTGAAAGCCCCCTTATTTGTCAAATCAGCGAGGGGTGCAACCAACTGTGACAAACCCTTCACAAATTTCATGTAATAGGTTAAAATGCCCATGAAACCCCTTAACTCGGTCAAATTACAGGGCTCTAGCCAACCCTGGATAGCTCTGATATTATCCTCATGGACTCTGACACCATCCTCCCTAATGATATGCCCAAGGTAGATCATCTCAGTTAGCCCAAAGTCTCACTTGGATAATTTGGCATATAATTTTTACTCCTCCAAGATGCACAATATTGTCTCAAGGTACTATAAATGATACTCCCATGTCTGGCTGTAGATCAATATGTCTTCAAAGAACACTAACACAAACTTCCTCAACTTCCCACAAAACACGTGGTTCATGCATGACTGGAATGTGGCAGGTGCATTGGTCAGCCCAAAGGGCATAACCAGGAACTCAAAGTGCCCATAGTGGCACTATAATGTTGTCTTTGGTACATCTTGGTCCCTCGCCTAGATTTGATGGAACCCTGACATTAGATTAATATTTGAGAAGAACTTCGCTCCCTTCAACTCATCCATCAACTCATTTATACGGGGAATAGGGTAGCATTTCTTCAACATTTTCTTGTTGAGAGCCCTGTAGTCAATGCACATCTGTAAGGACCATCCTTCTTTTTCAATAGCACAACTGATGAAGCAAAAGGGCTAGAGCTGGGTCTAATGTGTCCTAGTTCCAAGAGCTCATGGATGGCCTTCTTAATCTCATCCTGTTAAGCCTTGAGATTTCTATAAGGGATGGTGATGATGCCCTCCACCCCTAGATCCAACTCGATGGTGTGCCCAAACCTCCTATCTGTAGGTTGTCCCGGTGGTATGTCCCCAAACACCACAGGATACCTGTCAAGAATAGCCCATATCTCGGGATGTGGTGACTTGGGATTTCCCCCAGCCTCTAAGATCCTCAACTCCACAACCCACTAGATGTATCCATGTCTCAAGTCAACTTCCATCCTATGGGTGGAGATATTCTATGGGGGGTATGAGTGCATCCCCTGAAGCAACACAATCTTTCTATATGGCCCTATGAACTCCATCTCCAACTTCTACCAATTTGTCGTGACTCTACCCAATGTATAGAGCCACTGGACTCCCAACACAATGTTGGTGTCCGGTACATCCACCACAAAGAAATGATCTATCATGGAGTAATTCCCCATGGTCACTGTCAAAGCTAACACATAGCAGGTGCACTACATGGTCCTGTCCCCAGGCACAAGACTGAGAATCCCTCGAACTCCTCAGTTGTGATGCCCCTCCTCTAAACCAGATGCACATCAATGAAGTTGTAGGTAGCCCCACTGTCCACCAGTACTGAGACACGCTGCCCTTGAATAGTGCCTTAGATCCTCATAGTAAAAAATTTGGATACCCCTCGCAACGATGCAAGTACCCCTCCAGTAGGTGTGAAAGAAACTACCCTTGATGGTGGTGGTGGTGGTGGTCCTCCTCCTCCTCCTGGTGATGTTGTGCTATCCTATACTGGCATCTCAAAATAAGTCTCCTCCTCTGCATCACTGTCAGAGAAGACCTCTATATAGTGAGCCTTTCTTGCTGCACACCTGTGGCCTAATGCCCATGGATTTTGAAAAGTGAAGCACAAATTCCTCCTCTTGAGGTCTCTTTTGGTCTCATCATCCAACTGTGCATGCCCCTAATTAGATCTCGGTGGTGGGGCCCTACTATCATTCCCCTTATGTTGGAAGCCCTGTCTAGGGGGAAATGGTGCCCTTGTCCTAGGTAGGGAATCTTGTAGGTCTCAGGATCTCCCTATGACATCCTACAATGTAATGGAACTGTAGGACCTCACCAACCCACGTAATGGCTCTGCTAGCCCATTGATAAACATGAAAATCCTCTTAGACTATGACAACTCTGGGACCATCACCGACAAAAGAAGAAACTCTGAGACGTAGGTGTTTGCACTCCCAGTCTTCTTGAACTTAGTTAGCTCCCCAAAATACTCCTCTAGATCCTTCCTCTCAAACTGCTCCAACACCCTCAAGGTGAACTCATCATTGGCAATCATTCTAGCATGCCCCAAAGTGGTCAATCCGTGGAACCACCAGTCGTGGGCTTCCCCTTCCAAGTGTAATGTGGAAATCTTGATTGCCTCACCTTCTGTCATTTGGTTTAGCTAGAAATAAACATCCAGCTTCTCGACCCAGGCCTTGGCTGAGCTCTTGGAGGACCCATCAAAAGTTGGGAGAAATAGCCTCCCCACAGTGCATTTCAAGTGTGTCTCCTACACATAACTTCCTCCATTCTATCCCTTGGACTTGTTTTTTCCCTTCAATTGGCATAAATATTTTAAAGTAATGGCTCTCCCAAATTTAGGCCCATAGGACTGATACTCCAGGAAGTAGTCTCCATAGGGTGCTTCCTCTTGCTCTGGTTTTCCTCCTACTCCAGATTATAGGAACGTGGTAATGGTGGATCTAGGGGGTGTCTTTTGGACCAATGGCATGTTGGCATGGAGATGTGCATGGCGGTGTGATGTGCCAGACCCTTCTTTATAGTGGAAATATCCTTGGACTCCTTTTCCCTTGTTGCCATTACAATTTCACTTTCCCATCCCTTCAATGTTCCGAGACAAATCCTGCACTGCCTTCAGTAGGAGTTGGAAAAACTACTTCTCCTCATCCCTTTTGTCTCCCTCGTTATCCCCCATGTTGAGTTCCTCTACCTCTACTTCTTTCGCCACAAGATCAGGGGTGATCTCTAGCTGTCGTTCTTTGCTCCTGTACCTTTCTCTCCAGTATGTCACATTATGCCTATCCTTCGGTGTCATAGACTGTGCTACTCCCACAGGCTGTGCCAATTCTATAGCTCTGATATCACAGTAATATCCCTAAGGGAAAACTAACAGTAAATAATCAAAGCAAAATAGACAACACATCACAAAAATCGAAATAGACAATCAGACCACGAAAATGCTTCCACAACACCGCTGTCTACTCATTTTATTAAATGGGAAATGTGTACAATCAAGGTGCTAGAATGTGTGCACCTGGGATTGCTTTTAGCAAGATATCAAAGCCCTTAATGATCCCTGAATCACCCTCCTTCAAGCCTTGTCAACTCGGCCCAATTGTTGTGTTGTAAAACCCAGAAAATGGTGTTGCTTCCTAAAATGAAGAGCTTCTAGAGCCATCTCTACTACTCAGAAAATTCCTGGAATTTAATCCTGACCTCTACTCAAGAAACCCAAAATAACCCACGAAGGGTTTGGCCAAAGATTGACCTCGAAATTTCGACCCCCTTGAGCTTGACTAGCTCTCTAGCTCGGAAATTCGGCCTATTGAATGATCTTTTGCTAAAATGCCTCCAAAATACCCACAAACCCTATTAGAAGGATTCCCAATCCTTCCCGCCAATTCTCCACCTCAAATTCCCTTATCTCCCCACACTCTCGGAATGCCTCTATCAATGACTGCGTAGTCCCTGCGTTGTTGTGGCTTTCCATGCTACTGCAAATCGACCTCATGTTGCTGGTGTGGATTATGTTGAAGAAGAACTCCCTCCTTGGGTTGGCACTCGAAGTCCACCAAAGCAAGGGCTGGGATTTCCGCTCGAAAACACCTGGTGTGCTGAACAACACATGCAGACTTGGCTCACTACTCAAGCGTGCTCTTGTCAAAGACAAATTTGAAAATGATGAATGATAACAAAAAATGAGAGCTCCTCCCTCTTTTATCGAATTTCCTCCAAGGCTGCCCATGTGGGCCCACATCGACTTCCACCCACCTTCTTCGAGCCAATGAAAGTGTATTCTCCTTGTGGGTCGAAAATGCCTTCATGGTGGCCCCCACATTCCACCAAAGCCACAATTTTTCGTTGAGCCTATAGTTGGAGTGCCTCTTAGGCCAAAAATCACATATGGGTCCCCTAGGCCCCCTTTTTCCTAAGTGAGATAATGTGAGTGAAAAAATTGATCAAAATTTTGATATTCCCTTAGTGAAACACTAAGCAGGAATATCACAAATTTAGCCTAGAATTCCCATGCTAAACAACACTCTAGACCTTGTGCTAAACCACTCTATGAGAAGATGAAATGTGAAGTGTAATAATCAAAATATGCCCAACAAATGAGTCTCTCGTCATATAATTCCTCTCAATGCTTCTAGACTTATTTTTAATATTAGTTTATTGGTGGGGAAAATTTTCCGCTAAATAACTTTTGGCACCATTCTTATAAAATAATATTTATTTCCATTCTCCAATAAAATAATATTTCGCTGCACATTTTTAGTAAAAATAATCTTTAACCTCTTTTAATCAAATTTGGGAAAAATCCCTTCGCAATTTTTCACTCGCAAAAAATTGGAATACTACAGTCCTCCTTGCCAAAAGTTGCTTATCCTCATGCAATTCTCAAACAAATGCTCCTTCTCTTTTTTGACCTAAATTATCACAACAAACAATACCGAGGTCCGAAATGTGCCACTGAGTAATCCCTATCACATGCACTATCATGTCATAAAGGAATCCCTTGATACCAAGATCTCAAGACATCCTGATCAATGTGAATCACCCCTTACTCCACCCACCATGCAACTATGTATAAGCTCCATAAGCCATCCCCATACTATTCATGAGTAGAGGATAATGATATTATAATTCTCGATCAACCCCTCATGAAGCTACCCTATAAGTAGTCAACCTCATGCACTTTAGGAGTAGGCTCTCAAAGATACAATCTAACCCCTGTGGATTTGAATCTCTGCCTACATGAGCTTCCCCTGGTCTCCTCCTATTGATCACCCCACCATGTTGATGAAGTCCTCCACGCCCATAATAAACCATTAAAACCCAATGGAAGATCTGAATGATTTTCCCTTGTAGGAACCAACTCATCCCTAAGGGTAGATGAACTTCCAAATTCTATGATGCCAGGATCCCATGCCCATTGCAACGGGAGACTGTCGTATTGACACTGCAAAACCCCAGTCACGGCTGACTACTCAACATTCTCACATCGGATTCTCCTCTCTTGCAACGCTTAACCACAACACCTGTCATGATTGAAGTTGTGCCTTACCTACAAGGGAACCTCAGTAATGCTAGAGTCCAACATTCCATGGCTAGCCTTGATCCCGAGCAAAAACCTCCCTCGCCATATAATGAAGACCATACAAATACCCCATGTGTCAATCGAAGAATGAACTGAATCACCTACTATCATGGTCATACTCACTAGGATGTGGCACAATCCATCAGGCAACTAGATCCCTCGATCCCATAGCTACAATGGAAGTTCACAACTCCCACTCCTCACTATATGTCTGTATGAAGCCCTGTTATCTGCTAGACTCCATTTGTGTCTCGTCCTTGACTCCTGTATGTAATCAAATGGTTACTAGTAATCAACAATAAGTCTTATACATGCCAAACTACTCTGATCCTGGTAGACCACACAACGAAATTTGTTATCCCAACTACTGATCATGCACCTAGACACTGCCTAGAGTCTGGACACCCTCTTGTAGATGAAGTCTTCTATCCATTGTACATTGTGCTCATATATCACCTCGATCTATCCTACCAAAAGTGCATCACATGGCTCCCTTGCAATCATCTTCTTAAGTGTGAGTCAAGGGGTGGAACATATGATACCTCTAGGGTAAATGGCATAATCCCCCAACCTATATCCGTAATCTTGCATGTTGACCAAATGCCATCGTCAAGAAGTCTCTCTTCAGATACACTATGTCCCATCCAAATGTCTCGAATAAGCCTCTCTCATCCTTCCCCCTATACTGAGAGCATCAAGGGGAAACAACCAAACTCTATACGGTTATAAGCAATACTAGAGAGTGATAGGTGTATATATCCCCAAGCGTAGGACAATTATCCCATATGGATACTCAAGGGTAATCTTATGGATATCGCTTTCTCTGCCTTGGATCTATTGATAACTCAATCGAAGACCTATTTTCACTGAACATGATGTCAGCATATGCTCTTCTATCCCCTCATTATTGGGTAAGTCAAACCCGATGGTATGCTTGACATCCTTGTTAGGAGTCCTCCTTAGAGACAATGCTCCAAGATCTTACAGTGAAATACCATACGCCAATGCACACAACCATGTGTCCCTGTACATTCCTATGTACCACTGTGCCTTGTGGCATACCGATGTACACCACTGAATGCCACCACCCACTATTGTGTCACTTCATATTGTTTGGTGTCCCGTATGTACTGACGCATCTGTCACTCCACCCACAAACCTAATGCAGTGTGATTAACTCCTCCTGCTCCATGGTGCAAACCCACGCACCACAACACACCACCATACATCTTCATGCTTCTTTGTAGGCCATTGCTCATCACTGCATAGCCCTGTACATCATCTCCATATAATTCCCTATTCGGTGGCCTACCCATGCCACCTCCTCTGACAAGATCCTACTAGAGTCTATTAATCATCCCACGACCCCATGCACAATCAACATGCTCAAACAACCCATGTAGTTTGATCACAAACTGACTCACCACTAGTGTCGACTAGAACTCCTCTAAAGAGTGCATGCACTCAATTTCTGGGTCAACTATACCACCAATGTTGTAGAAATATTGCATCGCTAGTATATTATAGTAGGAAGCCCCACCTGGATCCCAATGCAAACCCGGGCCTCCAACATCCCCAATGTCTAAAGCTTCTATTGAGCTTCACTCTAGATTATGATCATATCCATAGGTCTAGCCCACTCCACTGGGTACCAACCTAGAAGATCTTTCCATCCAACCCCAAGGGAAGGATCAAATGCATGTGTACCCATACATGCAACAACATAACATGCAAATGCTACGCCCTTTGCAACTCATGTCGCCTCATCTCATTATTCAGGTCAACACATGAGATCTAACTAGGCAACTCTACCTCTATCTCTCTAATGTGTAGAGGTAATCTAATAGTGTTTTAAGCCCCATCTATGTATACTTGAAGATGGATTCTCTAATGCTCCAATATGTACTCTATTTGTATGTTAAGGAATATAAATATTCCCAAATTCGAGTAAGTTTGGCCACTGACTCAACACAAACCACTTTTATGCCCTCTAGCTCCTCATTTTGTTGTAGAATGGTCTCTCAGACTACCACGACCTTCTTTTCAATGCTAGAATGTCATCCTGGAGTTGTTTAAACTATCATGGGTGGCTATCATATGTAAACTCAATCACAAATCTGGATATCTCTGTGTCTCTTGGTACCTCACCAATGATGGATATGTCTCTTGCACCTCATCAATGGTGGACACCTCTGTGTCTCCTGGCAGATCATCAAATTTATATGGGTGGGCATCGTTTGGAAACTTGGTCACAATTATAGGTACATCATCAATGGATACCTCATCAATGGAGGGCCCTACGAGTGTATGCTCAACTGCCTCCACCAATTTTTCAATCAGGGCTATCAAAGGACCTTCCAACAAAGATGACTCCTGTGTCACATTGGGTATATCTATGTGCTCTTCACAATCCCGCATGCCCTCAGCCTCATGCTCAAACTCCTCCTTCGGCTCATCTTTAGTGTACTTGCATCCTAGGCCCATTGATATGAAATAAGATCTCCACCCGATTCCATCATCTAACTGCTCTCATCCTGTCCACTCCCTTTGAGGAGGTTTATTGCCCTAATTTTATTGACTTTCCCCACATGGTGTAAATGGCTTCACCCCCATGGCATGCACACCTATAGAGTCTCTATCATAAGGATGAAGATGGAACTGGTCCATCATCTTCCTCAACTAGGCCAACCTCTCATCATTCTTGCAGATCTCATCCCAAAGTTCTTGTATTCTCCTTTGCATCATTGGTCTGTTTATGGATCCCCCAAACACTATGCATGCATGCCCAACTCTTCCATGATCTTTCTAACTTCCCCAAAAGTGGCCAAGACCATGCTCTGATGCCATTGTAATATTCCTAATTGGAAAATAAAAAATAATTACTAAAACATGAACTAGAAACAACAATAAAATTTTTCCATGCAAGCACAAATCAATACACTAATGCAATAAGATGAAAGTTCTAAGCCATTTTATTAAATATCAAGAAAATGGTACATATAAGTGAGAACAAAAGAACCTAGGCTTGCTTCTACAAACAATGCAAAACTAGGCAAAAAGGTGAAGACCGAGGGACTGGAAATTACCCAAACAAGTAGTATGCATTGCCTAGAAAATATTGCTGCTATTGCTGAAGAAGAAATGATTTTTCTGCCCTCAAAATTGCTAAGAAAATTTTGAAAGTTTAGCTAGAGCTCCTCACACAAAACCCACAAAACCCAAAAATGGTTTTTCTTAACTCCAAGGAAAGATCAAACCTGCCAAGTGGTGTGAATTACCCAGTTTACCAATAAAACAAACTACTGAGGAATGTATATTTCCAACCCGATTAGTGTCAAGAAAATTTTGAAATTTTAACCATAGATTCCTCTCACAAAACCAAGAAAAAATCTAGAAAAATCTTAGGCAAATTTTGGTTGATTCAGAAAGCCCCAATTAGTGTGAATTCCCCTTTGTGCCCAGCTCTACGCACTGCTCCAAATAAGATAAATTTGTATGACAATGCTCTAACTCTTCAATCTTGCACACCCACTGCAAAATCATATGCTCAAATGAGAAATATCTTGCAAAACCTTCGGTGCTCCAACCCTCTTTAGTTGATTCTCAAATGGACGCATCAAATTGCTTCTGCGAAACTTGGTAAACCCCTACAATAAGTTGCATAGAAGCCTGAGGGTGAAATTTTGCCTGGAATTCCTGTGCTAAACAACACTTTGGATCTTGTGCTAAACAACTCCAAGAGAAGATGAAATGTGAAGAGTAATAGTCAAAAGATGCCTAACAAATGAGTCTCTCTTCCTTATATATTTTCTCTCCATGCTTCTAGACTCTTTTTTAATATTCTTCTATTGGTGGGGGTCATTTTCCACTTAATAACTTTTTGCTGCCATTTTAGTAAAATAATATTTGCTACCATTCTCCAATAAAATATTATTTTGTTGCACTATTCTAATAAAAATAATATTTACCCCATTTTAATGAAATTTTGGCAAAACCCCTCAACAATTTTACACTCACAAAAATTTGGCATATTACACAATGACAATAATATTATAATCTATATACATAAGTAGATAACAACAATATCTCTATACATAAGTCATTTGTTAGACATTGGATAAACTAACGCCCACTTATTTCACGACATGCACTTAATTCTTTTAAGTCCGACAATACATCCGTTTACTCACACCTGTATGTGTTAATATAATAGCAATCATGATTCCAACCAAATTATATAAAATTTCATTTTTGAATAAATTTATTTAGCTTTATTTAATCTCACGCGTATGTTATTATTTTTTATTTATTTGCGAAAAATAATAATAATAAACGTTATCATAGTCTTTTGTTAAAAAGTAGAGATCCATGATGTAAAGTGATATATGAAAAATTGATATATATTATTTCAAAAATTATCTCTAGCCAACTTTAATGATTTACAAAACCTAACATCCTTAAATATAACATGAAGTCAAAATACATATTTTTAAATATAACATGACGACCATATATATATATAATTAATTTGAATGAACCAATTTATAACAAGCTATTTAGAGTTTCTCAATTATGTCATGTAATTATGTCATGTTCCAACCTGAATATGGAATAATTCACTTTCATTCAAGGGATAAACCTCTCATTTGACTGCTATATCTTATAAGACCCCATATACAGGCAAAGAGATTTTCCTATTTCAAGATGCGCAAATATATGGCGGGGTAACATCTCTGAATTAATTATGGTACTTTTTATACGTGGACTTAAATCTACTTGTAGATTTATTCATTAACACGTAGTGTGAACAAAAAGTGACTTCTATTCAATATAGGATTAAAAAATGTTGGGAGGAAAAATTAAATGCTTAACTAGTCAAAATTAATTATGGTAGAATTTTTTTTTTTTTCTCTTTTTTTGGCAGAGGGGTTTAAATTTAGAGGTCGTTAAAATTTAGATGTAAATGTATTTATCAACACAAAATAAATAAAGAAGGGACTTTTTATTTAATTTTAATCTAGAAATCTATTTTCACTCTAAAAGAGGTTTGCATATCAAGGATTTGATCCCTCTCCCGCTTGATAGATAGAGTTAAGATGAATCTATGCTATTTTAATCCCCTTAAATAGACTATATTCCACATGAATACTATAACCCATTTTTATTTAATTTTTATAGTGTTATTTTTTCTTCTAAATTTTTATATATTTTGACTTAGTCAAAATGTTAAACATTGACTAGAGAAATTTGGCAAAAAAATATGAAAAACCATTTCATTATAAGTAAATTATTATTATTATTATTAATTTTTTTTTTCATCTAAAAACAATGAAAATATAATATTTTTATTAAACATGGTACTTAGATTTTTTTCTCAAATTTCCAACTTTTTTCTAAAATTTACCTATAAACTTTTTGAATTTAAATTTGTGTACTTTACACAAATTCATTGCAAACCCTTTAAATTCCATACTAGGTCATTCAAAAAAGAGCATGGATATTTCTTATAAATTCAAAGCTCCATATTGATGCATTTTTCATTGTAAAAAGCTAAGAATCACTCTACTTCTGAAGAAGAATGTGAATGATTCTTGTAAATTTAGAGCTCCATTTTGGTGCATTTTTCAAAATTGTTCTAGTTTCTCCTTAACTATTTTCTCTTTGCATGTGTTTTTGCTTCATCAAATTGCATTCCATAATTCAATTATATGAATGTCACATTTTAAAGCATAGAATTTGCAGCACTATTTTGTGTTTCATGAAGTTTTTTGAAAAGAAAAAATCTAGCTAAATTACCATGCAATCAATGGCTTAATAAGCATCACATTTTAAGAGTATGGTATTAACACAACTATAAAGAAATTATTTATAGTGTTTACTTAACAAGTATTTAATTATATTTTAGATAAACTGTTTGATATTGCTAAGAATATGGACAATAATTTAGTGCCTTCCCACATACTATCTACAAGGTTGTGATTAAATTCTTAGACCATACCATTTAAAATGGAATAGAAAAATAATATGCAAGTAAAAAAACATCTAATGGATGCAAAATAATTTAACCAATTTATTAATTAAACTTCAAAGCATTTGCTTTAGTTCCTTCCCATGACTATCTACAAGGTTGTGATTAAATTCGCAGACCATACCATTTAAAATGGAATCAGAAAAAATAACATGCAAAATTAATAAACACCTAACAGATGCAAAATAATTTAACCAATTTACTAATTAAACTTCAAAGAATTTGCAAGTAAGGTTCAATTCTTTTTTAGTGTCACAAACTTAACATGCAAATTAATAAAAACCTAATGGATGCAAAATAATTTAACCAATTTACTAATTAAACTTCAAAGAATTTGCATGTAAGCTTCAATTCTTTTTTAGTGTCACAAACTTTGGGTGTGTACTCTAACGACATTTCATTTTTATTTAACAATAAGATTCTTAGTAAGATTGTAATGTTATGCGATGTCACCAGTGCCAAATTTTCTTTAATGCATCACCATATTTATGTATTTACTTTTGAAAAAAAATGTTTATGGTTGACTGATTCCAATAATTATCACACAAAATAAAATTTGAAAAAAAATGTTCATAGTTGACTCATTCCAAAAATTATCTTTGCCAATTTTTCATGCACCATTATCCATCGGTGATTTTAGCATACTTTATTCATAAAAAAAAATTGTCCATAGTTTGGAATTCCAATTGATGGTTTTCTCAAAGCCATGTGTCCCATAAAAACATTCCTCCATACCAATCTAAACCCGATCAAACATTTAAACAAATTCTCACATGAAATAAATTCTCTTTGCCAACTTTTCATGCACCATTATCCATTCGTGATTTTAGCATACTCTATTCATCAAAAAATAATTTGTGTATGGTTTGGAATTTTAATTGATGGTTTTCTCAAAGCCATTTATCCCATAAAACCATTCCTCCATACCAATTTAAACCCCAAACATTTAAACCCCAAACATTGATTTAATACAACCGTTTTCAAGCCAACACATTGTTTTCTGAAAACTAATCAATAATTTCTTTAAAAAACACTAAATCTTCCAAAAACAACTTATAATTTTAATACAAAACACATGGTATATTAAAAGCATTTGACAATGTTCAACCACACTTAGTTTATAAGCCAATTTGAAGAAGCCTGCCCATATTTAATCATCAACCATTAATTTCAGAAACAATGATTGCACTTTCATGCTGGTGGCCTATGGATAGTGAGTGGAAAATAATCCTTAACTGGTCTAATAAACTTGTGAATGGTAAATAACATGAAACTTCCATCAAACATTAAAACCCCAATGGTAAAAAAAATATGTTCATACTCCAGTCGCATTATAAAAGCATGTAGCAATTATAAAAATATCATAAGCCCCTAAAAAGGTTCTACAAATCCAAACCACCTTCATATACTTTGAAAAATCACTTTCACATACTTTGACCAAATCTAATGCTTTAGAATAAGGTTGATTCCTCTGACACATATTTAATTACAGAGATAAAACACAAAAAATGATAATTACAACTCACTTTATTAACAAATTCATAATATAGAATTTACATGGCCCCATATACAACATGGGCTCACAACTTTGGCCTTCTTTCTTCTTACTACACTCGGTGCCTTTAATGCTCGGATTACATTTTTATATAAATATGGATAGATAACAATTTGTTTGGGTACCTTTTTGAATTCTTAAACAAATTCTCAGATTCCATAATCACTCAACCACAATCCTAGTTGAGATCCGTTAATTATTATAGACTATTGACTCATCTTATCTAGAAAATCAATTTAGAAAATCAAATTTATTTACATAAAATTCTTACGAATTTCATGACCCCTCTTGTATTTTGAATTCACCAAGTTTGATGATTTGGAAGTGAAAGATGGTCTTGCATCAAATTTCCATAATAGAAAAATTTCATCGACTCTTGTTTATGAGGCTTGCCAGTTTTCTGTAACAATGTGACAGTTCCTCGAGGATCCTAAACTTTGCATTATTGTTGATCATTCGTCTCATCATGTTGTTGTCTTGCCGCTTCTCGAACTTCACCATGATTCCATACTTGCTTTTCTTGTTGCTTACAATCGTGCAAGATAATCATCTCTACATTTCCACTTCTCATGATGCTCCTATTCACCATTTCAAGTGGAATTTTTCCAACCATGAAAACGATCAAAGGAAGAGTATACAACCCAACAAATATGCCTTCACACTTACTCTTGTTTTCACTTACTTGTAGAGTTGGTTCTCAAACTCTTTGTCATGTTTCAATTTGCTGGTTGAACTCTGTTTCCATTATGTTAGTAAACCCTTTAACATTTGGATTTATTGCAACCTCCTCCATAGCAACTTTTTGAAGTTGTTCATCTTCACATTTTGTATCACTTGCATACATGTAATCAACTTGAGAGATGAAAATGATTTCTACTTCTAGTTGTGATTCTTCATCACCCTTCAAGAACATTGTGTTTAAATATTGCTCTTCATCTTTGCTTAGAACAAAATTCAGATTATGTTCTCCTCTAGTTTCCTCTATCTTCATGACAAATTCAAAGGGTTGTTCTTCACCTACAATCACACACAAATCACCATATTTAAAAACATAATCTCTTTAGCCTCATTTGATGTCTCAAACATCAAGTCTCCATCAACATCATCTCCATCCTCTCTGAGAATTCCTCCTTGCTTAGGTTCACATACGTGAGTTGCTTCCTCATACTTAGTTTCCATGAGTTCTTCCTTTAACCTATGTCTCAACTTTCATATCAACGTTCTTGCAAATAATTTCTCAATAGGCCATTTGACCCTTTTCCTCATATTCCACCCACTTCTCTAGTTCCCCTCACCTTGTTGTAGCAACTTCATAAGCACATTCAAACGTTCTTTCATCTCAAGGAGTTCCTCCTCAAACTCTGTATCACTCATCTTCCTTATCTCAACTGTTGTGGCATTGATGTGGCTTCCTTAGGAATTCTTTAAATGACTATCCATAGTTATCTTCATCTCCTCCTCTTCCTCTATGGGCTTTTATATTCCCATTATGAACTATGAATAAACTCTGTGGTAATAGGTCACCTCTCTGCTACACAATACCTCACCAAGATTCACACTTGGCCTTTTGGCATTTCTGGTTCCCTCCTGTGGAACCCCTTGAGAACTCTTTGCTTTTCTGGGTTTATGTAGTCACACTTCCTCTTTTCACCACAGCTACACTAGCTAAATAAATTCTTACCACAATTCTCATATCATTTGCTGCTACTTGTCATTAACTATTTCACAATTAATTGAAAAATGTCAATACTAAATTACCTGCATGTTTCGATTCTGCATTCCTTCATCTGATTGCAATTCTTAATTAACAACCTCATTCCAAAGAGCTTACCAGCTTTGATACCAAATGATGTAGCAATTAACTTAGTGCCAAATTTCCTTGAATGCATCACCATATCTATGCACTTATTTTTAAAAAAAATGTTCATGGTTGACTCATTCTAATAATTCTCACACAAAATAAGTTTTCTTTGCCAAATTTTCGTGCACCATTATCCATGCATGATTTAGCATACTCTATTCATAAAAAAAAATTGTCCATGGTTTAGAATTCCAATTGATGGTTTTCTCAAAACTATTTGTCCCATAAAAAAATTCTTTCGATACTTATTTAAACCCAATCAAACATTTAAACACTAGTTAATTTAATAAAACCATTCTCAAACCAACACATGGTTTCTTGAAAACCAATCAATGATTTCTTAAAAAAAAAACACTACAACCTTCCAAACCAACTCATAGTTTTAATACACAATACATAATATATTAAAACCATGTGCCAATGTAAAAAAAAACCATGGTTTATAAGCCAATTTAGAAAAACCTACCAATAATTAATCATCAATCATTATCATTCACTTAATTTGAGAAACAATGATTACGCTTTCATGTTGGTGACCTATGGATAGTGAGTGGAAAATAATCCTCATCAGTCCAATAAACTTGTGAATGGAAAATAAAATTAAATTTCCATCAAACATTAAAACCCCAATTGGTTCACACTTCATTCACATTATAAAAGCATCTAGCAATTATAAAAATACCCCGAGGAGGTAAAAAGGCTCTCCAAACACAATCCACGATCTTCACACACTTTTACAAATCACCTTTCAAACCTGCATTAGATTTATCCAGCATACACTCTACTCTTTCCCATGGGTATAATCACAATGCTAATCTTTCAATTGTCTCCGAGAACCTAAAACATTGGATCAATAATAAAATTTCAGACTAACTTGAGAATATCACTCAGCACTGAGAAGTGCTGATGCACTGTAATTCTTCACAATAAGGTTGGTTTCTCCAACACATATTCAATTATAGAGATAAAAGAGAGGAAATGATAATTACAACACACTTCATTGTCAAATTTAGTATATAAAATTTACATGGCCTCATATACAACATGGGTGCACAACCCTCGCCTCTTCTCTTCCTACTACACTTTTCTGCCTCTCATGCCCGTAGGCTTACATCCTTATATAAATAAATATGGATATATCACAACTTGTTTTGGTTCCTATTTTAAATCCTAAACAAAATCTTAGATTCTACGATCACTCAACCACAATCCTAATTGAACTCCACCTCACAAGTGCAAATCCGATAATAATTTCAATTAACTCAATTTATTAATTATTCTAGACTAGTGAACCACCCTAATTTAAAAAACCACTTTATTTATATAAAATTCTCACAAATGTCAAGACCCCTCTTGTACTTTGACCTCCACAAGTTTGATGATTTGGACGTGAAAGGTGCTCTTGTATCATTCTGCCATTTAAATTGTGATTTTGAATGCAAAAATGAATTTAACGTCTTTCAAAACTCTTGGAGTTCTTGGATTTTGCAAATTCAACAACTTAAAATTACATTTTTCGCAATTTCTTTTCGCATTTTAGGTAAAATCGACTAGAAAATTTGTTCGAAAAGGACCAAAAATTTGCCTCATTAGACTCCTCCCAAACTCTTGGGTAATATACCTTTCAAACTATCAAAATAATATCCTTCTTTTTCTAAGCCTTGGTGAGGATACAATGGGTTTACTAAGGAATATCTTTTCCAATCTGGGTTTCTTCCTCATTTTTGTTGATCTCCTCCTCTTTTCTTGTTCTTCCTTCCTTATTATCTTTGTGTATGGTCACCTCAATATGCCAAATTTCTTTTCATTTATTTCCCTAATAGAAACACCAACCACCTTGAATTTTCTCATGCACTTGGGTGTGTGAAGGTGTTACGTACCTCTTGACATGCCTCCTCCCAAAATTGAGGGAACAACAAGAATGAAAGAGCATAGATGGTCGAGATATACCCTTCTCTCTCCTCCTTCCTCTCTCTTGCTTATGCATCCCATTACATGAAATGATAAGAGTTATGAGGTACAAGGGGTCTCATCGATGTGGAGGATGATGCTTGTACATTATAATCCACTTGTAAAAAGAGAAGTTATCACCTAGTCACGATATTGTTAGTAAATCCATGTGATGGCAACATGATTTAGTCTAACTCTCCCTTTGAAATCTAGGTGGTTTCTTCTAAGTGTTGGGGACTAAGGGGAACCTGAGAACATATAAATGATAACATAATCTAAGATAAAATAAATAGAAGAGAAATAATACTCCAAGATGGGGGTGGTGTTTAAAGACACCATTACAACACTTAAGCACACTGCATTATGCTAAAAACGTCATACTGCATGATCAGAATAATTCCTGACCTTCATCATTCACTCGATTCATATTTGATCCATAGGATCTTTCTTTTATAGTATCAAAATATAACCAACTTCTTCAAATTGTGGAAGATTTGGTCCTCTAACGAGCATTAATTGTTCCATCCATTTTCGTGAAATCCACACCATTTCAATGGCTAGTTAACTATTCTACTTGACTTGTATATCCCGTTGATTCTTTCAACCATGTCGATTCATCCGATTACTTTGTCAATGATCCTGCTAGTTGATCATTTTACCAACTATTTTCTAGTCAGTTACTTGACCAATCTGACAACCACTCAGTGGGTTTCTCTACTAGTCGACCACTCGACTGATTGTTAGATGTTAGTTGAACCTTTGACTAGCTATCTTCAAAATGTCCATACGTGTGATGGATTAGTATAATCTTAGGTTCCAACAATCCCCCATTAGCACCTCATTCTGGTGGTTCATGAGATGAAATTATGTTTGCAGGAAATGTTGAAAATGAAATAAGAAAATCCTAATTTAATTTGTCCTTGAATTAAATTAGGAATTAAATTGTAATTCCATATCTCATGACAACTTGTAATAGTTAACTAAGTTAATTTGACTTAGTTAGCTCATTTACTTTGAATTGAGGGTCTAACTAGAGTCATGTAGAGTGTTTCCCACAATTAGGAGCACTAGTTGGAGTTATTTTGAGTTGTAATTATTTAATTCAATTTAACTCTGTTAAATTCAGTTAAACTAGTTCCAATTGATGGAGGAATTAGTGGGAGATCAGAAAAAGTGGGGTGTAACCAACATTAGTGGGGTGTAACTCACTGTAGTGAGGTGTGACTCACTATAATGGGGTGTGACTTACTATAGTGGGGTGTAACTTGCTGTAGTGGGGTGTAACCTGTGGTAGTGGGGCGTAACTTGTAATAGTGGGGTGTAACCGACACTGATTAGTAAACCGAAGATTGACTCATAATTAACTCATGCATGTCAGATCAGAGAAATACCTAGTTGAGATTGGAGTTCAAGGACAATGTACTATCAGTTGTATAATCATCCAAATTGTATAGGTGGTGCATGCAATCAAAGGAATACCTATGAGGATTGTGCAATTCATAATTGTGGGATTTCCCAATTAAATATGGGATCATTCCCAAGGGAACAACACAAGGAAGTAGGAGTTTGGAAGGCAAGGAAATTGGCTAAGTGTTGCGCAGAGTCAACCTAGAAGCAATGAGATAGATAGAGATAGTGCAAAGGTTGCTCGAGCTTGAGAAAAGCATTGTAATCTTCTCATATTTTTTTATTAATGTAATATACAAATAGCAGGTATTTTTAGCTGTGGATTTCCCAATAAAATCATTGTGTTAGGCGTGATTGAATTCTTTCTCTTATATGCTTCCTGATTTCATCGATCGTTTATTCTTTCTGCTCACGAGTAAAGTAGATTCAAGTAAATTGTTTTTAGAATATTACAATATGCAATTTGAATCTATAAGGAATTTCTACATTGCATCAGAGCTAAAATCACTATAGAAGAGGAGAATACGAGTTTGTCTTTTGCAGGAGAAATCAAATTTGTAGTATCATACTTCAGGGCTAGTAGGATGTCGTTCTACGAATTGAGACTCGAATATGCCTTTGAGGGTAGTTCAAACTATATTGCTTGGAAGGATAGGATGGAGGTAGTGTTGGAAGTCATCATGCTTAAGGAATTCATAGACAAAGATATTCCTAAGCTAGTTGATGCTCAGGAGCTGAAAAAGTGGAGAAAGTGTGTGGAAAAGGCAAGAAGGTTTATCCTAGAAGGAGTTCAAGATCATATTGTCTCGAACCTCCAAAATAAGGAAACTCCATTTGCAATGTGGAAGGACTTTACAAACCTGTTTCAAAATAGCAATGACCACAAGAAGCTGACACTAAAGGAAAAGATAAGAAAGATCAAGATGGAGAAGGGAAACTCAATACCGAAGTACTTGACCAAGTTCACCCAATGTCGAGATGACATTGGAAGTGTTGGTGTTATAGTTATTGAAGATGTTATAGTGAGCCTAATGCTTCTAGGGCTTCCCAAGAGTTGACATAGTTACCAGGACTCAGTTAATGGGAGGGAGAAGCTACCAGAGTGGGAGTGATTGTGGTCTGACTTGGTACAAGAAGAGATTCGATGGAGGACCAAAGATGGATCCTCATCCAAGCAATATGATGAGGAGAACTGTGCCTTAGTTGGAAAGGTGAAGAAAGGGAAAGGGAAGTCATCTCATTCCAAATCAGATTCTAGTAAGGGCGACAAGAAAAAGGGCTTGTTAAGGATTAAATGTTTTCACTGTCACGAGTTGGGACATTATGCCACAAAGTGTCTGCATATGAAGGCCAGTAAGAATCCGTCAGAAGGAGTGGCAGGTGAATTTCTTGATTCACAATTCGAGTCGGAATTCACCCTCATCGATTGCATGGTGACATTAGTGATGGGTAGTGTGTGGTACCTGGATAGTGGAGACTCATTCCATATGACTGACAACAAAGAGTTCTTCAGTGAATTGGAGGAGAAGGACCTCCAGATGCACATTGAGATGGGAGATGATGCGAGGTATAACAGATCCGACATTGGTACTGTTACCTTTCAAAGGGATTTTGACACTCCTCTCATATTAAAATATGTCATGTATGTTCCAGGTTTGAGGAAGAATTTGGTTTCAGTTGCCATGTTGGAGGATTGTGGCTACAATGTGATACTTAGAAAGGGAAAGGCTTTCAATCATCACATAGCCTTAGGATAGGTGAAGTGGATTGGGGTTCAAGTGAAGAACCTCTACAAATTGGATGTAGAAGACTGCGCTGCTTTGAGCACAAAAGCAGAGAAGGTGCAGAGTTGAGACAATAGTGAGTTGTGGCATAGAATATTGGGTCATTTGCAACATGAATCTTTGAAGATCATGCAATAAATTTCTACATGAATTCCCAAGGGTACACTAGAGTAGAGAGACACATGCAAAGGGTGTACATTGGGGAAGTACACCAAAGCATCCTTTGATGATAAAGATAGTTGAGCGCAAGTGATCCTTGATCGAGTTCACTCATATGTGTGTGGACCATTCTCGATAGCCTCCACAACCAAGCATAGGTATTATGTAATATTTGTTGATAATTTTTCTCGTAAGTCCTGGATTTTATTCATGTATAAGAAAGATCAAACATTCGTTAAATTTTGTGAATTTAAAGAAATTTTTGAGAAAGATGCTGGGAGGAAATTTAATTCTCTCAGAAGCGATAACGATGGAGAATACATGTCAAATGAATTTGAGAAATTATGTGCATAAAAAGGAATTCAATGAGAGTTAATAGCACCTCATAACCCACAACAAAATGGGGTGGCTGAAAGGAAGAACATAAGTATTGTGGGAGCTACGCGGGAAATGTTATATTATCCAGGCTTACCGTTGCACCTGTGGGATGAAGAATGCAACACAACTCTGTATTTACAGAACATAAGTCCTCATCAGATTCTCGGGATGAGTACACTAGAAGAAACATTTTTAGGTAAGAAACCATATGTGGCACACTTCAGGATCTTTGGTTCATTAATCTACTGTCATGTTACCAAGGATGCATGGAAAAGGATAGAGTCAATAGTTGAGTTGGGCATATTTGTGGGGTACACTGATACACCTCACAACTATCGAGTGTACCTACCATCCAACATGATGAAAATGGTTCATAAAGGTGAAGTTCAATGAAGAGAAGGCCTGAGATTTTCCCTTGAGAGGGAGATCCAGTTACATGCAGATGAGGATATTTTAGCTCTAAAGGAGGAACCTCAAGATGATGTGGAGCAGCCACATGGAGAGGAGCAGAGTGGAAGCACCCATTCATGCAAATACTTCCAAATATGGAAGGAAGCGCACCAAAGAGGTTGACATATTGATGCATGATGATAGAGAGAACATGGGAGCAACCACATCATAACACAGGCAGAGGAGGTCACCATATCGGTACACTAGCTACATGGCTTTGATGAGAAAGAGTGTAGAGGTTGAGTCATCCTCATTCGAGTAAGTAGTGGAAAAACTAGTATGGGTCGATGCCATGGTTGAAGAGTACGACTCCATTATCAGAAACAGTGTTTGGGAAGTTGTCCCAAGACCAGAAGACAAGTCAGTGGTGAGTTCTAGATGAATTTACAAGGTAAAGAAAGAAGCAAATGGGGGTGTGGAGAAAAAAAAGGCCAAATTTGTGGCCAAAGGATTCTCTTAGGTGGAGGGAATTTATTACGATGAGACATTTTCTCTAGTAGCAAGGTACTTTGCAATAAGATCTATTCTAGCATTGTCAGTGCAGATGGGATGGAAGCCTAGATCAGATGGATGTGAAGACATCATTCCTCAACGACATGATTGAGGAAGAGGTGTATATTGAGAAGCCATAAGGATTTGAGACGTTCAACAGAGAGTTGAATGTGTGTAGAGTCAAGTGAGCAATGTATGGACTGAAACAAGCACCCCGTGCTTACTACACTAAGATTGAAAACTATTTCATCGGTTTGGGCTTCACCAAAAGTGATGTAGATGCAAAAATTTACCATATTGTGGTTGAAGTTAATTTTTTTATTATAGTATTATATGTCAATGATTTGATTCTAACAGGTGATGAGAAGATGATAAAATATTTCAAAGAGGATCTTGCAAGAGAATTCAAGACGAAGGACCTGGGGCTCATGCATTAATTTCTTGGTATGGAAGTATGACAAGGAGATGGGGCACAATTTGTCTCTCAGGGAAAGTATGCCAACAATATACTAAAAAAGTTCCACATGGAGAGAAGAAAACACATGGAGACTCCTCTAGCAGGTAATTAGAGGAAGGAAGATGCTACCTTAGGTGAAGTAGTGGAGGCTATTATTTATAGATAACTGGCAGGTTCACTTATGTATTTGGTGAACACATGATCGGACACATGTTTAGAAGTTAACCAACTTAGTCAAGCCATGGTTAAGCCAAACAAACTTTATTAGAAAGAAACTAAACATGCGTTGAGATACCTTAGATGCACCACTCAGTATGGTCTTTGGTATAAATAGACAGAGGGAGTGAAGCCTTAAGGCTTCATAGATGTAGATTAGGCAGGGAGTCCATCTGACATGAAGAGAAAATCAGGGGGAATCTTCAGTATTGGGTTAGTAGCAATTTCTTGGTACAATATGAAGCAGAGATCGGTTGCACTCAGTTTAGCAGAAGCAGATTACATGTCTTCTAGTTAAGAAGCTTGTGAGGCTATCTAAATGAGGAATATCCTTGTTGGATTATTTGGTCAGCAAATGGATCCTATAGTGATTTAATGTGACAATACAAGTTGTATCAAACTCTTTGAGAATCCATTTTTTCATGGTCGGTCCAAGAATATCAACATCCAGTATCACCATCTATGATATTGTGTGTAGAGGAGAATCATGTTGCTGGAGTACATTCCTATAGAGGAGCAGGATGCAGATATTTTGACAAAGGCATTGTCAAGATGAAAATTCGAGTTTCACGGAGGCAGGATCGGGGTAGTAGATAATCCCTTTCTTGTTGAGAGGGAGTGTTGAAAACGCAACAAGAAAATCCTAATTTAATTTGTCCTTGATTTAAATTAGGAATTAAATTGTAATTCCATATCTCATGACTACTTTTATAGTTATCTAAGTTAATTTGACTTAGTTAGCTCAGTTAATTCGAGTTGAGGGTCTAACTAGAGTCATATAGAGTGTATCCTACAATTAGGAGCACTAGTTGAGTATATTTTGGGTTGTATTTATTTAATTTACTCTAATTGAGTTAAATTCAGTTAAACTAGTTCCAACTGATGGAGGAATTGGTGGGAAATAAAAAATAGTGGGGTGTAACCAACAATAGTGGGGTGTAACCAACATTAGTAGGGTGTAACATACTGTAGTGGGACGTGACTTACTACAGTGGGGTGTAACCTATGGTAGTGAGGTGTAACTTGTAGCAGTGGGGTGTAACCAACACTAATCAGTAATTTGAAGATTCACTCATAATTAACTCATGCATGTTAGATCAGAGAAAGACCCAATTAAGATTGAAGTTCAGGGAAAATGTACTATCAATTGTATAATCATCTGAATTGTACAGGTGGTGCATGCAATCAGAGGAAGGCCTATGATGATTGCACAATTCATAATTGTGGGATTTACCAATTAAATATGGGCTAATTCCCAAGGGAATATCGCAAGGAAGTAGGAACTTGGAAGGTGAGGAAATTGGCTAAGTGTTAGCCAGAGTTAGCCTAGGAAGCAGAGAGATAGATAGAGATAGTGTAGAGGTTGCTTGGGCTTGAGCAAAGCATTGCAATCTTCTCATATTTTCTGATTAATGCAATATACAGATAGCAAGGGTTTTTTTCTATGGCTTTTCCTAGAAAATCATTGTGTTATGTGTGATTTAATTCTTTCTCTTATATGCTTCATGATTTCATCGATCGTTTATTGTTTCCACTCATGAGTAGAGTAGATTCAAGTCAATTATTTTAGCATATTACAATCTGCAGTTTGGATCTACAAGGAATTTCTACAGGAAACACCCATCAATAATTGCAGCTTCTTGAAGCCTAAGCATACCATGAAACTTAAGAAAATTGGCTCCATTCAATGGTTTCATATTGATATCAACAAGTTAATGTTCTTCATTAGACGAGAGTGATAATCTTATCTTGAAAAAATAATTGTGAACTGTAATGAGTGTGAATCTCAACATGCTTTATTTAACTGCGTTTAATAGGGTTGTAAACAATTTGAGTTGCACTTTGATTGTCATAATAAATAGTAATTGAGGCCTTAATAGGAAACCCAAACTCTTCCAAGAGTTGACGAATCCAAGATGCCTTTATCCCTGCATTAATAACTCCTTTCTATTATGCTTCTATAATCGATAGGGATACTACATGTTGTTTCTTGTATGACCAAATCAGTGGTTCAATACTGAAGTGAAATAGAAATATAAGAGTTTTGAACTACGTTTCAATGCCTATGATTTAATTTGGGAGAACATATTCCAATCTCATAATAATTATAAAGGAAAAAGTAATTTTTATTTTGCATTAAGAATCCATACCAATGAATTATGTGGTTTTCAATCCCTCAATTGTGGATCAAATTGTAAGATAAAGTTCCAAAGACTTGGAAAATAATTGCATGGTAAACACCCACAATAAATGCCAATGTAGTGAAAAAGCATCGTTGTAAGGTCTACATAAAAGTAGAATAACACCAATGGTGGGGAGTCCTCATGAAGATCATGATAGGGAATATTGATAGGTTATATTTTCTCAGTTGGAGTAGAGCATTTATACACTAATAGAGATGGTAAGATAAACACTAATAATGAAAGGTAAGGAGGCCAACAACATGATCGAGTCAAGCTTGGTAAACTCACCTTCTGAGACCCTTTTAAAGAGATATTTAAGCTTTGAAAAGCATAATAGAGGCATTTATTAAGCACTCATGAGGAAAATTGGGTATTATAGCCAAGGTCTAGTTAATGAAGGCCAAGGGATTCTAATCCCCACTGTAGCTTAATAGAGGCCCAAGCATGAAGGCCTGTGATTTAGTAGATAAGAAGATAGCACAAGTTTAGATCAAACCACCTTTTTGCAAGTCTAGAGAAATTGGAAAAGAAGCAATTCCATAGAGAAAAATGAAATTAGAAAAGAAGTCTGCAACAAGCCTCTCAAATCTACTTATAGAGGGTTTAAATAATTTAATGAATAGATGAATCTTCCATCCAGATCAACTGCAACTCTTATGGGATCAAGAAACCAATACTGACAACCATCATCACAAACTAAAGAAGTGTGGCATAGTTTGTTTTATTTGGAATAAAATGGGTCATAAGGATAGCAATTTTTGACACTCTC
Source organism: Pinus tabuliformis (assembly GCA_031772625.1). Lineage (NCBI taxonomy): Eukaryota > Viridiplantae > Streptophyta > Pinopsida > Pinales > Pinaceae > Pinus > Pinus tabuliformis. The sequence continues at coordinate 669,884,760 of CM062809.1, read as the reverse complement.
AAAAGTAAAGAAACCCATGTAGGAAATATTGCTAGTCTTGTAGTTTGACTAGGAATTTGGAGGCCAAATTTTGCAGATTCGATCAAAACTCCATCCCAAGAACCAAACAACCAAGAATAAAGCTTGGAGAGTCAATACCAAAGGTAAAGAGGAGTTGCTGGTACTTGAAGCCCAAGAAATAATGGTTTTCCAATGAACTATTACAATGGTTAATGCCATACCTAGCCATGAGATAAACAATAGGTTTATGCAAAAGGCATCCCTTATTGGAAACTCTTAGATTTTATCCTACAATAGAGGAACCTTTTCTTGGAGATTTTCTAGAGCCTTCATGGCGATTAGAGAAGAATGTCAAAGGGAGTTGATTATTTTTGGTACCAAAATACTATAAATGGGTAGGTATGATCCAAGTTAGATCCTTGTTAAAATTTATCATAAGAACCTATTTTCTTTACCTTTTGTAAAATTTGTAAAAGTGTATTTTATTTTATTTTATTTTGTCTTTTTGGAAAATTTGGAAGTAGAAATTAACCATTGTGATGGTTGGCCTTCCAAAGGTATCCCATTAAAGCAATGAAGGCCACATTGAAGACATCCACAAGGGAGATGCAAGGAGAACTAAGGGAATATAGTAGCAAAAATAAGAGCTTGAAGAGGTTGGACAACATACTTGTAGATTAAATGATGAAGGAGTTAAGCCTATTATGTCCATAATAAGTGAAGTTTCCTTTGAGCCATGGCCATCTAAATTTTTTTGTATGATCTTTGAATAAAAACGCACATCTATGTATAGCTCACCCCTTTTCATTTATCTCCTGAGCTTATACAATGCCAATTAAATGTTTAAATATGTGTTTAATTGTTTTAGTTTCATGGATTTGGTTTTGGTTTACTGGTTTATTATGTGCTTGAGAAATTTTGGCTATGGATGTTTCATGCAAGCTATAACAATCTCATTCCTATAAACACAATGTAGGAACCCTACTCTATTCATTGGTTTAAGAATTCTCGTTTGTCTCACTCTATGAGTCAAATTGGTCTTGGTCGACAGTTTTCCTTTGCCCATAAAATATTCATAGCCATCTATTGTTTGTTGGACATTTTTTATTTTCTCACAAGTCATCCACAACCATCTATTACTTGATGGGAATTTTTCTTTTTTCCCACAGACCATCCACAAGATTTTGTTAATTGTTGGGTGTTTTTCCTTGCCCATAGGCCATCCACATCATTAGGTAAATGGTTCTAGTGTATGGGACAATTTGTTTTCCCTCCTATTTTCTTCCCTTGAAGTAGGGGATACTACTATATGCATACTCTATCCACAAATTGATTTTTACACTCATAACAATTGTTTTTCTTAAACTCAATCCACAAATCCTTTTTGGCACACATTCAAATGGTGATTCCATCTTTGATTGATTATGTTGCTCCCTTGTATGATCAAAAACCAATTAGCAGATAATCTTTACATGGATTGAAAATTCTTTAGCAAATATGTTTTTTGTATAACTTAGAGTTGGAGTGTAGAGTGGAATATTTTAATTTTCAAAGTGTTGATTTTTGTTCTACAACACAATATTTATTTTCCTTTTGAGATGGAACTCATAGTGGTTATCAAAGAACATAAAAGAAGGAGTTTAACACTAGGGCTAAATACCTAAGATTTAATCAAGTAGAGAATATTCTAATCTAATAGTAATTGCGAAAGGAAGTTGTTAGAAATTGTAGCAAGAAAGGATAAATTTGACTTGTGCCTTAGTCAAATTTAGTAATTCGATTTTCGACATCAACAGGATGACTTGGATTGCAGTTAAATTGTGTGACATGGATTTGTCTAGTTGTTTACTCAATAAATTCGAGTTATAGGCTATAAGTAGAGTTGTGCATGTAGTGGTTGCTAAACTTTAGCAATCTAGTTAAGTTATTTTCAGTTTGACTTAGTTAATTGAGCTCAAGTAACTAGTTGAATTAGTTGAAGGTCAATTGAGTAGTAAAATGATTGTTAACCTAGTGATTTCTCAGTTAGACTAGTACATCAACCAAAAAATAGGCTATACATGCATGGAATTCTAATTAGCTAGAGTGGAGGAAAATGCACATTGTAATTATCAATTATATACTACTTGAGTGTACATGACTGGAAGTTAAGAAGGTGAATCATTCCTTGGGAATTGCATAAGAAAATAGGAGAAAATTCCTATCTTTTAGGAGTTAATTTCCTCCAGGATCGTGTAAGGAGATAGGAGAGAGTCGGGGTCTTGAATTGGTAAGTGTTGGCTAGAGCAAGACAGTCAATAGGAGAACAACTTTATAACGTAGGTTGTGCTTCACGACCGAAGCAAGACATTGTAATAATTTTTCATTCTCATCTGATTAATGAAAAGCAACAAAGGGTTTTTTCCTAGTCGGTTTCCCATATAAATCATTGTGTTCTTGTGGTGTTTTAATGGTTGCATGTCATTGCATGTGTTTCTAATTTGTGATTTCCATTCTGTAGAATAGTATAGGTGATGAGCCTCATCATTGGATAACTATATAGACCTTAATTCACCTCCAAGATTACTAAAATGAACTCTTCTCATAATTCCTTACATGTTTTAATTATATTTTTCTTAACGAGATGAGTAAAAGTAAGATGTTATATCTAGTGGTCTAATGTGCATTGATTGCAGGTTTTTGAGAGAAAATCATGGCAATTTTTGCTAATTAAGGGTAGAAACTTGAATGAGACAAGGAGGAGATATTACAGGAGATATATCCCCTCACTAAATCCTCACTCATTCAAATATTCCTCAATCAAATCACACTAACTTGGAGTTGCAAGCAATCGAGTCAGGGAAATCATGGACAACCGAGCGAGTGACAATAAAGACCCAGTTCATCTTGAGTTTGGAAGCCAAGCCTCCCTATATTTAAGGAAGTTGTTGGAGACTTTAGTTGTATAAATAAGGAGGCCTAGAGCCTCATTAGGATTTAGTTTTTTTTTACGTAAGAGCACTAGGCATTTTCGAGTTAAAGTCTTGTGGCAAAACATTGTTATGTAATTTTTCTGATATGATAATGAGAAAGCATTTCCTTGATCCAGGACTGAGTTGACTCAGAGGGTTGAAGATTTTGGGTTAGGGTCCAACTCTAGAAGAAAATGATCCTCTTCTTGTACTTGTATGTTTAGGTTATTTCATAGATTAAGAGTTGAATTGATTTTAGCATTGTTTCATTGCAAGTAGTGGTAAATTTGATTAGTTTGCTTCCATTTGTGCATAGCTTTAGTAGTAGTTTTAGAGAGGTAAAGGAATACCAAAAAGGCTGATAGCAGGTGGATTTGGCCTCACTCCTCCCTTCAGGGACCATGGTTTGAGGAAAAACTCCTATTCAGCCCCAAAAAGACAGAATTCTGATTTCTTATGGAATTTAGGGTTTTCTACTACTTAGGCCAACATCTTTTCAGTTTTCAAGAATAGGTTTCAGTTGTCATTTCTGATATCTCCAACTTTGTATTAGATCTCATGGTGTTTCACAATATTCTACAAGTATTTCCATGCATGAACTAGGCAACTAAATAATGGATTTCTGTTTCTTATATGATTAGAAATCTTCTTTGTTTGACACGATTCATGGGTAAATTCTAGTGATGTATGTGTGCATGAGCTTTCAATAGGGCAGTTTTAGAAGCCCTAGCCTAACCTCATCCATCCATGATCACCAAATTCCACTAAGTCCATCAATCAATTCATCATCCCATAGGAACAACTTTCCAGGTTTGTTGAGAAAATCCAACCATCTTACAAACTCTGTTGTGAAATATGAAGAAGTCCTAGCCACTCCCTTGCCTTATTTCTTCCACCCTTCACCTTCCCTAAGGCCTATACCACCTTCCAAACCAATCCTATTGTTCTCATCCGAATCCTGTAGGAACACAGGGGATCCTGTAGGAGCATTAGGACATCTTGTAGGAAGCATTAGGACATCCTATATGACAACTTGTAGTGGTCTGTTTTGAGGCTGATTTGTGGAAAAAGCATACATGAAGATAGGAGAATACCCCCACTTGCTTCCCAAGCCATATGACCTTTCACAACCACCTCTAACCCACCTTCCACATCACCAAGAAGATTTAGCATTCACATTTTCACAAAAAAAGGACAAAAATGAAAAAGAGTTATTGTGTTCATTCATATGCACAACAGTAAAATGTTTGGTTATTTTTCAGATTGCATGCCTAGGATAGTTAGGATTACGCACATGTTAGCTTAGAATTATTCTGAAGAAAGATCTCTTAACAAGTGGTTAGATGAGTGGTGTGTTTAAATCATTTATTTCAGTCTTTCATTATTGAAATAGACAATATTTCCATTCTTCTAATTAGGGTAAAATTCCCCTTTCTTCGTTGGTAATCAAACTTCTTCTGGATCAATAGAAGGTTGGTTTGATAAACCATAGAGGTTTATTGCTAGCTCAGCAGTGACAAAGAATGGACCCATTGCATTTGCTTGTGTATACAACAATGTCACCTCCAAGTTTGTATGAACATCAGGTTGATAAAGTAAAGTTGGTAGCCATAGGAGCTGCAACATTCTTGCTGCAATACTGGTTCTCATTAAGAGGAAATGTGTAATATCTTGATTTGAGTTTGATTTCATCACTAGTAGAAAATTTCTATTAATTTCTACATGGTATCAGAGTAAAAATCACACTAGAAACCAATCTATATAGCCTCTTCTTCAGAGATTTTGATTTGTAGTTTTAGTGAAGCAATTTTCTTCCACGCGGGAAAATTTATTTCAACAAATTGAGATTAGAGTATGCCCTTGAGGGAATGTCAGAATTTGTAGCCTGGAAGGACATGACGGAAGCAATGCTTGATGATAATGGTGTGCTAGAGTACACCAAAAATTACATTCCAAGGACAACAATATTGGATGCACAACAGTTGGCCCAGTGAAAGAAGGATACCACAAAGCTAGGAGGGTCATCCTGGAGGGTGTGAGAAACCACATAATATTGAATTTACATGGAAAGGAGAATCCATTTTCTATGTGGAAGACCTTCACTAAGCTATTCAAAAATGGTAGTGATTCCTAGAAATTGACATTGAGGGACAAGCTCAAAAACATCCACATGCAGAAAGGAGAAACCATTCCACATTATCTCTCTAGTTTCACTCAATATCTAGATGAGCTTGGAGGAGTTGGAGAAAATATTCCCTCTTCAGAACTAGTGAGCCTAGATCTCCTACGCCTTCTGAAATCTTAGCACATCTACCAGGACTCTGTAAATGGAAAGGAAAAATTACCAAATTGGGAGAGACTTTGGTCTAATCTGGTGCAAGAAGAAATTCAACGAAACACTAGAGATGGACTAACATCCAAATATGAGGAGGAAGATAATTTTTCATTGCCTGGGAAGGGAAAGAAGGCCTAATACAAGATAGAGTCCAGCCAACACAATGGGAAGAATAAGGACCTAATCAAGATAAAATATTTTCATTACTATGAATTTGGTCACTATACAAAAAAGTGTCTGAACAAGAAGTGTAACAAGAAGCCTTCAGGAGGAGAAGGAGGTGAAGCAGTTGCCTCACAATTCGAATTAGACTTCACCCTAATTACATGCATGGCAAACACTGTAATGGGGAGTGTGTGGTATCTGTATTTATGTGCTTTGTTCCATATGATATGATGCAAATAATTCTTCAGTAGCCTAGAAGAGAAGGATCTTCATAAGCATATAGAAATTGGGGATGATGTTTGGTACATTACCAAAGGAATCGATATTGTAACCTATAAGAGGGGGTCAGGTTCTCATATTCATCTAAAAGATGTTATTTATATACTTGGGATGAATAAGAACCTAATCTCTATAGTTGTATTGGAGGATTCTGGCTATGATGTTGTTTTCAGTAAGGGGAAATCCTTTCTGAGACATGTAGCTACTGAGCAAGTGAAACAGATTGGAGTTCGAGTGAAGAATCTCTACAAAATTGGGGTCGAAGCTTGTGTTGCACTATGTATCAATGCAGAAAAGGTGCAATGTCAAGATGTTGGAGAACTCTCTGTAGAAATTCCCACTGTAGATCACCTGATAATGTAATATACTAAAGCAAAATTCTTGATCTACTTCTACAATCACTTTAGCGAAAGCTTAATCGAATATGAGCAACATCAATAAGAACACATATAACTGATATGGAGAAATCAATCACACATAACACAGAAGATATAACCAGGGGAAAGCACCAGCCTAAAACCCCAACTCTGTATTATCATACAAGTGGAAATAAGTTCAGTATTACAAAAAGAATCAGCTCAAAAGCTATCCTTCTCTCTCTGCAATACCTCTGTTTCTCATAGATAGTCAAAGGCCTATATCAAACCTTATCCTCTTCCCTCCAAGCCTCCTATTTCTTTGCGCAATTTTCCTTGGGGTCCAGTGAAGCCACATGTGTGAATTGGCCTCTTCACATACTCACTAGCCTCTGATCCAACTATGCAATCCTGAAGGAGATAAATCCTTCTCCATGGATGAGCTTCCTTTATAGGAAAAATCCATCCAACTGATAGTACACCGTCCCTCCTCTGATCTCAACTGGGTCTCTATTTGAACTGACATGCATGAGTTATTCATGAGAGAATATTTAGTTATCTAGAGTGCAGCAGTTATATGCAAGTATGCATTAACTAATTGTACTCACATTAATTTAAACAAACTATTTAAATCAATCTAACTGGAATTGACTCAGTTAAATGAGCCAACTAACTACTACTCAAATTAGAACTCATCCTTACTCTTTAACTGATGGATAAATTCCTCAATTAATGGAGAAACTGTTGCATGTCCTCACATAGACTTCATGTTTGATTTTTCAAAACTAATTAACTCATGGTGAATTAATTAATTTATTTTCAAACAGCTGTTAAGTTCAAATTCGAATTTTACTTCCTATTTTTAGTCTAGGGACTGACTAAAATAGGAATCCATCCTAAACTACTAAAAATAGAATGTTATTTTTAGCATTTCCATTTTTCATTCCCTGTTGCTCAATCCAACACTGGTACCCAAACTGCTATTTATAGCAATGCTATTTTTAGCACTTATATTTTTAGAATTTCTTGTTGCCATTTTCAACACTCCCTCTCAATAAGAAAGGCATTCCACTCGAACCCGATCCTATACCTTTGGAATGTTCTGCATGCAACACTTCTACCAAGTGTGGTTGCTCCATCAACTCTAGGAACAAAAAAAAAACTCCCAATTGACCTTTATGTTGGGCTAGAAACATACTCTGATGTTGAAGCTCCATCTCCTGCTGAAAAGTGCTCCCTCTCTGACCTCTAAGCTACTGCAACACTCCATTCATCTCGCACCATTGCACACCTCTCTGTGACATCCTGCACTGGTGCAACACACTTGTGCCTCTCGCATTGCTGCAGCTTGCTAGCTCTGCACAGTCTTGGGATTTCTGCTCTGTAGCTCTCTCTGCCGTTCCATCTGCATTTGTCTCTACCCACTCAGCCAATCCTTCTACTCCTCCTTAGGGCTTTCGTAGCAAGGTCGAATCAAAGAGGTTGGGTACCTCAAGGATCCTGCCCCTATTCCAACCTTCTTGGGACTGTCACTCCACATCGCCCCACCTCCTACCTAGAGGTATGGATGCATGTGATCCCTCTGCCCACTTGGCTCGAAATTTCCCCCTACTGGAGGTCTCTGCATGAGTGGATGCCTCCACTCGATCTCCACTCGGCTTCCCTAGTTGTGGATACTCCACAACCTCCTGAAGCTACTTCACCAATCGTGGCTCCTCCACAATTGTCTGATACTTCTCCTGTGGTTGCATGTTGAGAGGTAATTTACTCTCCCTCTCAACCACCAAGTATCTAGCCTTTGCCTTGCTCCGCAAGGCTTTTCATGCATATTTTACCTCAAGTGCATACAGGTTCTTGGCTAGCACACCAATCTGTTTCATCTTTCCCACCGTCATGAAATTTTCTGGAAAAAAGCTAATTTTAAATTAGCGATATCTCCCTCATCCGAACTGTGATTCAGCCAATTTTTTTTTGAATTTGGGTATTTTTTCGCAAGGAATCCAAATCTACTATTTGTTTCTGAAAAATTTTGTACTAAAATTTTCAGATTTGCTTTGCAAACTCTCTGCCCAAAACTCAAAACTTTGAAATCACCTCTCATTATATTGTTCTCTCCTTTGATCAACATGGCTCTGATACCATGAAAAACTTTTTCTACAAAACCTCACTGTGATACAATGTATAAATTTTTATACAAAACCTCGCTCTGATACCATGTAGAAATTCCCACTGTAGATCACCTGATAATGCAATATACTAAAGCGAAATACTTGATCTACATCTACAACAAATTTAGCATAAGCTTAATCGAATATGAGCAACATCAATAAGAACACATATAATTAATATGGAGAAATCAATCACACATAACACAAAATATATAACCAGGGGAAAGCACCAGCCTAAAACCCCAACTCTGTATTATCATACAAGTGGAAAAAAGTTCAGTATTACAAAAAGAATCAGATCAAAAGCTATCATGCTCTCTCTGTAATACCTCTGCTGCTCATAGATAGTCAAAGGCCTCTATCAAACCTTATCCTCTGCCCTCCAAGTCTCCTATTTCTTTGCACAATTTTCCTTGGGGTCCAGTGAAGCCACATGTGTGAATTGGCCTCTTCACACTCACTAACCTCTGATCCAACTGCGCAATCCTGAATGAGATAAATCCTTCTCCATGGATGAGATTCCTTTATAGGAAAAATCCATGCAACTGATAGTACATTGTCCCTCCTCTGATCTCAACTGGGTCTCTGTCTGAACTGACATTCATGAGTTATTCATGAGAGAATATTTAGTAATCTGAAGTGCAATAGTTATATGCAAGCATGCATTAATTAACTGAACTCACATTAATTTAAACAAACTGTTTAAATCAATCTAACTGAACTTGACTCAGTTAACTGAGACAACTAATTATTACTCAAATTAGAACTCATCCTTATCTCTTTAACTGATGGATAAATTCCTCAATTAATGGAGAAACTGTTGCATGTCCTCACATAGACTTCATGTTTTATTTTTGACAACTAATTAACTCATGTTGAATTAATTAATTTATTTTCAAACAGCGGTTAAGTTCAAATTCAAATTTTACTTCCTATTTTTAGTCCAGGGACTGACTAAAATAGGAATCCATCCTAAACTGCTAAAAATGGAATGCTATTTTTAGCACTTCCATTTTTCATTCCCTGTTACCCAACACCGGTACCCAAAAACAATGTAAACTTTGAAACGGGAACTATACACTCAAAACGGGAACTCTGGCCAAAAAACCCAAAAAAAACATCAAAAACAGTGCTCAAAACGAAAAGTGTGTATACTGGAACGATGTTTTTATTTTTTAGGCGTCAATTTTGAACATGTTTTAAAATTGGCAGTGACTACAAAATTTACTATGAAATTTTTGTGCAAAATATAGCTTCAAAATGAAAGTGATGACACTAGAACAATGATTTTTTTTTTAGGGTCAATTTTCAGTATTTAAAAAAAATGCTAATAAAACCAAATTTCTATGTGTCAAACAAAGTTGTTTATGCGGGAAAAAACACACTAATGTTTTTGGTAGAATATCATTTTTCTTTCCTAAGTATAAATTTAACATGTTTTCAACCATAACATGCTAGATACAAAAAAAATTGAAATTTTTTCAACTATAAAATAAAAAAACCATGACATTATGAACAAATTACATCACTAAATGCATTCAAAAGTCATTATTTGTATATTGAATAAAACATATTTTATATCTCTAATTTAATATTGCATTGTAGATATTTTAAACAATAAAATTTATCATAACTAAGACATATAATCCAACAACATAAAAATGCCTCATAACTTCTCATTTAAAACCATATGGAAAACATTAATTTTATTTGAAGATACGATGCATACATCAGTTATATAAACTGTCTTAAACAATTATTCAAAATCACTCATGTTTTCTGGCACACCATCAGAATTCACATCTTCAGATGAGTGACTGGATGCTGACGAAGATGTTCCATATTCTTCTCTTTCATCAACTAGTGCCCCATCTGAGTCCACATGCATGCCCAACATTTCAGGTTTCAAAATTCTTCTAGATCTACGACTGGTTTCAGGTGACTCCCATGTCAACATTGTTCCTTCTGGTAACAACCTTTTCAGAATCTCTATCGTCTTGAAGCGAAGAGTTCCTCTCTTTGTTAAATTGAAGTAATAAACAAGTATGTCTACATCCTCCAATTTTAATATGTCTGTGCAGCAGCGATTTACATTTGTACCCTTTCTTTTTCTTTTTCCGCCATTTTTTTTGTCAACTACCATCTCTGGCTTATACACACCATGGAATGGGTGTGTATTTGTGGCATACCAATATACTTCAACACTTGTAACATCCTCATTTTCTGTAAAGACCTTTATAACTTTAGCAACCCAAAATGGATAGCCATTGGGATCTCCATCTGCTAGCACTGCAATCATGCAACCCTCCTTAATATCCTATACTGAACCCCTATAAAGGTCTTCCATGGCTTCACGTTGTGCACGAGATCTTCTGGAACCAATATACATCTCTCTTTCCTCTGCCTGTGAAGAATTAATAATACCTTGAGATTGTTGCTGTTCAACAATGTTTACTTCCTCATGTTCATTCGACACATTATGTGGCCAAATAAATGGATTTTTCAAAGGTATATCTTCATTTATTGTTGTCGAAATGATATCACTTTGATTATTGAAAAACGACTCCCACCAAACTGAATCAGCAATGTCAAAGTACTCATATGTATATCTAATACATTTTTTAATTTCTTTCAGGCAATCAGAATAATTTATAGCCCTCTTCTATCTACATGCATTCTAAACTTCACCAACTGATTGTAATAACAATATTTTTGATGCAAATATTGGATGATCTGGAATGAACTTCAAAAATTGCAATCCTGATGACGGTGACCATTCTGTAGTAGTTGAATACTTCTTGCCCCATATTAGTGTTTTCCCATCAATTTTTTTGATACGAAATTGATGTTGGAAGCTAATGTCATTAAGTTGTTCAATGCATTTCCCCTTACCATATGATCCCAGAATAAACCTTCGCATATCAATAGTTTCTTCCAACACATCAAAAGTAGGCTATGGCATGTATGATTTCTTAATACATTCAATTAGTGATGGCAAGCTCCCAAATTCCTTCCTCTTCAATGTGACTGAAAAACGACTGAACATCTGATCAATATGGTCATGAGTGTGCCCAACAAGAAGGAAACCAACCTTTACCTTTTGAAAAATTCCCAATTCAACAAGCATGTTTAGATATCCAAAAACAACCTGATTTTTGTTTTCACGGCAAGTGTTGTCCAATTGTAGATACAAAACTTCAGGAAGATTACCCGACCAATGAGAAATCACATCATGAATTATGGTTATGGTCAGATTTGCATCATTATGAATATTTGGAGCTGTGAAGTACACCCTTGGCAACATTTTCCCATTGAAGACCATACAACCGACTAGGTGAAATTGAATAAAGTTTTCCTCCTGTAAATTTTTGGGTGTGCGAACAAAATGTGGTAAAAGTGTTTTCTTCTGGTCCATACCATCAATTATCAAACCCAAATATTTATTCGGATTATCATAACACTTCTTTCGATGCTTGTACAACTTCTTCCTTTTGTTTGTTTGTTGTTCGCGATGCTCTTGAAGTTGTTTGACAATTAAATCTATACAACATAAAAGAGATTCATTAAGAAATATGTTTTCATAGTTGATGACTATACAATTTTAAAAGTTAAAGTTATGAACGCTTACCTCTTTCTGAGCTTTCACATTTGTCCCTTTTTGATTTAAGAGAAGCACATGTACTACAAATCCCCATCCTTGTCTTCTTAGGAATACAGACATTGTTGAATTCTTTCTTCCATACCTTCACAAAATATTGATATGTAATAAACTGGCCATGTCCCTCAGCACCTTCTGCATATTCTTTGTATAAATTGTAGATTTCTCGTCTTGAAAAATTATCTGGAATATGTATTGTCTCTCCATTTGGCATACACTCTCCATGCTTTGAAAAGAAACCTTTCATCCATGACATTGCAGTATTTGATAATGGACCAAACAATCTTTTATGACGTACCTCTGAATAAAATGTGGGATCCTTTTCCAAATTTTCTTGAATTCTCGAGAGACGAAAATTCCCAATCGAATGAAACATTTTGAAACCTTTTCTACAGATAAAAAAAGTCCCAATATGATAATCATAACCTGACAATGTATATTGCATGCACCCAACTAAATATGAATTTTGCATGCTTTTATTCATTGACAAATATCTCTTCCTGCTTTCTAATGCAAATTTGAAATCCATATGTTTCAAGCAATCTTTTTGGCAACATTCACTTGAAATGAGAGCACTGGTAGAACTTCTTCTCATCAGATATTCTGCTCTACCCCTTGTATAACTAGAACAACTTGCATTGATACGAAAAGGTCTGCTCCTACTCCTTGATACAATGTTTCTTGGCAACATCTCCATCATTTGATCATCATTTGTATAAGGCTTTTCATCATCATTAAGAGGAATGTTATCCACACTATGATCAGCTCTGCTTTTCAAATATTGACTTGGAGGATATTCTTCATCTTCTGCTTCTTCAGTGCTACTGTCGTAGTCCTTAGAATTCGGACTGAATGGAAAATCTGACTCGATGTTTAATGGATATTCTTCCTCATATGCATTGCCAGTGCTACTCTCATAGTCCATAGAATTAGGACTATGTTGAAAATGTGACTGTTTACTTATTGAAGATGCTACATCCCGTCCTTTGTCACTGCTACCTTTATACTCATTAGAATTAGGACTAAGTGCATCATCCTGTCCTTCATCACTGCTGCTCTCATAGTCCGCAGAATTAGGACTAAGAGGACGCAGTGACACTCTATTATTTTGAAATTCATCATCACGCTCTTCATAACTATTGCTCTAATAGTCCACAGAATTAGGACTAAGTGGACACTGTGGTACTCCAATCTTTTGAAATTCATCATCCCACTCTTCATCACTGCTGCTCTCATAGTCCTTAGAATTTGGACTAACTAGACACCGTGACACTCCATACTTTTGAAAATCAACATCATGCTTTTCATCACTACTGCTCTCATAGTCCTTAGAATTAGGATTAAGTGGACACTTTGACACTCCATACTTTTGAAAATCAACATCATGCTTTTCATCACTGCTGCTCTCATAGTCTTCAGAATTAGGACTAAGTGGACACCGTGACACTCCATTCTTTTGAAATTTGCCATCATGCGCTTCAAAACTACTGCTCTCATAGTCCTCAGAATTAGGACTAAGTGGACACCGTGACACTCCATTCTTTTGAACTTCACCATTATGCTCTTCAAAACTGCTGCTCTCATAGTCCTCAGAATTAGGACTAAGTGGACACCGTGACACTCCCTTCTTTTGAACTTCACCATTATGCTCTTCAAAACTGCTGCTCTCATAGTCCTCGGAATTAGGACTAAGTGGACACTGTGACACCCCATTCTTTTGAACTTCACCATCATGCTCTTCAAAACTGCTGCTCTCATAGTCCTCAGAATTAGGACCAAGTGGACACCGTGACCCTCCATTCTTTTGAACTTCACCATCATGCTCTTCAAAACTGCTGCTCTCATAGTCCTCAGAATTAGGACTAAGTGGACATCGTGACACTCCGTTCTTTTGAACTTCACCATCATGCTCTTCATCACGGTGGCTTTCATAGTCCTTAGAAGTAGGACTAAGTGGAATCTGTGACTCTTTATTTATTTGAAATTCTCCATCCCCTCTTTCATCAGTGCTGCTCTCATAGTCCTTAGAATTAGGACTAAGTGGAAGAAGTGACTTTCTATTCATAGTGGAAGAATTCCCGCTATGTTCATCAATATGAATAGAGTTGTTACGCGATGAAGAAGTTGATGGTGTATAAATCGAAACTTCACTATCAAAACAATCCATCCCTTTCAAATAGAAGATGTTGAATGATACAAATGGAGAGTCTCCTAAAGATATTATATAGCTTAAAGAATGAAATTTTCCCTCCAAAAATTTTCCCTCCAAAAACTTTCATGAAAATATTTCCCTCCAAAAAGTTTCGCGAAAATATTTCCCTCCAAAAACTCTGTTAAATTTATTTACCTTATATTACTTTGTTTTACAATTTATTGGAAAATGTAAACTAATTTTTTTTATGAAATCATAATTAAAATTGTACATTACAACTTCTACATTAATTATTATAATAGTTAAACCATATAATATTCACTTTCCAATACTACAATATTCACTTTATAATATTTTAAAACAAATTATCCCACATTCAACCCGTTGTAAAACAAATCTATAATATTCAGTTTATAATATTGTAAAACAAATTATCCCATATTAACCGTACAGTAAAACATCCTTGTAACTTCACTTACATATTAAAATTTCATTATCACTATTACTAACATCACATCTAGGCTTTCTGAAAACCGGTGAAAGAGTCGTGAATTTCTGGAGCAGTTAAATCGCTATCAACAATATATTCAACGAAGAATTCTCTCAATTAAAAGGTAAGTTAAATTTTTTTCCTTGAATTTTTTTATATTAAATTAGTTTAATGAAAAATCATGAGCATGGTGGGCTCGGTCAACCTCATTTTCTTAACACCCATGGGTGCGCCCCACCCCCCTCGCTCGCCCGCCCGCCCGACCCCTCCGGGCGCCCTAACAGCGCCCCGCCTCACCCGCCCGCTTGGCCCCTCCGGGCGCCCTAACATCCCCCCCTCACCCGCTTGCCCGGCCTGGGCCCCCTCACCCGCCCGGCCCACCCACCCCATCCCCCCTCACCCGCCCGCTCGGCCCGGCCCGGGCACCCTAACCCGCCCGCCCCACCCCTCTGGGCAACCCACACACGCCCCCCTCACCCGCTTGCCCGGCTCGGGCGCCCTCACCCGCCCGCCCAACCCCTCCTGGCGCCCTCACGCGGGTGCCCCACCCCTCCGGGCGGGCCACCCACCCTCGAGTGCCCTCACCCGCCCACCCCACCCACCCCCGGGCGCCCTCACCCGCCCCCCCGCCCGGCACGGGCGCCCTGACCCGCACGCCCCACCCACCCGCGGGCCCCCTGACCCGCCCGCCCGGCCCGGGGGCCCTAACCCGCCCGCCCCACCCACCCGCGGGCGCCCTCACCCGCTCGCCTGCACCACTCACCCGCGGGCGCCCTCACCCGCCTGCCCGCCCGGCCTGGGCGCCCTCACCCGCCCGCTCGGCCCGGGCACCATTACCCGCCCGCCCGCCCCACCCGCCCGCCCGCCCGCCCCACCCGCCCCACCCGCATGCCTCGACTTAGTGACCAACTACCACCAAGTTCACCATATCAAGGTATGCACCTCAACGGTATGCTCTCCATCAGATATCATCTCGATCCATGATCATCGACCCCTCTGCCACAATCTCCACTGCAACATCTCGTGTCGACCCCATCATGTGTCCCCAATGTGAACCTCTGCCATGATACTCTAGCATGATGCCAACGTATCTCTGCACACTTCTGGACCTCATGTCTGAACTAGTTGGGTAGCTAATCCAACCATCACGCTCAATCCATGAGAGTGAACATCCTCATGCCATCATCAGCTATTCCTCAAACATCTGCTACATCCTTGACTCCTCAAGAATCCATCTCCATAATCCATGCTCAGGTCCATGGAAGCTCCATCCATCTCATCTGGAACATGTCATGATGCTTGATGCCAAGCCATCCCTGCACCATCAGTCATACCTGCTCAACCATGTTTAAGGACTCACTGCCATGAGCAGCTAACAATGAGCCCCATCTTCTTCATCCATCTAAGAAGATGTAGAGGGAGTAGAGCCTGAAGGCTCTCCCTCACTAATCAATTCGATCCACCTATCAGAATCCTCAATCTCCATCCTTTGTAGATAAGCAACCCGGTCTTCCCTCTGGACATCCGGCCTCACATATAACTCCTCATCATCATCATCATCCTCCACCAACTCTAGCCTTCTTGTCAAATCCAAGATGCTATCTGAAAGTGTCTTGATGACCAATGACTGTTCCACAAGCTTTGTCTCAACACTAGACAACCGCTTGTTCACCTTCTCCTTATCCTCCATTTGCATCACTCCCAATTTACAATTAGGCCTTGTCACACCAATGGTTGGTACACCAATGGGTACATCTTCCCTTCCATCATAAATGTAGAGCTTCTTCAAATGTGGAACGATCATAGCATCAAATTGTTTCATGAAATCCATCCCCAATACAGCTTCATAGTCATCAATCCACACTATAGTGAAGTCCACCTTCCCGGTCCATTCACCAAGTGTAGTGTCCACCCTTTCAGCTATACCAAGAATCTCAATAGGAGGAGAATTCACTGTCTTCATTTGTGCCTTTGCCGGTACAAATTTCAGCCCAATTCTTCTCGCAGTATCTTTGCCCATGAAGTTGTGAGAAGCCCCACTATCCACCATAGTGAGCACATCAGCACCTCCAACCTTCATTCGAACATACTCCAACTTGTTCCTTTCAGGATCTCTTCTAGAGGCCACTTCCGTAGTAGCAGAAGCACCAAGTATCTGCATCATCCCCACAGAAGCATCTTCATTCTTTCCATCAGACTGTGCAATAGCGGCCACCTTCGGTTTAGAGGGACAATTCTTCACCATGTGTGGTCCTGCACATATCCAACACTTCAAAGGTTTCTTCATCTTCGAACCATCATCCGATTTCGAAGCATCATCCTTCTTCTTTTCTTTCGGCTTGTCGGACTTCTTTTTCTCATCAGAAGTCTCATCATAATGATCCACCAACCTATCAACCGCAGCAAAAGCCTCCTCAAGTGTCCTAATCTTCTGCCTCTTCACCTCATTATGTGCGCAAGGCTTCAACCCAATAATGAAGTTGAACACCTTGTCCCTTTCCGCCATGTCGGGAAGTTCCAGAGCTGCAGTTGCAAAGTCTCGCTGGTATGATTGTAGGCTTCCAGTTTGCTTGATGTACTTAATCTTCGTCCTTGCTTCCCACGTTTCATCCTGAGGATTGAAATGGGTCTACAAAGCCTTCTTCATGTCATCCCACGAAGTGATGTCATCAGCACTGCCATTGACAATCTGATCCACCCTCCTTCGCCACCACATCTTAGCATCCTTTGTCAAGAACTGAGCAGCCACCTTGACTTGTGTCTCACCATCAGGTAGACTCAACCGTTCCAAGTACTGCTCCATGTCCCATAGAAAGTTTCCAAGAGTCTTTGCATTCCTTGTGCCATCATAAGATTCTGGTTCCTTGACCTTCACATGAGGCACTCCTCCACCTGAGTTATGCCTCACGGCCTTCTTCAACACCGCGATCTCATCCTTGGCTTCATCAAGAGATTTATTTACCCTGTCAAGAGATCCCTTCAAGTTCACGATCTCTGCAAGACCTTGATCCCTTGCTTCTTCGACCTCTTTGGCCCTTATCTCGAGTTGTGTACACATAAGATCAATGTACTCATGCTGCGTTCGGAGCTCATCAAGTTCTTCCCTTAGCTTCGAGCTGGCCTCTCGCTCCTTAGTGAGCAAGACCTCCCTCGTATCCCAGGAAGACTCCATGGCTTCCATCCTCTGCAGTATTCTTTCCATAAGTGATAAAGTCCAGGCTTCATGGCTAGACCCAACTTGAGACCCGGCTGCCATCTCTAACAGCTTCTTCTTCCTTTGCGATCTAGTCTCCACCATCCAACACCCAAACCTGTTCGAGCTCTGATACCACCTATCACGCCCCTACACCTGCGGTAGTCTTCCAACCGCTTGTAGCAAGGTGTGGCGCCACCGAACGCTTTCTTTTCACCAATACTAACATTCGTGGACTACACCTACTTCACATTAACATACTTAGTTTATGTTTCACAACCAAGTAAAATGCAATTATCCTTTATACTTAATGAAGCCCATACTCATTCATTATCATCATGCAATTATACCAAGAACAACAACAATTGCAACAAGTATAAAGGGAAGGGGCAACTCCCCGTAATGTGAGTCTGCCCGAAAATATATTAAGAATATCAGTTTTACAATGTACAAGTGTGCCTTGCCAAACCAAGTCTACACTTAGCCAAATATTACAACGGAGAGGCAACCCTGCCTTTTACAATACATGTGCACCCTTGCACAAAGAGAAGTGCTCACCCGAGCCACTTAAAACCTCTTCACCAAGTCCTGCACAAATCTGTACATCCACCGCACCTCGGGCACACCTTGCCCACTCCTCGACTGACTCAAGATCACCTCAAGATCACCTTCAAGTGCACCCTCAAGAGGAGCACATGAGATATGCGTAGCTCCTCTTATTTCTGCGCACTATTCACTTGTCTCTTGATCTTAAGTGTAGAAGAGATGTGAAGTTGATTGTTTTAATGAGCTCTCAAAGCTCTCACATATATACCCAAAATTGCGTGGGTTTACAAGGGGTGTGCAGCCCCTTGGCCGACCCCCAAAACCACTATCCATGCGCCCCAAGCTTCATTTGTAAGTCAGCTTGCACAATTCTTCAATATCTCATATATATGTAATACGCTCCACACTTAGTCGCATAAGTGTTTTGCATATCGTCGCAAATAACGTCACATTCCGTCGGACATTTTGTCGGTGCCCCGTCACACATTTTGTCCGCGTGCCCGTGCGCTCGCCCACACGCCCGACTGCGTGCACGACTTTCCGGTGCCTGTCGCACTAATCTCCCGAAGACCTTACACGGGCGGCCCGGGTGGCGCCTGCACGAGGGGGGGCACCCTCGTGCAGGCGCCACTCGGGCCGCCCACGCCCTCGCCCGGCAGGCAGGGCGATTCCCAGAATCGCCCTGCCTACCGGGAGAGGGCGCGGGCGGCCTGGGTGGCGCCTGCACGAGGGGGGGTGTCACGCCCCTACACCTGCGGTAGTCTTCCAACTGCTTGTAGCAAGGTGCGGCACCACTGAACGCGTTCTTTTCACCAATACTAACATTCATGGACTACGCCTACTTTCACATTAACATACTTAGCTTGTGTTTCGCAGCTAATTAAAAGCAATTATCCTTTATACTTAATGAAGCCCATACTCATTCATTATCATCATGCAATTATACCGAGAACAACAACAATTGCAACAAGTATAAAGGGGAGGGGAAACTCCCTGTAATGTGAGTCTGCCCAACAATTTTATTATATCAGTTTTCCAATAATACAATCATCAAGTATACTTGGCAAAACTCCAAGTCTATACTTAGAATATTTTACAACCAAGGCATAGAACAGCCTTTCACAATCATGTGCACCCTTTCACAAAGAGAAGTGCTCACCCGAGCCACTTATACCTCTCCACCAAGTCCTGCACATACATACATTGAACTCCTGGGTATACCATACCCTCGCTTCAACCGGCACAAGACAACTCTTGAAACTGCACTTAGATAATGCGCATGAGTTATGCGCAGCACTATCTAAATCTGCACAGGTTTTTACCCCTTACTTGTGCGTAGAGAAGACACCAAGTTCGTTGGTGCAAATGAGCTCAAGGCTCTCCTCAACTCTGCGTGAGTTTGGAGGGGTGTCCAGCCCCATGGCCGACCCCACAGTTCATTACCACATGCCCACATATAACTCTATTACAAGTCGGCTTGTATGTAATTGTTTCATCGCATATAAAGGTGCGCTCCAACACTTAGCTGCACAAACACTTCGCACATTGTCGCACGTATCGTCACACTTATGTCGCATTATTTCCGCACTCCGTCGCAAGTCCGTCGCATCGTGCGCTCGTGCGTCCACCCACGTGCCCATGTGCCTACCCGCGCGCCCTCGTGCACGACCTCACTCGGCGCCCGCAAATCGAAGGCCTTATAGGGGCCGCCCTCGTGCAGGCGCCACCAGGGCCGCCCGCGCCCTCTCCCGGCAGGCAGGGAGATTCCGGGAATCGCCCTGCCTACCGGGCGAGGGTGCTAGCGGCCCGGGTGGCGCTCGCACGAGGGGGGGTGCCCTCATGTAGGAACCACCCGGGCCACCCATGCCCTCGCCTCGTAGGCAGGGCGATTCCCAGAATCGCCCTACTTACCGGGCGAGGGCGCGGGCGACCCGGGTTGTGCCTGCACGAGGGCGCCCCCACTCGTGCAGGCGCCACCTGGGCCGCCCGCGCCCTCGCCTGGCAGGCAGGGCGATTCCTGGAATCGCCCTGCCTTCCAGGCGAGGGCGCGGGCAGCCTGGGTGGTGCCTGCACGAGGGCGCCCCCCCTCGTGCAGGCACCACCCGCGCTGCCCGCGCCCTCGCCCGGCAGGCAGGGCGATTCCCGGATCGCCCTGCCTGCCGGGCGAGGGCGCGGGCGGTGTTATAGACATTTTTGTGCCTTACAACTCCAAGCATGAAATGTCCATAAACCAAGGGCTCCTAAGTCCCTAAAAGTGTTGTTCTAACCCCTAAAGGAACAAGGTCAACAGATTACAGCTTCTCCCAGAAGTTCTCCACCAGAAACTGCTCAGAATTGGTCAAAACAGGATCATTTCAGCTGCTCCACTAGCTAAGTGCGTTGCATTGCACCTAAATACACTATGAGGGTGCGTTGCATTGCAAAAGTCCCTTCTGTGGGGTGCGATGGGTGAGAAATGACAAATGGCAGTGTCATTCCGCGAGGTGGAGAGATAATGGAAGCTTCCAGAATCTTCTCCTGTGACACTTGCCTCACTAAATTCGACCAAGGATGAGTAAGAGGCCTTCAGTCTCCAAGTGGAAGCAAGAACTGACAGAGAGAAGACACTAATCAAATCACAAGCTGACTCATCCTCCTTACACATATCTATATATGGATCCCTCATCTCAGAGATCCAGAGGCTGGAATTTTGCATATTGTAAGGAATTGCTGTTGGTTTTTGAGAAAAACATCAGAGTATTGGGTGATCCATGCTTTGTTTGAGGTGAAGAGGGGCTTCTTTGCTGGGAGGTTGATGCTGGGTCAGGAACCATCGGTTGTAACTCCTCCTGGATCTTTTCTTGTTTATCAATAAAAACTATTTGAGTTTTGCCTCCATGCTTTTGTATCATTGATGCTTGTTACATTTGTATGGTTAACTTAAATATGATCCTAGGTTGTTTATGAATATAGATCCATGTCTTTGTATAGTGTTCTTCTTTTGTGATCTTACAAGTACTTGGTGAAGCTGGGCAAGTAAGGGAGCAGGTAGCTGGAGACTGTCAAAGAAGAGAGGGATTGGATCAAAGGATTAGCGCAAGACACAGGTTGGTTCTTTCTATTCCTCTCTACCTATAGTTCATAAAGGAAATACAAAAGTAGTTTTTCTCTATTTGTTTCTAAGGCAGCTGTCACACCTTAGTGGGATAGAGCAGTTCTAAATAGACACTTTTCCCTGTAACAAAATGGCGACTGCACTGGGGATTGTCTAATTAGTTTGTTTGTGTATCTCTTTGTTGTTTGTTTCATAAACTTATAAGTAGCATTCAAACTGCATTTTCCATAACAAATGCAAAGTAGACATCTGCTACTTCAATCCATTCACTGGATCTGTTTATGTTCTGAATAGCTGATTCACAAACTATCTGATTGCCCTTGTGATAGCTCTTAGACCCTCCTTAGATCTACCCCTGATTGTGCATTACTGATTGCTTTTACTCGGCCAAAAACCAAAGACTGAACTGCAAACTGTGACCCGGAACCCGGACAGATTCTCATTTCTGGCCCAGTGTAGGTACTGTTAAGAGATCCTGAATTTCAGCGCACTTCCTGAAAGGGCAACCTGCACTGCATTTCAGATTCTCTGTGTTACAGGTGCGCTGATCAGACTAGCCCTGTGCAGCTGTGGTTCTTGTGCTTCATTCTTTCCAGATCTGTCTCTGAATTTTGCTGCCTGTGATCAATATATGTCTGTTTAAAACCCCTTTTCCTTTCTGTTATTCCGCCTCCTTTGTACAAAAGAACTGTAGATGTTTTTGTGTGTTTGTTGAGTCGTTTACAGTTTTCCATTGCAAAAGTAGAATAGTTGTACTGTCGTCCTTTGATTTGGATCTGTCGCAAGTGTCGATTTCGATCATAGGAGAAAGTTTGATTGCTACTGATGGTCGATTATACTGTTACTATTGCCTTTGGTCTGAATTTGTGATTTTCTAGTGTCAAGAACAAGTGTTCATTTCAAAATCGCAAGGTGTCGTAATCATCTCTGTTTTTGATTTCGAAAAAGAGCTTGTTTATATTTGTCGCTTGAAAAGAAATTCAGATTTGTACATCAACTTTATTTTTAGCATCAATACTAAGAAAGTCGAAAACAAATACATGCATGTGCATTTGCATATAGACAGTCTGTTTGGCTTGATTTGCGAAAGTGCATCTACGGTGTGCTCTTTGCTCTTTGTGAAAAGATTGTGTCTTTCTTTTCCCCTAGTAGCTAGGATTTTCATTGCACAAAAGAGATAAAAGTTTGTTTATCATCTTTAGATTGCATTTTAGGAATTAAATCTACATCTCGTGGTGAACCCAAAAGGCAAACTTCATAAGCAAGATCAACTTAAAATAAATTCAATGAATCTAACAACGCTTTGGAACTTAATGCACAACATTTAGAGGTCTAGGCTAGAGACGTATTGCGGCGTCGTAAAGCCTGGTAACTGTTGTCCTCACTGATGGTTGGGTGATTCCTCCACTTTGAGGTGATAAGTGCCAGTACGGACTTGTGCCCCCACGTACCGTCGAGTATATTTTGGGAGACCCCTATAGGATTAAATCCTTTATCCATAGGAAGCCGTGTCTGCCGCCCTATCGATCGCAATGCACTGAACACATCATTCGGGGAGATTGACTGCTGTACCGTAAAAAGTATTCTGCAGTTTTGCGATTGGTTTGGTACTCCCTCTACCTAGACCTCCAGAGTAGTCCCTTTCGTTCCTTTTCAGACTCCTTAACAGAAAAGGTCCATTTTAGCACTTGTCACTTCAGGCTCATTAAAAATCGAAGGCGACTAGAGTCATCTTTTGTTTTTTCTCGACTCTTAAAAACTGAAAAAACAAGTTGTGTCAAAGCGTCTAAAATTCATTTAATTCGGAAACATACCTTCCCTTTATTTTAGTTGATTGAGTAATCCGCAATCGTGGAAGAAAGTCAATTGAAACCCTGTCATTCGCGGAGGCTTACGAGTCAACCGTCTTTGTCTCCGAAATCAAGACCAGTACGGACAAAGCGAACTCGTTTAACCGGTTCCAAATCTCCTAACAAAGTTAGAACAAATGTTCCAACGACATCAGAGACTCCGATTACTCCAAACATTTCTGGAATCCCTGCCTCTATAGAAGAAGTTCAACAACCACAGAAGGACAGTGATACTGATCCTAGTTTGAGAATAAACACTTGTGTCTCCGAACCAGTTCCATCTACAACCGGTTCGGAGAGTCTTACTCTTCAAACATCTGTCGCTAACGATTTCACACCTTCTTCGATACCAGAAATATTTTACGGACCTGACAGTCTTCCCCTTCCACCTGGTCTGATTGCAATAGAAGAAATTGTAGAAGATCCTCAAACAAGTACTCCAACGCACTTTGGAGTCGGGATCACTCTATATCCTTCTTCATCAGAAGTTAGTCTACCACCAGCGGAAGCTCCTGTAGAATCGCTAGGTAATCTTTTGGATAGACTACAAATGTCTGAACAACCGTCAACATCTAGGACTGTGTCATCTAACACAGCGACGGCAGAACTCCCTGCTATCACTCCGACAATGTTCGCCGGTATACCATCTGTCCCGACTAGCTCTCAACTGCTAGAAGGAGCCCACTCAGGGGCTATTTCGACAGTATGGTCCGTTCCTATTTGTTCATCCAGAATAATATCCGGAAACTCTTATGTTGAGTCTCAACAAATTGATCCATTTGGAGGTCAATTTGGGTAGTCCGGTCCCCAAGGGCAAACAATTCCCTTGAGTTCTGGATTACCACCGTATGGGGGGCAGTATACCCTTTCATTATCCCCTCCGGGAGGATATCCATACGGGAGTTCACAACAACATTTAGGTTATACTGGAATTACCTCAAGTGGTTGGGTACCTATACTACCTCAACAACCAAGAGCTGTGTACTCAATGCAACAATGCGTACCTATGTCGAATATCCCGACTACACCAGCTATTGTGATCGTGTCGCAAGTTCAAGCGCTGCATGTTGTATGCCAACCTCAGGTTTCTCAGGTTGTAATGCGACATCCCCTTGACCCTACGACTCAACCACAATCGCCAATTGGTGGAGCGACACAGGTTCAGACGGGTACAATTACCCCTCATCTTGGTCAAACTGTTAGTATCCGGCAACAACACATGGCTTCACAACCATGGCTGGTGCAATACTAGCGACCGCAATTCCAATAAGTATACCAAGGTTCTGAGTAGCAAATCTTTGCTAACAGTGGACAACCGTACATTCAAAACGGTCAAAATCAACCATTTTACAATTGTCATGTCCACCAACCTTATCAAACATACCAGCAACATATGCATTATGCCGGTATGCAAAGACCAACTGCTCAGGCAATCCCATCTTACCCTGGGTATGCTTCACCTAACCTGAACCAACAGTTACCCTTTGTGGCAACTTTAGAGTTACCTGTTTTAAATCGATTAACAAATGATCCAATTGCTTACGCCCCTTGGTGGCCAGCGATTCCGCATAAAATTCCATCATATATTCCTAAATTTAATGGAAATCCGGGTGAAGATCCATCGAGTCACGTGATGACCTTTCATCTATGGTGTTCATCAAACACCTTAAATGATGATTCGATAAGACTTCGCCTCTTTCAAAGGACGTTAACAGGTCCGACGGCAAAATGGTACATTGAATTGCCTAGAGCTTCGTTCGACAACTTCAGTACCTTAGCCACAACATTTTTAACCCATTTTCAATTACTAATAAGGTATGAAACGAGAACAAAACTTCTTACCAACTTCAAACAGACAACGAACACTCACATATCTAATCATATACATGAGTGGCGACGTCGTCGTAGGATGGTAAAAACGTACGTCCCCGATCAGCTCTTAGCTGAATGGTTTATCAAGTCATTACTGCCTTCCATCATGGAAGATGTGGTAAAGGGGGGGGTGTCGTAACAGAAGAGCAAGTTATCGCTCATACGCAATATCTGGACTTGATTTACACTCAGTCCGGCACGCTCTACGACAAAATACCTGATGCCCCTAGACTGGAATTCTCAATTCCTCCTCCTCCTAAATCAAACAATGACTCTCATGCCGGCGATGGCGTGATTGGCACGACAGACACGAAATCGACAAAGGCTACATCCAAAAAGGCCCGTAAGATTTCAGGTCAAAATGCAAAAGACGAACTTCTTGCTTCAAAAGTAAATGCCGTATCGACAGATAAAGGCAAAGAAACCAAACAACCAGGAAGCAAGAAGAAAGGCAA
Source organism: Pinus tabuliformis (assembly GCA_031772625.1). Lineage (NCBI taxonomy): Eukaryota > Viridiplantae > Streptophyta > Pinopsida > Pinales > Pinaceae > Pinus > Pinus tabuliformis. The sequence continues at coordinate 669,859,196 of CM062809.1, read as the reverse complement.
AGGGAAGAAGAAAAAACAGGAGGAATCATTACCTGAAAAATCTTCTTCAAACCCTCCTGGAAATAGGAAACCAAAAAATCTGTGCTTTATATGCGATGAGGATCATTGGACCTCAGATTGTCCACACAGAGCTGAGCTTAAGAAATTCTTCAAGAATTCGAAAACGTCCGCAGTGTTAACTGATCCGTTTCCAAATCCAGGGACAAATCTGGTTGAGAGTGGAAATTCTTCCCCGTCTCAAGTGCTAATGTTGTCGGTTTCAAAACAGCAAAATGATGCTTTGATATCGACAAGGAACAAGGATTATGGGAATCCACAGCTGTCGAACAACAAGGATAAAGATCAACCAAGTAGTTTGACAATGACTTCGACAGAAGTTGTGCCACCCACCATCCCTGAATTGACGATAAAACCGCCAAAGGGAGTAGTACACAAGTCGACATTTAATCCCCGCGCTAGAGCAGCACAACATTATAACGTAGTGGAAGATTTGGCCTAATCACCATCCGCTATGTCGACTCTTGAAGTACTACAAAATTGCCCATCCCAAAGGCAGGCTTTATTATCGGCCATTGGTGGGATTGACCCAAAGGATTCCAATCTTGTATCCTTCGATCATAAGGGATACGATCCTCAATTACCAGCTCAACTAGCTTTCCTTGTTCAAGTGAAATGCCTCAACAAAACTGTTCATCAAACGATTATTAATGAGGGGGCATCTACATGCATTATGTCGATGAGTTGCTGGAAAACTTTAGGATCTCCAACCTTTTCGCGATCTTCGACGACATTAAAAGCATTCGACGGAAGGACATATACCCCATATGGTATCCTAAGTAACTTGAAAGTTGAACTAGGAGGGAAAATGGTAGAAATAGATGTTCAAGTCATCGATGGGAATCTTGATTACAACATCCTATTAGGAAGACCATGGATATATGCCATGGCAGCTGTTGTGTCGACCTATTTTAGAAAGATTGCATTTCCCTTTCAAGGAGGGATCATAATCATCGATCAACAAAACTTCCTCCCCAATGGTTCTCAAGTTACTGGAAGCATTCCCATGATCCATGGAAGCCCCCATTCGCTTTAGAATATCGGAGTAGGCCTACTAAATGATCCTATACTAATGGGAACTTTCGCTCTCTCACCTCCAATCAATCTGGCGCAAGTAGCGACAATAGGAACCTGCAACATGATATCTTCTAAAAAGATCTCAGAAAACGATATCGACATGGATCATGCAATGTTTTTGCCCCCAAGCCCAATGGAAATATTATAGCAATCAATGTTCCTAGCATGGGAGGCAAACCCAAATCAACGCTCATCAATCATTTGGATAGATAGGTCTAGAGAATATGGTACTCCTTCAGATCCTTGGTCGCGAGTGCATGTCATCGACGAAGGAATTGTCCAATCTATGGTAATTGAAGGAGCACCATGGAATGATTCCCACCATCGTTCTCTTCTTCCGGATTGTGGAGAAGATACTCAAAATGACCTTTATCATCCTTCAGTCTTTGATTTTCTGTCAAATACTGTAAATATGGTGGATTCCGAGTGAAACTTGTCCAACATTGAAGAGACTATAGCCATAAATATCTCGACCAAAACAGATGTTGTAGAGAATATTTATGTTGGCAAATGTTGTTCTCCTTCAGAACTGGAAATATATAACGCTCTTTTTCATGAATTCAGAGATGTCTTTGCTTGGTCATACAGTGAAATGCCAGGCATTGACTCGAGTATCGTTGAACACAAAATTAATATGTATCCAGATGTCAAACCAGTACAAAAACGACTAAGACAGGTGCACCCCAAGAAAGCCGCTGCCATTAAGGCAGAAGTTGAAAAACTTCTCCATGCTGGTTTCATCTACCCGGTTCCTCTAACCGATTGGGTATCGAATATTGTCCCTGTTATGAAAAAACAAGGGACAATTAGAGTGTGCGTCGATTATAGGGATGCAAGTCAAGCTTGTCCAAAAGACAAATACCCTACACCCTTCATTGACCAGATAATTGATGAATGCACCGGATGTGAAATCTTTTCATTCATGGATGGATTCTCTGGGTATAATCAAATAAATATCCGCCCACAGGACCAGTCAAAGACTGCATTTATTTGTCCATGGGGCACATTCGCATATCGAAAATTACCCTTTGGTTTAAAGAACGCAGGGGCGACGTTTCAGAGGGCAATGAATTATGCCTTCCATGACATCAAAAACATCGTTCAACCGTATCTCGACGACCTTCCGGCTCATTCGTGAAAGCGGACTGATCATCCGCAGCATTTAAGAGCGATATTTCTACGTTGCCGACACTACAAGATACGACTCAATCCGCACAAATGTGTATTTTGCGTCAGTTCTGGTCGTTTACTTGGCTTTGTAGTCTCCAAGGATGGGATTCGTCTCGACCCATGTAAGGTCTAGGCAATCATAAATTTGCCTTCACCTTTGAATTTGCTTCAGATTCAGAAACTCCGAGGGAAAGAGAACTTTCTGAGGAGGTTCATTCTAAATCACGCCGAACTTGCTAAAGGTTATACGCGTCTTTTGAAAAAAGAGGTACCCTTTGTCTGGGATCAGGTTGCGCAGGCTTCCTTTGATGCTTTAAAAGATTCCCTAATGAAAGCATCATTAATGTACGCCCCTGATTATCAATGGGATTTTAACCTGTATCTGGCTGCAGCAGATACGACCATCGCAATGGTTTTAGTTCAAGAAGTCGATGGAATTGAGCATCCTATATATTATTTAAGTAAAAACTTAAATGATACAGAAAGCAAATATTCTTACGTTGAAAAGCTAGCGTTTGCAGCTGTTCAAGCGATACAGAGATTTCGACACTATGTCCTCTTTCGGAAAACTACCATTCTGTCAGATTGCAACCCCATGACTTATATATTGTTGCGACAGTTGCTGGGGGGAAAATATTCAAAATGGATAGCAATCCTACAAGAGTTTGATCTGGAATTTGTAAAATCCAAGTCAAAGAAAGCTCTAGTTTTCGCAGAATTATTGTGCGATCTCCCATCGTTGTCCAACGATGAAACATCTGAAGAATCAATCGTGGATGAAAGTTTTTTTCTGATATCTACAAGCAATGAGTGGTATGGGAATATAATCATTTATCTCCAAACACAAAAATTTAGGCCAAACACCTCCCACTCTGAACAAAAACGTATTCGATACCAAGCAAAAGACTACATGATCGTCAGTGATACACTTTACCGTCGCGGTATCGATACAGTTCTGAGGAGGTGCCTCACCCATGAAGAGGCCGAAAAAGTCCTGAATGACTATCATTCAGGCGCGTGTGGGGGGCATCAATCCGGATATGCTACAACGCAAAAAATCTTACGAGCAGGATACTTCTGGCCAACAATATTCAAAGATTGCATAACCGCAGTCAGAAGTTGCCATGCTTGTCAAATTTTCGATAGCAAAACCAGAAGACCACCCGCACCACTGCAGCCAATAGTTGCTGTTGGGCCATTCGCCAAATGGGGCATAGATTTCATGACATGTAACCCCACCTCGACCGGGGGGCATGGGTATATCATAGTCGCAGTTGACTATTTTACCAAATGGGCCGAGGCGATGCCTACATTAGATAATACTGGTGAAACACCTGCCCTCTTCTTTTTCAATCATGTAGTTGCCAGATTTGTCGTAACACAGGCTATAGTCACAGATCATGGATCGCATTTTCACAATCACATGATGGTCGAGTTAGCTGCCAAACTAGGGTTGTCTCATGATAGCTCTACTCCATATTATCCGCAAGCCAACGGACAAGTTGAAGCAATCAGCAAGGTCCTGAAACGCATGCTGCAAAGGATGATCGGAGTTCACAAAAGAAGATGGCACCTAATCCTGTACTCAGCTTTGTGGGCTTACCGAACATCGGTAAGAAATGCGACCGGGTTCACACCCTTCCAACTGGTATATGGCCTGGAAGCAGTCTTACCAATCCAGTGTGAAATCTCATCTCTAAAACTCGCAGTTGATCTCCTCCCTGGAACTTCAGAAGAAGAGGCTCGTTTCTTGGAATTAATCCAATTGGATGAAACCCATCGTGACGCCGCTTTGGCTAATGAAGCCCATAAGAAAGGAGTCAAGGCGCAGTTCAACAAAAATTTCAAACCCTGTGTCTTCTCAGAAGGTGACTTGGTCTTACTTTACGATCAAGAATCCGATAAATTGGGAGCATGTAAATTTAAGTCTTTATGGATGGGCCCCTATATTGTTAAACGAGTGTTAGCAAAAGGAGCCTACGAGTTAATGGATTATGACGGAATTCTACTGGTGCAACCTCGTAATGGGTTGTACCTCAAGCGTTACTATGCGTAATGGTAACCAGTATGATTTTGTTATGTTTTTGTTTTCGCTAAAGTGTTTATTTTGGTCAAGTAATCCACTTTTTACATTTATTGTAGATGTCAAACCTATTGGAGTCATGCGTTGGATATGCCAACGGAGCGAGTCGTAGTTTGCGGAACCTGTCCTCTGCAGCCTGGGCCATTTTTGATCCAAGCGGCGAGTTAGTAAGTTTCAGAGGTGTATGTATTGGTCGATCAACGAATAACATCGCTGAGTATAGCGCATTGATAGAACTTCTCTCTGATGCCATCACTCATGGTATACGCCGACTAATTGTCAGGCTAGACTCACAACTCGTAATACTACAACTCAATGGTATATATTCCGTCCGAAACCCAGCTATTTATCGCATGTTCCTAAGGGTTAAGATTTTGGAAAGACAATTTGATCTTATTCAATATCAACATATTTTCAGAAACTTAAACACATTCACTGACTCATTAGCAAACTATGTGTTAGATAGACATTTGCAACATTTATAAAAAGAAACACATCATCAATGTTTTGCATGTGGATCATGTAGCTCAACCAAAATAAAACTCCGAAAATAAAAAATATATATAACTGTTTATGGTTTACACATAATGTTCTGTAACCAAGACAAAATCGGTCAAACGACCCAAAAACTCAAAATGCTAGGGGGCACCCTAGTCTAATGATGCTCGTGATAGCAAGTCACAGCCTGTGCGATCATGCATAAGAGACGAGTCCATCGTCTGGGCACACCAGTAGTATGCCGCTGTAACCGCAAAGGTAGGTCAGCGGTACTCACATCTGGAATACCGAGAGTGAGGCCCTCAACCTGCTCCTGCAATGCTGTGAGAGTCTTGGCCACATCGAGGTCACGAAGAATAGCCCTTCCGACGGCCTCTCTTACTGGGGCAGCAACTGGTACTCTCAGGCGAACTACTGGACGAACGGGACCAACATCTGCATGTACACATGAGTTTGATTAAAGTCTTGATAGAATAAAGCACAAGGACATTATAAACAAAAAATGATAAACAAGAATATGGTCAAAGATTTTACCAATGGCGCCCCATTGCTCGCCATCCGATAGTACTAAATCTGGATCACCCTGGAAGTCCATGCCAGCGTATGGATACTCAGAATGAACCATCTCCTGACGATAAAACCACCTGAAGAAGGTATCGGAAAATGAAATCTGAGACTGGCCAGCATGCTTAGACATATGGTCAACCCATCTTTGCATACGTGGTTCAGTAGGAGAAGGTAAATCAAGTGCAATGTACTGCGGCTGCATCAGTGGTATCTTCTCCAAGCAAAGGCAGTCAAAATAGAATCATACCCAAAGTTCTTCAACCTTCCGCTCTTTATCTTGGTCAATTGTTCTTTCATCACGAGAAGTACTGCGTCACACCAGTTGAACACCTTCGGTTGGAGGCATGCTGCATGTAAGATCGGTTGGCTACATGAAGAGCCGCACCACTGGCCATCCTACCAAAAGTAAATAGAATAGTTCTGAGGGACCTGTCAGTGACATCACGGATGATGATCTTGCCGTCTTTACTCAGCTGAGATCCTTCTCTGTAGTACCGGTGGACATAATCTCTCACAGAATTGCCTCCTCGAGCTGAACCTGACAAAGAGATGGGGGCACCCCGCCTCGACAAGCCAGTCAAGAAATAGATGTCTACTACAGTCAAGGGGATAGATTTGCCCCTGATCTGGAAAACCTGATTGGTAGGATCCCAAGCATCGAGCAAACACTTCAGTAAGTTGATCTACTGTCTCATGCTAGAAATGCGGCAGAACTTCAGCAAGCCACAGTTCCGCAGTGCCTTTACTGTAACTGGATCATGTAGGGGAAGCATGTCCTCTTCTTCATGCTCACGTTCTCACCATGTAATGGTCACATTACTCCAAAGATCTCTGAAAAACAAACAAGAGAGGAGTTAGATCCTAATTTTGGTGAGAAACGGGAAAAAATTCCATAAAAAATTGTGCATCAAATTCCCTTTTTGCGCCCAACGCACCTGCAACAGTGTTCTAAGTGCGTTGAATGTCAGATTGCCCTTAGACAGGCCAACATTCAACGTAGTTTTCGATACACTGAGGGTGCGCTGATGGAAGAACGAGTTCTTCAAACCCGAGGAACTCAGAAAAGCTAGGAATCAAGCTCAAAATGAAAAATGGAAACCATGAAATGAAAGAGCTCAGGTTTAGCTCCTACCTGGTCTAGACGGCGTCGAGAATCGTCCACAGAATCTCCCAAAATCAGCTGATGAAAATCGAGGGGGAAAAGCACCTCCAAAGCTCCGACAAACCAAGTTCAAATGAAATGGTAAAGTGAGAGGTTAAAAAACACTTTTTCATTACTTTTACGTAGTTCAAAGTAAAATATTAGTGTTCTAACTCGTTTTCAAGCAAATATTGTTCATTTCTGACTTGTTTGATGAAGCAGTTGAAAATACAGTACGATCTTTGAAAGGACAAAGCTATTTATGGTAAAATCAAAGCAAGACCATCTAATCGAGCATTTTTAGCACATAGTTCAAGCTCGTTAAAAAATAAACATAAGACATGAGCAAATGTTTCCACCTGCATTTAAGCTCGTTAAAAAATGAACTATTCCCCGGTAAATAACCACCGTGAATGTAGTACTTCAGCCATTAAAGCCTTGGTCGTGTTTGCACCATCACCTCCACTTTTTCATTGGCCAATCATTCACCTCCATTTGATTGTTTACACATTTTGAGGAACAGCTGCGAAGAGTGATTTCACTAGCCATCCTTGTGACACTGCCGTGATTGGAAAATTCCAAACCTTACCTGGAATAAACTGCTACCCATTTTATCACTCGTTCCTCAAAAGACGAGTCTCCTTTAAGCTCTTTTCAACTGACTCGTAAAATATGAAAAGATTGCCGAGTCCTTGGCCTTCCAGCTCATTAAAGGGACAGGAAGTGCTATCCTTCATCTAGATTTTAATCTTTTTGGACCTGAGGGATTATTGCACAAAAAGATCGAGCGCTTGTTTTGTTCGGCTCGTTAAAACTATCGAAAATTCATCCCTTCTGTATTGTTTTATACTTTTTCGGACTTAAGGGATTAGATGATGAAAAAGGAATTTTGGAGTTACCTTTACGTTCCTTTTCAGACTCTCTAAAATTGAAAAGGACCGAGTTATTTTTGTCGTTAAACTCGTTAAAAAGATTAATAACGACAAACTTGTCTTTAGACGAGAACGAGTTTCACTATCGCTAGGCTCGTTAAAACATAGCAATGGGTTTGCCCGAAGGGAAAATTATAGAACAAGCATATGTTATCCTCCTCAAGCTTGACAAAAATAAAGAGGTACTGTTCAGCAATGACTGGGGAAAATTGGGAAGAAAACTCAAAGAATATTTATTGGTAGCAAGTCGCTCTTGAACGTGACACTTCCACTCCATGTCTGAGTCGGGTTGGGTTGTTTCATTCACCGGTCACATCGCCATGGTCACGCCATACCATCCACATTTGGGGTTAATGCTACCAATCCATCACATCAGTGTCGCCGACATGTTCAAGAGAAGTCATCCAGAGAAGTCACCTGTGTCTCACCCACTACCATACATTATACTCCATTCTTTCATGACCTCCACCCTGAACATTATATCATCAGATCATTTTCACCTCCATCGAAATCATTTGCTCTGTTCCGTGTCATTGATGTGGGATTCATTAAGGCCCTCCTGTGACGGATCACTTCTTGTCGACATCAGCTCATTATCCAAGAAGTTGATCTAGGAACACCCCATTCAGTACTTTGAAGCTTGCATGCCTCAATGGCAAGTTTCTCACTTCCGGCAACAGGTTTACATCAATGACCTTCGACCAAAAGATTTTGCGTGGTGTTCGACGCCAAGTCCTTTATTCACACCACGTGAATTGTACTGCAGTACCTTGAGGATCATTATCATTATCGGTGATTCCTCTCGTGCTTGTTAACAGTTTACATCATTGACTGGTAATCAAGCGATGTCTTTCCATGTTCGACTTCAAAACATTTCTCACATGGATCGACTTGTACTTCGAGTAAAGATTGGACGAGATTGAAGACCCAGGATCTAGTTTCATCCATCCGGGCTGCGATATATATTCAGGGAAATAAAGACATCAAATGTACAGCATTGCAGCACAGATAATCATCCTACCAAAAGGATGATGGCTCTATCAGAATTATCAGTCTACACTCAGACGATTGTCTGTCCTATGTACATGAAAATGAATTTATAAAACTGAGCATGGGAATGCCCGCCTCAGCTAGATCATGAAAACAGTATGAAGATAATGTATTGTATTGTATCTTATTACAGGTCTCCTTCCAGCATTGAAAGAACTTTGGATCCTCATAATAAAGCATTTCACTCGAAACCAAAAGGTTAACGGCCTCATACTTTAGGGGGCAATTGTTATAGACATTTTTGTGCCTTACAACTCCAAGAATGAAATGTCCATAAACCAAGGGCTCCTAAGTCCCTAAAAGTGTTGTTCTAACCCCTAAAGGAACAAGGTCAACAGATTACAGCTTCTCCTAGAAGTTCTCCACCAGAAACTGCTCAGAATTGGTCAAAACAGGATCATTTTAGCTGCTCCACTAGCTAAGTGCATTGCATTGCACCTAAATACACTGTGAGGGTGCGTTGCATTGCAAAAGTCCCTTCTGTGGGGTGCGATGGGTGAGAAATGACAAATGGTAGTGTCATTCCGCGAGGTGGAGAGACAATGGAAGCTTCCAGAATCTTCTCCTGTGATACTTGCCTCACTAAATTCGACCAAGGATGAGTAAGAGGCCTTCAGTCTCCAAGTGGAAGCAAGAACTGACAGAGAGAAGGCACTAATCAAATCACAAGCTAACTCATCCTCCTTACACATATCTATATATGGATCCCTCATCTCAGAGATCCAGAGCCTGGAATTTTGCATATTGTAAGGAATTTCTGTTGGTTTTTGAGACAAACATCAGAGTATTGGGTGATCCATGATTTGTTTGAGGTGAAGAGGGGATTCTTTGCTGGGAGGTTGATGATGGGTCAGGAACCACCGGTTGTAACTCCTCCTGGATCTTTTCTTGTTTATCAATAAAAACTATTTGAGTTTTTCCTCCATGCTTTTGTATCATTGATGCTTGTTACATTTGTATTGTTAACTTAAATCTGATCCTAAGTTGTTTATGAATATAGATCCATGTGTTTGTATAGTGTTCTTCTTCTGTGATCTTACAGGTACTTGGTGAAGCTGGGAAAGTAAGGGAGCAGGTAGCTGGAGACTGTCAAAGAAGAGAGGGATTGGATCAAAGGATTAGCGCAAGACACGGGTTGGTTCTTTCTATTCCTCTCTACCTATAGTTCATAAAGGAAATACAAAAGTAGTTTTTCTTTGTTTGTTTCTAAGGCAGCTGTCACACCTTAGTGGGATAGAGCAGTTCTAAATAGACACTTTTCCCTGTAACAGGCGGCCTGGGTGGTGCCTGCACGAGGGGGGGCGCCCTCGTGCAGGCGCCACCCTGGCCGCCCGCGCCCTCGCCCGAAAGGCAGGGTGATTCCGGGAATCGCCCTGCCTGCCAGGCGAGGGCGTGGGCAGCCCGGGTGGCGCCTGCACGAGTGGGGGCGCCCTTGTGCAGGTGCCACCCGGGCCGCCCGCGCCCTCGCTCGGCAGGCAGGGCGATTCTGGGAATCGCCCTGCCTACCGGGCAAGGGCTCGGGCGGCCCGGGTGGCGCCTGCATGAGGCCGCCTGTAAGGTCCCGCGGTTCGGCCCGAAGTGCAACCGCGACTGGACTGAGGCGCGCAGTTGGAAAGTTAAACGAGCAGTAGGTTGAACGAAGTGCGAGCTCCCTTGGATATGCGATGGAGTATTATGCACATAATGAAGGTTGGGCGAGCTACTTATATGCGTGAGGCATGGTGTAAAACATATGGAGGCCGACCAACAAATGTAGTGAAGCCGACGGTGGGTGATACGTTTGGAGAGGAGGCCGACTTGAAGATTAGAGCATTTGCGATGGCGTATATATTGGAGGTGCGATGGAGGCATTTCCATCATCGCTCAACAATCACTCTTCGCTCATGTGAGTAAGGTGCAGGTCTAAGTGCGCAGAGCTAAGGAGAAGAGGCGCAGATCGGAGATGTGCCCGTTCCTGGGCAAGGCCGCACAAAGGAGACTTGCTTGACTCGGTTGTGGGTGAAGGGCGCGGGCAGGAGTGCCCAACAGTTGGGTGAGGCGTGCATGGGTGTGTGGCGCTTGGCGGTTGGGTGAGGCGTGCATGGGTGTGTGGCACCCGGTTTGTGCGATGACTTGGCATGGGTTCTTGGGTGACTCAGGTGAGCCCCCGCCCATCATGCAAGTGTGCACGGTGACTTGATGAAGTGTTGATATTGTGAACGGAGGTGTGTCTTGGGCAGAGGCACCCGTGTGTGGCGACTTGGAGGTGCGCCCAAGTTGGGAAAACAACACGATTGTGCGACGAGGTGAACAAAGGGTTGGTGAGTCGTGTGGCAATCGTGCGGAGGTGCCGATGAGCTAGGCAACCGAGTTTGCCGAAATTGAAAATTGGCTAAGTGTAAATTTGGGGTTTCCTAAGATTTAACTTGTAAAGCTTTGTAACATTGAAGATTGTATAGTATATTGATTCGGGCAGACTCATATTGCAGGGAGTTTCCCCTTCCTTTATACTGTTGTGCATTTCTTTTGTATAATGCTATTTATGTGAATGTTATGGGCTTTCACTTTTATAAAGGAATACATTAAGAATACTTGGTAATGAAAATAAAACTAAGTATGGAATGTTAGGCGTAGTCTACAATCGTAAGTATTGGTGAAAAGAAAACGATTGGTAGTGTCGCACCTCGCTATAAGCGGTTGAAAGACTACCGTAGGTGTAGGGGCATGACAGTTGGTATCAAAGCAGGCTGATGACTGGGTTGACGATGAAGTGATGATCCCACTGCACTATCGTGACAGGTGGTATCAGAGCTCATGGTTAGAGTTGGTGAACTAAATAGGGGAGTTGATTCTACGAAGACCGAAGACTTTAAAGGGAGCTCAAGTTTTGCAGGTGACAGGTGGAATATCAGGATGATTCAGGTGAATGGTGAAACAGGTTTAGCAGAGGCGAAGCTTAGTGCTTGGGCCAAGCTGAATGACAAGGCATGGCAGGTTTGGAAGAATGCAAAGGGAAGCTCTTGCTTACCTTATACAGGTTAAAAAAGATGAAAGAAGAGAATCCCCAGATTCGAAAGGAACTTGAAGTCTTGGAAAAGAATGTTGAAGACGAACTTCTTCAACTTGGTTGGACAATGGAGCAAGATGAAGTTGCAGATTGTGCTAACAAGGAAGAGGAAGCTGTGATGACCAAGGATGTTGCAGATGTGACAACGATGGAGGATGAACTTGAGATTGATCAAGTTGGACCAGGATTGTGCAGTTTGTAGACATGGGTGAATGAGGATACTCACATGGAGGAACCTCATGATGATGTAAGTACTGTTGATACTTATGTTTCACTTGAGCATTTGGTAGATGGACCGTATGCAGGGAAGGGAAAAGTCAGTTTGCCGATGCTAGGGAGGATCTTACCATGGATGTCTACGATGAGACCTTGTATGGAGAAGCAAGGGTTGTTGATTGTTGCAGGCCTTGTTGGGGTTGTTTGTGACCTTATGGTAGAAGGTGCAGAGGCCCGTGACAAGGGAGGAACATGATGATTGTTGTGGAGGATTGGGTCATGCTTTAGCCACATGGAGAATTGGCTAAGTGCCCGACATGACTCATGGATAGATTGAAGGGCACACACTTGGGTATGATGATACTTGGGTGGACTTCTCATGACCGAGACCAAGAGAAACTCTTGGTGGAACCTTCAGTGGGGGAGCTATGATGGAGAGACTCATGTGATGATGATATGGTTGGGTGATCGAGTTCACTAGACCGAATATTGCAGACTTGGATGGGGATGACTGATTATTGTGATGAGTCTACTTGTTTGGACTACATGGGCAACTTAGTCATGGACATCAAGGTGGGAGACATGGAGCATAGTAGTCTTATGCAGGGACATGATGTAGGAGCACTTGTAGAAATGTCATTTATGGGAATCCAGTGAGGAGTGCTAGGGCAGGAGTGTTGTGCAGGTGGATCTGCTGGTGTGACATGGAAACTTACTTATGAGCTGATGGAGAGGTTGTGCAATCTTGTACAACAAGGCCATGGAATTGGATGGAGTTATGAGCAGACTATGGAGCATTCCTACTACATGGAGAGCTGAGGCATCTTGCAAAGACCTTTGGGCTGAGACTTGTATGCTTGCTGAGATGTTGGTTGGAGATGACTCATGGAGCTCATGATGACATGAGGTTGTGACTTTTGGGGACTTCATATATGGTGGACTTTGGAGGATCTGATGCATTGAGGAGCTGAGGTTAGAGACATTGATGCAGGATGGGGTGCATAATTTCAAGTACATGTATGGGAATGGCTTGAAAGAGTGACTTGATGTGGAGGATCGATATGAGACACTTTGAAGTGATGGAGTTACAATGATGATGATGCCTTGGTGGCAACACTTGGGCATGGGTTGAGCCAAGATTTAACCGCTTTTGACACATGGGAGCTAATTGATATATGATCAGGGGCAGCACATGGATAGATGAGACAGGTGTATACTTGTTTCTATGGCAGACTTGAGGGATGGCACATTGCAGATATGATGGAGGTTGCTTCATGGACCTGGATGTGGCACATCGACAGTCAGAGTTTGATGAGATGGTATCTTCATGTTGAGAAGGCACACATATGGATGATGATGTTGGGGTAGATGTAGCTGATTTCATGCAGCACATTAGTACCAGACATCATGGACAACATGTTGCAAATGAGATGAGGGCTACTTCATGGACCTGAGCATGGCTTACACGTATATGGAGATGGATTCTTGATCGAGTTGAGGATGTGATGGGATGTTTTGAGAAACGACTGATGGTGGCATGAGGATGTGCATTATCATGGTTTGAGCGTGACAGTTGGATTAGCTACCCAACTAGTTCAGACATGGGGGTCGACATGTACAGAGATGTGTTAGCATTGTGTTGGAGTATCATGGCAGCAGTTCACATGAGGACAACACATGATGAGGTCGACACGAGAGGTTGCAGGAAGCATGTAGCTTGGATGGAAGGACTAGCCTTCCATGATGGGGAGCAACATGTGGAGATTGTGACAGGGTGATCGATGATCATGGATTGAGATGATTTCCGATGTATGACATACAGATGGGGTATATACCTTGGTATGGTGATCTTGGTGACAAATGATTGCCGGGACGAGACATGGTGGAGACAGTGGTTCTACATATGATGCAGAGATGTTTTTAGTATGTGGAGGAGATGACATCATGGATGAGACAAATATTGATGTTGATCTTGGTGGATGGCTACCAGGATGGTATGTTGTCGGGGACGACAACGACTTCAGGTGGAGGAGGATGTAAGGTCCTACGGTTCCGCCCGAAGTGAGACCGCGACCGGATGGAGGCGCGCAGTTGGAAAGTTAAACGAGCAGTAGGTTGAATGAAGTGCGAGCTCCCTTGGATATGCGATGGAGTATTATGTGCCTAATGAAGGTTGGGCGAGCCACTTATATGCGTGAGGCATGGTGTAAAACATATGGAGGCCGACCAACAAGTGTAGTGAAGCCGACGATGGGTGATACGTTTCGAGAGGAGGCCGACTTGAAGATTAGAGCATTTGCGATGGCATATATATTGAAGGTGCGATGGAGGCATTTCCATCATCGCTCAACAATCACTCTTCGCTCATGTGAGTAAGGCGCAGGTCTAAGTGCGCATAGGTAAGGAGAAGAGGCGCAGATTGGAGATGCGTCCGTTCTTGGGCAAGGCCGCACAAAGGAGACTCGCTTGACTTGGTTGTGGGTGAAGGGCGCGGGCAGGAGAGCCCGGCGGTTGGGTGAGGCGTGCATGGGTGTGTGGCGCCCGGTTTGTGCGACGACTTGGCATGGGTTCTTGGGTGACTCAGGTGAGCCCCCGCCCGTCATGCAAGTGTGCACGGTGACTTGGTGAAGTGTTGAGATTTTGAATGGAGGTGTGTCTCGGGCAAAGGCACCCGTGTGTGGCGACTTGGAGGTGCGCCCAAGTTGGGCAAAAAACACGATTGTGCAACTAGGTGAACAAAGGGTTGGTGAGTCGTGTGGCAACCAGGCGGAGGTGCCGACGAGCTGGGCAACCGAGTTTGCCGAAATTGAAAATTGGCTAAGTGTAAATTTGGGGTTTCCTAAGATTTAACTTGTAAAGCTTTGGAACATTGAAGATTGTATAGTATATTGATTCGGGCAGACTCATATTGCAGGGAGTTGCCCCTTCCTTTATACTGTTGTGCATTTCTCTTGTATAATGCTATTTATGTGAATGTTATGGGCTTTCACTTTTATAAAGGAACACATTAATAATACTTGGTAATGAAAATAAAACTAAGTATGGAATGTTAGGCGTAGTCTACAATCGTAAGTATTGGTGAAAAGAAAACGATTGGTAGTGCCGCACCTCGCTATAAGCGGTTGAAAGACTACCGTAGGTGTAGGGGCGTGACAACGCCCTCGTGCAGGTGCCACCCGGGCTACCCACGCCCTCGCCCGACAGGTAGGGCGATTCCGGGAATCACCCTGCCTACCGGGCGAGGGCGCGGGCGGCCCAGGTGGTGCCTGCACGAGGGGCGCTGTAAGGCCTTCGGGAGATTAGTGCGACGGGCACCGGCAAGTCGTGCACGTGGGCGGGTGCGCGGGCGAGCGCATGGGCGCGCGGACAAAATGTGCGACGGGGCACGGACAAAATGTGCGACGGAATGCGACGATATGCAAAACACTTATGCGACTAAGTGTGGAGCGTATTACATATATATGCGATATTGAAGAAGTGTGCAAGCCGACTTACAAATGAAGCTTGGGGCGCATGGATAGTGGTTTTGGGGGTCGGCCAAGGTGTTGCACACCCCTTGTAAACCCACGCAAGTTTGGGTATATATGTGAGAGCTCATTCAAACAATGAACTTCACATCTCTTCTACGCATAAGATCAAGAGACAAGTGAATAGTGCGTAGAAATAAGAGGAGCTGCGCATATCTCATGCGCTCCTCTTGAGGGTGCACTTGAAGGTGATCTTGAGGTGATCTTGAGTCGGTTGAAGAGTGGGCAAGTTGTGCCCGAGGTGCGGTGGATGTGCAGATTTGTGTAGGACTTGGTGAAGAGGTTTTAAGTGGCTCGGGTGAGCACTTCTCTTTGTGCAAGGGTGCACATGTATTGTAAAAGGCAGGGTTGCCTCTCCGTTGTAATATTTGGCTAAGTGTAGACTTGGTTTGGCAAGGCACACTTGTACATTGTAAAATTGATATTCTTAATATATTGTCGGGCAGACTCACATTACGGGGAGTTGCCCCTCCCCTTTATACTTGTTGCAATTGTTGTTGTTCTTGGTATAATTGCATGATGATAATGAATGAGTATGGGCTTCATTAAGTATAAAGGATAATTGCATTTTACTTGGTTGCGAAACACAAACTAAGTATGTTAATGTGAAGTAGGCGTAGTCCACGAATGTTAGTATTGGTGAAAAGAAAGCGTTCGGTGGTGCCGCACCTTTTTACAAGCGGTTGGAAGACTACCGCAGGTGTAGGGGCGTGACAGGTGGTATTAGAGCTCGAACAGGTTTGGGTGTTGGATGGTGGAGACTAGATCGAAAAGGAAGAAGAAGCTGTTAGAGATGGCAGCTGGGTCTCAAGTTGGGTCTAGCCATGAAGCCGGGACTTTATCACTTATGGAAAGAATACTGCAGAGGATGGAAGCCATGGAGTCTTCCTGGGATATGAGGGAGGACTTGCTCACTAAGGAGCAAGAGGCCAGCTCGAAGCTAAGGGAAGAAATTGATGAGCTCTGAATGCAGCATGAGTACATTGATCTTATGTGTACACAACTCGAGATAAGGGTCAAAGAGGTCGAAGAAGCAAGGGATTAGGGTCTTGCAGAGATCGTGAACTTGAAGGGATCTCTTGAAAGGGTAAACAAATCTCTTGATGAAGCCAAGGATGAGATCGCGGTGTTGAAGAAGGCCATGAGGCATAACTCAGGTGGAGGAGTGCCTCATGTGAAGGTCAAGGAACCGGAACCTTATGATGGCACAAGGAATGCAAAGACTCTTGATAACTTTCTATGGGACATGGAGCAGTACTTGGAACGGTTGAGTCTACCTGATGGTGAAACACAAGTCAAGGTGGTTGCTCAGTTCTTGACAAAGGATGCTAAGATGTGGTGGCGAAGGAGGGTGGATCAGATTGTCAATGGCAGTGCTGATGACATCACTTCATGGGATGACATGAAGAAGGCTTTGCAGACCCATTTCAGTCCTCAGGATGAAACGTGGGAAGCAAGGACGAAGATTAAGTACATCAAGCAAACGTGAAGCCTACAAGCATACTAGCGAGAGTTTGCAAGTGCAACTTTGGAACTTCCCGACATGGCAGAAAGGGACAAGGTGTTCAATGTCATTATTGGGTTGAAGCCTTGGGCATGCAATGAGGTGAAGAGGCAGAAGATTAGGACACTTTTGGCAAGGCACACTTGTACATTGTAAAACTGATATTCTTAATATATTGTCGGGCAGACTCACATTACGAGGAGTTGCCCCTCCCCTTTATACTTGTTGCAATTGTTGTTGTTCTTGGTATAATTGCATGATGATAATGAATGAGTATGGGCTTCATTAAGTATAAAGGATAATTGCATTTTACTTGGTTGTGAAACACAAACTAAGTATGTTAATGTGAAGTAGGCGTAGTCCACGAATGTTAGTATTGGTGAAAAGAAAGCGTTCGGTGGTGCCGCACCTTTCTACAAGCGGTTGGAAGACTACCTCAGGTGTAGGGGGCGTGACAGGCGCCCTCGTGCAGGCGCCACCCGGGCCGCCTGCGCCCTCGCCCGGCAGGTAGGGCGATTCCAGAAATCGCCCTGCCTGCCAGGCGAGGGCGCGGGTGACCCGGGTGGCGCCTGCACGAGGGGGGGCGCCCTTGTGCAGCCACCACCCGGGCCGCCTGCGCCCTTGCCGGGCAGGCAGGGCGATTCTCGGAATCGCCCTGCCTGGCGGGCGAGGGCGCGGGTGGCCCGGGTGGCGCCTGCACAAGGGGGGGCACTGTAAGGCCTTCGAGTTGCGGGCGCCGGGCGAGGTCGTGCACGAGGGCGCGCGGGTAGGCACGCGGGCGCGTGGGCGGGCGCACGGGCGCACGATGCGACGGACTTGCGACGGAGTGCGGAAACAATGCGACATAAGTGCGACGATACATGCGACAATGTGAAAAGTGCTTGTGCGGCTAAGTGTTGGAGCGCACCTTTATATGCGATGAAACAATTGCATACAAGCCGACTTGTAATAGAGTTATATGTGGGCGTGTGGTAATGAACTGTGGGGTCGACCATGGGCTGGACACCCCTCCAAACTCACATAGAGTTGTGTATAAACAAGGAGAGCCTTGAGGTCATTTGCACCAACGAACTTGGTGTCTTCTCTACGCACAAGTAAGGGGTAAAAACCTGCACAGATTTAGATAGTGCTGCGCATAACTCATGCACATTATCTAAGTGTAGTTTTGAGAGTTGTCTGGTGCCTGTTGAAGCGAGGGTATGGTATACCCGGGAGTTCGATGTATGTATGTGCAGGACTTGGTGGAGAGGTATAAGTGGCTCGGGTGAGCACTTCTCTTTGTGCAAGGGTGCACATGATTGTAAAAGGCTGTTCTATGCCTTGATTGTAAAATATTCTAAGTATAGACTTGGAGTTTTGCCAAGTATACTTGATGATTGTATTATTGAAAAACTGATATAATATATTGTCGGGCAGACTCACATTACGGGGAGTTGCCCCTCCCCTTTATACTTGTTGCAATTGTTGTTCTCGGTTTAATTGCATGATGATAATGAATGAGTATGGGCTTCATTAAGTATAAAGGATAATTGATTTTACTTAGTTGCGAAACACAAGCTAAGTATGTTAATGCGAAAGTAGGCGTAGTCCACGAATGTTCGTATTGGTGAAAAGAACGCGTTCGGTGGTGCCGCACCTTGCTACAAGCGGTTGGAAGACTACCGCAGGTGTAGGCGCGTGACAATTGGTATCAAAGCAAGGTTTGCTCGTGAAGATTGAAGCTTGTGAACAGGTTCAGGTGTTGAAGCATTGAAGCCGGTGTACACTTGACATGTGAGAACAAGACTTCAGTTTGAAGCTGGTGAGCAGGGTTGCTCGTGACAGGTACTTGCAAGTGAAGGAAACCGTTTCACACGAAGTGGAACAAGGGTTGGTTCAGGTCGCAGGTGAATTGGTAAAGATGTCTATCTTGCAGAAATTGGGTTATGCTACCTTTGAAGAATTTGAAGGAAGTCTACTTGAAGAGTCAAAGGAAGTAAAACAAGGATTTGCAGAATGTGGCAAAAGGTTGTTTGAAACAAGGGATGCTCTTCGTGCCTTGGTCAAGGAAGTGATTCTGATGAGAATAGGGAAGAAGCCCTTCAACTTGCAGAGGAAGCAGACTTGATTGAAGCAGAAATCAAGGAGCTTGAGATGAGACAGAAATTGAATCAGAGGAAGTGGGATTGCCTATCTCTTGAAGTGAGGTATCTCTTAGCCTTGAAGAGGAAGGTTGAGTCTGATGGAAAGAATGAAGATGCTTCTGTGGGGATGATGCAGATACTTGGTGCTTCTGCTACTACGGAAGTGGCCTCTAGAAGGGATCCTGAAAGGAACAAGTTGAAGTATGTTCGAATGAAGGTTGGAGGTGCTGATGTGCTCACTATGGTGGATAGTGGGGCTTCTCACAACTTCATGGGCAAAGATACTGCGAGAAGAATTGGGCTGAAGTTTGTACCGGCAAAGGCACAAATGAAGACAGTGAATTCTCCTCCTATTGAGATTCTTGGTATCGCTGAGAGGGTGGACACTACACTTGGTGAATGGACCGGGAAGGTGGACTTCACTATAGTGCGGATTGATGACTATGAAGCTGTATTAGGGATGGAGTTTATGAAACAATTTGATGCTATGATCATTCCACATTTTAAGAAGCTCTACATTTATGATGGAAGGGAAGATGTACCCATTGGTGTGCCAACCATTGGTGTGACTAGGCCTGATTGTAAATTGGGAGTAATGCAAATGGAGGATAAGGAGAAGGTGAACAAGCGGTTGTCTAGTGTTGAGGCAAAGCTTGCCGAACAGTCATTGGTCATCAAGACACTTTTAGATAGCATCTTGGATTTGACAAGAAGGCTAGAGTTGGTGGAGGATGATGATGATGATGATGAGATATATGTGAGGCCGGATGTCCAAAAGGAAGACCGGGTTGCTTATCTACAAAGGATGGAGATTGAGGATCGTGATAGGTGGATCGAGTTGATTAGTGAGGGAGAGCCTTCAGGCTCTACTCCCTCTACATCTTCTTAGATGGATGAAGAAGATGGGGCTCATTGTTAGCTGCTCATGGCAGTGAGTCCTTAAACATGTTTGAGCAGGCATGACTGATGGTGTAGGGATGGCTTGGCATCAAGCATCATGACATGTTGCAGATGGGATGGATGGAGTTTCCATGGAACTGAGCATGGATTATGGAGATAGATTCTTGATGAGTCAAGGATGTGGCAGATGTTTGAGGAATAGCTGATGATGGAATGAGGATGTTCACTCTCATGGTTTGAGCGTGATGGTTGGATTAGCCACCCAACTAGTTCAGACATGAGGTCCGGAAGTGTACAGAGATGTGTTGGCATTATGCTGGAGTATCACGACGAGGTTCACATGATGACATATGGATCGAGATGACATCTTATGGAGAGCATACTGTGGAGGTGCATGCCTTGGTATGGTGAGCTTGGTGGCAGTGATCATTGAGCCAGAACATAGTGGGGAAGAGTCTCTACATATGTTGCAAGGATGTTTGCCTTGCGAAGAGGAGTTCACATCACAGTTGAGTGATGATCTTGGTGGATGGCTATCGGATGATATGTTGTCGAGGACGACAACAATTTCAAGTGGAGGAGGATGTAAGGCCTTCGAGTTGCGGGCACCGGGCGAGGTCGTGCACGAGGGTGCGCGGGTAGGCACACGGGCACGTGGGCGGGCGCACGATGCGATGGACTTGCGACGGAGTGCGGAAACAATGCGACATAAGTGCGACGATACATGCGACAATGTGCGAAGTGCTTGTGCGGCTAAGTGTTGGAGCGCACCTTTATATGCGATGAAACAATTACATACAAGCCGACTTGTAATAGAGTTATATGTGGGCGTGTGGTAATGAACTGTGGGGTCGGCCATGGGGCTGGACACCCCTCCAAACTCACGCAGAGTTGTGTATAAACAAGGAGAGCCTTGAGCTCATTTGCACCAACGAACTTGGTGTCTTCTCTACGCACAAGTAAGGGGTAAAAACCTGCGCAGATTTAGATAGTGCTGCGCATAACTCATGCGCATTATCTAAGTGCAGTTTCGAGAGTTGTCTTGTGCCGGTTGAAGCGAGGGTACGGTATACCCGGGAGTTCGATGTATGTTTGTGCAGGACTTGGTGGAGAGGTATAAGTGGCTCGGGTGAGCACTTCTCTTTGTGCAAGGGTGCACATGATTGTAAAAGGCTGTTCTATGCCTTGATTGTAAAATATTCTAAGTATAGACTTGGAGCTTTGCCAAGTATACTTGATGATTGTATTATTGAAAAACTGATATAATATATTTTCGGGCAGACTCACATTACAGGGAGTTTCCCCTCCCCTTTATACTTGTTGCAATTATTGTTCTCGGTTTAATTGCATGATGATAATGAATGAGTATGGGCTTCATTAAGTATAAAGGATAATTGTTTTTACTTAGTTGCGAAACACAAACTAAGTATGTTAATGTGAAAGTAGGTGTAGTCCACGAATGTTCGTATTGGTGAAAAGAACGAGTTCGGTGGTGCCGCACCTTGCTACAAGCGGTTGGAAGACTACCGCAGGTGTAGGGGCATGACAGGTGCCCTCGTGCAGGCACTACCCAGGCCGCCCGCGCCCTCGCCTGGCAGGCAGGGCGATTCCCATAATCGTCCTGCCTGCCGGGCGAGGGCGCGGGTGGCTTGGGTGGCGCCTGCACGAGGGGGGGCGCCCTCGTGTAGGCGCCACCCGAGCCGCCCGCGCCCTCGCCCGGCAGGCAGGGGCGAGGGCGCGAGCGGCTCGGGTGGCGCCTGCAAGAGGGAAGGCGCCCTCGTGCAGGCGCCACCCGGGCCGCTCGCACCCTCGCTCGGCAGGTAGGGCGATTCCCGGAATCGCCCTGCCTGCCCGGAGAGGGCGCGGGTGGCGCCTGCACGAGGGGGGGTGCCCTCGTGCAGGTGCCACCTGGGCCGCCTGCGCCCTCGCTCGGGTGGCCCGGGCGGCGCTTGCACGAGGTTGGGCGCCCTCATGCAGGCGCCACCCGGGCCGCCCGCGCCCTCCCCCAGCAGGCAGGGCGACCCTACCTGTCACGCCCCTACACCTGCGGTAGTCTTCCAACCGCTTGTAGCAAGGTGCGGCACCACCGAACGCGTTCTTTTCACCAATACTAACATTCGTGGACTACGCCTACTTTCACATTAACATACTTAGCTTGTGTTTCGCAACTAAGTAAAAGCAATTATCCTTTATACTTAATGAAGCCCATACTCATTCATTATCATCATGCAATTAACCAAGAACATCAACAATTGCAAACAAGTATAAAGGGGAGGGGCAACTCCCCGTAATGTGAGTCTGCCCGACAATTTTATTAAGAATATCAGATTACAATACAACAGTGTGTCTTGGCCGAACCAAGTCTCACACTTAACCAAATTTTACAATAGACAGGCCACCTGCCTTTTTACAATACATGTACACCTCTTGCATAAAGGATAGTGCTCACCCGAGCCACTAATTCACTTTACCAAGTCCTCCACAAGCCATACTTCAAAATTCACCCAACACATGGCACGCTTGCCAACCATCAACCAAGATACAAGTCTGCGCAATCTCCAAGACTTAATGCGCATGAGATATGCGCATCTCCTTCTCCAAACTGCGCACTTTTCCCTCTTGCGTAGATGCTATGAGTGAATGCGTTGATTGCAAATGAGCTCTTCATGCTCCTTTATATATACCCAACTCTGCGTGAGTTTGGAGGGGTGTCCAGCCCCATGGCCGACCCCACAGTTCATTACCACACGCCCACTCATAACTCTATTACAAGTCGGCCTTGCTTCATTCAATCATCGCATATAAGTGGGAGTCCAACACTTAGTCGAATTAAGTGTTCCTCCATATCATCGCACTTTTATGTCGCATTTCCTCCGCGCTCCGTCACATCCGTCACACATCGTGGTTGAACGCACCCGCGCGCCCGCCCGTGCTTTTTCCCGTGCATGTGCACGATCGCCCGCTGTCGCCTTGCTGCACGAAGGCCTTACATCCTCCTCCACCTGAAATCTTTGTCGTCCTCGACAACATATCATCCCGGTAGCCATCCACCAAGATCATCACTCATCTGTGATGTGAACTCCTCTTCGCAAGGCAAACATCCTTGCAACATATGTAGAGACTCTTTCTCCTCTATGTCCCGGCTTAATGACCACTACCACCAAGCTCACCATACCAAGTTATGCACCTCCACGATGTGCTCTCCATAAGATGTCATCTCGATCCATGATTGTTGACCTCCTGTCTTCATCATGTGTCCTCATGCGAACTGCTGCCATGATACTCCAACACGATGCCAACACATCTCTGTACACTTCCGGACCTCATGCCTGAACTAGTCGGATGGCCAGTCCAACTGCCACGCTCAAACCATGAGAGTGAACATCCTCATGCCACCATCAGTCGTTTCTCAAAACATCCTGCCACATCCTTGACTCATCAAGAATCTATCTCCATAATCCATGCTCAGGTCCATGGAACTCCATCCACCTCATCTGCAACATGCTGTCCATGATGTTTGGTGTCAATGTGCTACATGAAATCAGCCACATCTATCCCAACATCATCATGTGTGTGTGTGTCTCCTCCATATGAAGAGATCATCTCCTCAAACCGACTCTCGATGTGCCACATCTAGGTCCATGAAGCAATCCTTCATCATATCTACAATGTGTCATCCCTCAAGTCTGCCATAGAAACAAGTATGCACTTGTCTCATCTGTCCATGTGCCAAAAGTAGTTGAGTCTCGGCTCAACCCATGCCCAAGTGCAACCACCAAGGCATCATCATCATCGTTGTAACTCCATCACTCCAAAGTGTCTCATAACGATCCTCTACATCAAGTCACTCTTCCAAGGCATGCCCATACATGTACTTTGAAAGTATGCATCCCATACTGCATCAAAGTCTCTGACCTCAGCTCCTCAATGCATCAAATCCTCTAAGTCCACCATGTATGAAGTCCCTAAAAGTCACAACAATCTCATGTCAACATGAGCTCCATGTGTCATCTCCAACCAACATCTCCATGTAGTAGGAATGCGCCATAATCAGCTCACAAATCCATACAAGTTCATGGTCTTGTTGTACAAGAGTGCACAACCTCTCCATCAACTTATAAGTGATAAGTCTCCATGTCAAACTAGCAAATCCATCTGCACAACATCCTTGCCTTAGCACTCCTCATTGGATGTCCATGACACCTCTACAAGTTCTCCCACATAATGTCCCTGCATAAGACTGCCACGCTCCATGCCTCCAACCTGATGTCCATGACTATGTTGCCCATGTAGTCCAACCAAGTAGATTCATCACAACAATCGGTCATCCTCACCCAAGCTGCTATATTCGGTTTAGTGAACTCGGTCACCCAACCATATCACCATCACATCATGAGTCCCTTCCATCATAGCTCCTCCACCAAAGTGTCCACCAAGACTATCTCTTGGTCTCGGCCATGAGAAGTCCACCCAAAACATCACAAGTGTGTGCCCTCCTCAACCTGTCCATGAGTCATGCCGGGCACTTAGCCATGTGGCTAAAGCATGACCCAATCATCCACAACGATCATCAAGTTCCACCCTTGTCAAGGGCCTTTGTACCTTCTACCATAAGGTCACAAGCAGCCCCAACAAGTCCTGCAACAATCGACAATCCTTGCTTCTCCATACAAGGTTCCATCATAGTCATCCATGGCAAGATCCTCCATAGCATAGGCAAACTGGCTTTGCCTCTCCCTGCATACGGTCCATCCACCAAATGCCCAAATGAAACATAAGTATCAACACTTACTTCATCATCATGAGGCTCCTCCTCATTCATCCATGTCCACAAACTGCACGATCCTGGTCCAACTTGATCATCCTCAAGTTCATCCTCCATCATGGTCATGTCTGCAACATCTTCAACTATCACGGCTTCCTCTTCCTTGTTAGCACAATCTGCAACTTCACCTTGCTCCATTGTCCAACCAAGTTGAAGAAGTTCATCTTCAACATTCTTTTCCAAGACTGCAAGCTTCTCTCGAATCCGGGGATTCTCTTCTTTCATCCTCTTCAACCTGCATAAGGTAAGCAAGAGCTCCTTTTCACCTTCTCCCAAACTTGCCATGCCTTTTCGTTCAGCTTGGTCCAAGCACTAGACTTCACCTATGCTAAACCTGCTTCCACTGTCACGAGAAACCTTGCTCAAACACCAGCTCCAACTGAGCTCTGATACCAACTGTCAAGTTGTGTATCAGCTTCAAACCTTCACAAGCAAACCTTGCTCTAACACCAGCTCCAACTGAGCTCTGATACCAACTGTCATGCCCCTACACCTGCAGTAGTCTTCCAACTGCTTGTAGCAAGGTGCGGCACCACCGAACGCGTTCTTTTCACCAATACTAACATTCGTGGACTACGCCTACTTTCACATTAACATACTTAGCTTGTGTTTCACAACTAAGTAAAAGCAATTATCCTTTATACTTAATGAAGCCCATAATCATTCATTATCATCATGCAATTAACCAAGAACATCAACAATTGCAAACAAGTATAAGG
Organism: Pinus tabuliformis; assembly: GCA_031772625.1. NCBI lineage: Eukaryota > Viridiplantae > Streptophyta > Pinopsida > Pinales > Pinaceae > Pinus > Pinus tabuliformis. The sequence goes on along the minus strand of CM062809.1, from coordinate 669,833,761 downwards.
GGAGGGGCAACTCCCCGTAATGTGAGTCTGCCCGACAATTTTATTAAGAATATCTGATTACAATACAACAGTGTGTCTTGGCCAAACCAAGTCTCACACTTAACCAAATTTTACAATAGACAGGCCACCTGCCTTTTTACAATACATGTACACCTCTTGCATAAAGGATAGTGCTCACCTGGGCCACTAATTCACTTTACCAAGTCCTGCACAAACCATACTTCAGAATTCACCCAACACATGGCACGCTTGCCAACCATCAACCAAGATACAAGTCTGCGCAATCTCCAAGACTTAATGCGCATGAGATATGCGCATCTCCTTCTCCAAACTGCGCACTTTTCCCTCTTGCGTAGATGCTATGAGTGAATGCGTTGATTGCAAATGAGCTCTTCATGCTCCTTTATATATACCCAACTCTGCGTGAGTTTGGAGGGGTGTCCAGCCCCATGTCCGACCCCACAGTTCATTACCACACGCCCACTCATAACTCTATTATAAGTCAGCCTTGCTTCATTCAATCATCGCATATAAGTGGGAGTCCAACACTTAGTCGAATTAAGTGTTCCTCCATATCGTCGCACTTTTATGTCGCATTTCCTCTGCGCACGTCGCATATAGTGGTTGAACGCACCCGCGCGCCTGCCCGCACTTTTGCCCGCGCCCGTTCACGATTGCCCGCCATCGCCTTGTTGCACGAAGGCCTTACACTGCCTGCCGGGCGAGGGTGCGGGCGGCCCTGGTGGCGCCTGCACGAGGGTGACCCTGCCTGTCGGGCGAGGGCGCGGGCGGCCCGGGTGGCGCTTGCACGAGGGCGCCTGAGCTCAGGGGGGTTCGGGTGAGGCAGGCGGGTGGGTGAGGGGGCCGGCCGGGGAGGCGGGTGAGGGCGCCCGGAGGGGTGGGGCGGGTGGGTGGGCGAGGGTGCCTGAAGCGGTGGGGCGGGCGGGTTGGAGCGGGCAGGTGAAGGGGTGTAGGGTGTGCGGGTGAGGGGGTGCGGTAGGGAGCCCGGGCGGAGGGGTGTTTGGGAGAGGCAGGCTGGTGGGTGAGGGCGCCGGGAGGGTTGGAGCGGGTGGGTGAGCGGGTGCAGGGTGGGTGAGGGAGTGCTCGGTGGGCGGGTTGGGGGAGAGGTAGGGAGCCCGGGCGGAGGGGGTTCGGGTGAGGCGGGCGGGTGGGTGAGGGCGCCGGGCGGACGGGCGGGCGAGGGCGCCCGAAGGGGTGAGGGCATTGGGAGGGTTGGAGCGGGCGGGTGAGGGGGTGCGGGGTGGGCGGGTTGGGGGAGAGGTAGGGAGCCTGGGCGGAGGGGGGTTCGAGTGAGGCGGGCGGGTGGGTTAGGACGCCGGGCGGGGGGCCGGGTGAGGGCGCCTAGAGGGGTGGGGCGGGCGGGCGGGTGAGGGCGCCCGGAGGGGTGGGGCGCCGGGAGGGTTGGAGCGGGCGGGTGATGGGGTGCGGGGCGGGCGGGTTGGGGGAGGTGTAGGGAGGGCGCCCGGAGGGGTGGGGCGCCGGGAGGGTTGGAGCGGGCGGGTGAGGGGGTGCAGGGCGGGCGGGTTGGGGGAGATGTTGGGAGGGCGCCCGGAGGGGTGGGTGAGGGTGCCCGGGTCGGGCGAGCGGGTGGGTACGGCGGGGGCGGAGTAGGGAGAGAGTTGGGTCGGGCAGGCGGGTGAGGACGCCCGGGCCGGGGAGAGTTGTGGGGGTTAGGCCGGGGCGCCCGGGCGGTGGGGCGGGTGAGGGCGCCCGGGCCGCCGGGGTGGGGGGGTTGGGATGCTTGGGGGGGTGAGTGGGTGAGGGCGCCCATGCCGTGCGGGGGGGTGGTGGGTGAGGGCGCCCGAGCAAAATGTTTTATTCGTGATTTACTTTTTTACACTGGAATGTTAATGCATGTCCTTTTGGAATATGAGGGGCGGTGGGTGGGGCGATTGTTGATTAAAATTTATGATATATTTTCGTTGTTAATTTAAGTTAATATGTTTTTATTATTTACTGATTTATGTGTTTCTATTTTTCAGGAAAATGGCATCAAAGAGAATTTCAGTGAATCTTTCTGGACCAAAGACTCATAAAGGTGCATCTAAAAGAAACATTGGTGAACGAACTCCACCTGAGCTCATGACTACAAATCTTTCAAGCGCCTCAAGTGATAAGAAGATGATTTCAGACTAGAAGAATTCAAAAGAGGTGAAATTTCCATCAAGAATGTGGTATGTGAAAGAAAGAGAAAGCGCAAATGTGAATATATATCGAATGATAATGGAATTTTTGAGGTGATGGGAAGAGTCGTAGATATGTGTTCGGTACCGGACATTGAAGTTGTTTACGTACTTACAAAAGCTACCAAGTCACATGAAAGGGTTAAATACCAACTATCATATTCATTGTATGACACGAGAGAGGTATCTACAAAGTTGTGTAGTCAAATCGTAAATGAGATGACACAAAACATCGTAAGTATTATTATTTATAATTGTATTTTGCGTTTTTGAAAGTGTCTCACTATGTTTTTTAACTTTGTTTTTTATTGACATATGATATTTTGTTTGGCAGAATTTCGTTGAAAGTTGTTCAATTAGGTTGGGAGGCATTCATTTCATTGAGAATGATATCATGAAAGTTGTTAGTAGTTTTTACTCAGTGTCAGAAGAAGATATGGAAAATAGGCAAAATGAAGTAATTGATAATGCTACAAAACTACATCCAAAGAATCAGAAAAAAAGGTCTCTGGTGGATAAATCTAGCAAGGGTAAACAAGTTACTTTTCAGAACGATGAAGTTGAAATTGACAATGAAACATATGTTGTCATTACTGAAGATGACATTGGAAATGAGAAGAGCCATAAATCCAAAAGTAACAATGCCCAAGAATAACTCTGGTGGGAATGTTATGACCAAGAAAAGTAAAGTTGATGATTTTGAAGCAGTCATTACTAGCAGTCAAGAACCTAGTGAAACTTCAAAAGAAAGCAGAGAAATCATTACACCAGGAGCTGATTTAGAAGATGGCATTATCAAAACAAAACAAAATGTCATTCGAGAGAATTTGACAAAGAGAAACTTAATTGATGGTGGTCGCACATTTCAGCTTAATGTCAGCAAAACCTATAAAGCAAGTGAAGGACAATGTCAATATCAAGTTAGAAAGCCACATCATCTGCATGTTCACAACTTGAAAACATTGATGAGGTACAATCCATATGCTCATGTGGTTAGTTATGTGCTTCTTGTTGATCCACTTCAAGTTCCCAACAAAGAAGCATTTGATAAGTCAAAATGTTTTGAATACAATTATTATGTGCTTGGGGGGAACCATTCTGTAGAAGCTCAAAGACAATTGATGGAGGAATATCCTAATAACCCACGTTTTGAAACAATGAAATGTATCATTTACGCTGGTTTATATGATACAGAAGCAAAGTTAGTGGCATGGGATCATAATTCAGATAATGAATATAGGATGTCTATGACTTTCATCCAAAGGGTTAGATTTATTCATAGTGAATTTGAAGAAAAATGTGGTGGGGATAGGACAAAAGTTACTGTAGATTTCCGAAAGGAATGTTGTATGGAAATAGGATATCAAATTGAAGAGAAAACCAATTCAAAAGGTGGAAAAGGCAACAAACATAGTGATTTATTCAAAGGTGTTGATAACATTTTCCAATTGGCATTTAGAACTGGAGATGTTTGGAGGTTGATTGATGAGATTTTTGGCATCTGGGAAGACATTGCCATTAAAAACCAGAAGGTCAAAAAGTCTAAGCCATTCATATGTGGCAACAGTAAAATAGCTCCTGAAATGAAGCATCTTCCAGACGATATGACTATCACGCCTTGGAGGCCGATGCAAGGACTGAAAGATGAAAAAATTGTCAAAACAATATTATCTCGTGTGAGGTCAGGAGAATTATCATTGGAGGAAATGTCTGAAGAATTTCAAAAGTAAGTTTCTTGAAATATTTTTATTTATTTCTAGATTATAATTATATTTTAAATAAAACATGTTGTTCTTGGTAGTATTTGTTATACATGTCATTATATTAACTTTTTGTTACTTTATCTATGCAGTCACAAAGTTTACATGAAAATTCAAGAACAAATGCTTAGATTTTTGAATGAAGATAGTTGGGATGATGTCGTACGCAACTATCCAGATTCAAGTTCTACATCAACATTAAAATCTTTTTATCTTGCATTTAAAAATGTATCTTGATTTATACATTCATTTTTATTCACTTGTGTACTATTTTTAATTTATAACTTACACATATATTTGTTTATTTTATAAAAGAAGAGAAAGGATGATAATAGAGTGCCAGATAGTTTCAAAACCTTTATCGAAAAAAATAAAGATCGAAAGACTAAGGAAGCAACGTATTAAGGATATTCAACTTGATCCAACTCTTAATCATTTCATTTGGAATGGGCTAGACACTATTCAATATCAAGTAATACAAGGCGACTGTGAAGACATTGCTAAACTCATACCTAAAAGGGATTATGCCCTAATCATTGTAGATATTCCCCATGGTTTCAATATTCCAAACATTGACTATGATAGTGACCCTTATACTTATCAAGCTTTTAGTAAAGTGGTTGCGGGATTTGTAGAAGTCACGTCATCACCATTATGGAGATTTGTGACATTTCATTCAGACACACAATTGGCAATGATATTGTCAAGCTTCAAGGGGAAAACAAATTCAATGATGCAGCTTACATGGTAAGACGTTTAAAATGTATGTTTGATTAATGTTGAAAAATTTATTTATGTACAAGTTAATTTAACTTTTACTATTTCATGTTACAGGGAAAAGTCAAATCTTCTTCACAATGAAGATCAACAATTTATAAATGATTGTGAGTTCATTCATATTGATAGTTGGGCAAAAGATGATAGCCATATGTCTATGATTTTTAATCGGGTAGACAGAAAGAGTCATAGCCAAATACTGAGTTATGATGCTGTTGTGAGAAAACTAACATATGAAGACAAAGAAGCAAAAGGAGAGATAGTTAACATTTATCAACAACCACAATTATTGATTAACTATCTTATAGACATTTGTTCAAATGAAGGAGATTGGGTTTTGGATTTATTTTCTGGATCAGGTAAGTTTTATTATATGGAATTGAATTTCAATATGTTATTTTTTTAATTAATGTCATTGTACTAATTTAGTTCATTATTTCTTTTGTGCTCGATAATTAGGTACAACACTAGCATGTTGCCTTCAAAAAGGAAGAAACTGCATTGCAATTGAAAAAGATCCAGTGCAGTGCAATCTCATTCAGCAAAGAATTAATGCTCTTCAATTTCTTCCAGATGAAATGCAAGAAATTGGGTTGAAGAAAGGGGACTTTAGTGAATCACGTGTGGCAAAAAAGGCAAAGGAACCCCAACCACCATTACATGGAATGTTTGGAAAGACATACATTGGGAGTTTCACAGACATCAAAGGCCCATTAGAAGAGGAAAATGAGCAAAATGAAACAAAAAATATTGTGGAAGAGGACAATGATGAAACTCTAGAGGACGAACGGTTTGGATTACGTGACATTGTTGATTAAATTTAAGTTATGCTTGTAAATCAAGCTTTGCAATGTTTTGACTTTGACATTTTATGAGAAGAATAAACACTCAATTAGGGTTGTTATATGTTCAATATTGGTAATATGTGATTTTTGCATTGATTTTTAAGTTAATCATTATTTTTTGAAAAAAAAAGTGATTTTTATTATTTTTTTGACATGAAATTCATAGAAAAAGCTATTATTTAACCATTTTTAGTTAAAATTATCGTATAAAAATTGTGATTTTGACATGTCAATTCTAACAAAAAATTATCAAAACGTGTAGTTTTTTAGTTATATTTATGTTAAAAATTGTTATTTTTATGTCCATTGTTAAAAAATATTGTTTTTTAGAAACAATTATTTCATGTCGATTGAAAAATTAATTAAGGATGTATAAATATGTAGAATATCGAAAAGTCCAAATATCGACCTTCTAATTTAAAAATGTAAAACAGTAAAAACCTCACGAAAAAAAAATTTAAAACTATAATAAAAAACAAGAAAATGTGAAGAAAACGACCACTTCAAAAATTATCAAATTTACTAAATAATTATTTACATTTTATACATTAAAAAATTTAAAGCCAAAAAAAAGGCTTTTAAAAAAGGAGTGTGATGCAGAATGCTCACTTTTTTAAATCAGCATGAAAATCACTACCATTCTAAAACGTAGTGTACATAAAAAAAACTAAAGTGCCAAAAACTATGCTCTAAAAAAAACATGTGTGTTTTGCATCACCCATTTTCAAAATCAGGTCACTTTTTAGCTATCTCTATGAAACGGGTAACAATATCAGTTCTTGTTTCAAAGTTTACATTGTTCAAACTGCTATTTATAGTAGTGCTATTTTTAGCACTTCTATTTTTAGCATTTCTTGTTGCCATTTTCAACACTCTGGCATAGGTACATGGGACACTCACACCATGGGGCCTTAAAATTCATGCAGCATATTACCACTAGTCTCCCAAAATGCACCCTAGACCAACATGATGTCTCCAAGGGTTTCACATTGGGGAAATCCACCTTCTAGGGCCAAGATAACAGAGCTAGAGAAATCTAGGAGCAAGTCCACTTTGATGTATGTGGACCATTTTCTACAACCTCTACAACAAAACACATGTATTATGTATTTTTGATTGATGAATTTTCTAGAAAATTTTGGATTTTCTTCATGCGGAAGAAGGATGAAGTTTTCTCAAAATTTGTTGAATTCAAAGCATTGGCTGAAAAGGAGACTGGTCAGATATTGAAAGCCCTAAGAAGTGATAATGGAGGAGAATATGTTTCTTTCACATTCAAGGTATTTTGTGCCAAAGAGGGTATTATAAGAGAATTGATAGCAACCCATAACCCACAACAAAATGGGGTGGATGAAAGGAAAAGAGGAAGCATAGTGGGAGCAAAAAGATCCATGTTGCATGATCCGGGGCTGCCATTACATCTATGGGTAGAAGCATGCAACACCACAACTTATTTGCAGAACAAGAGTCCTCATAGAATACTTGGCATGATCACACCCAAAGAAGCTTTCTCTCAGAGAAATCTAGATGTACCTCATTTTAGAATCTTTGGAGCTACTATGTATTTTCATGTCTCCAAGGATAGAAGGAAGAAACTCAAGCCTATAACTAATATGGGAGTCTTTGTAGGATACACAAAGACACCACATAACTATAGGATGTATTTTCCCTCACTCAAGGTGAAAATATTGAGGAGAGATGTCAAATTGATGAGGATAAGGCTATGAGATGCTCTCTAGAGTGAGAGCTGAGTATATGGCTCTCATGACATAACTCATTGAGAAAAATCCTTCTTCATTTGAGGAAGCAGTTTCTCAATCAGTGTGGGTTGATGCCATGGTGGAATATGAATACATCCTAAAGAAAAATGTATGGGAGGTGGTGCCAAGACTAGAGAATAAGTCACTTGTTGGTTCTAGATGGATCTACAAAGTGAAGCATGCAACTGATGGGAGCATCGAGAAGTACAAGACCATATTTGTGACCAAAGGCTTCTATTAGGTATAGGGGATGGAATATTAGGAAACATTTGCCCCAATGGAAAGATATTCCTTGACCAGAGCCATTCTATCATTAGCTATGCAGATGGGGTGAAATATCCATCAGATGGATGTGAAGACCGCCTTTCTCAATGGTGTTGTTGAGGAAGAAATTTACATAGAGAAAGCAGAGGGATTTGAGAAATATAATAGGGAGACACGTGTGTAGACTTAGGAGAGCCTTGTATGGTGTCAAATAGGAACCATGAGCATGGTACACTCAGATTGAAACATATCTTAGTGGATTTGGCTTCACCAAAAGTGAAGCAAATGCCAATATCTATCACATTGTGGTGGATGGAAAGCTGCTTATCTTGGTTTTGTATGTTGATGACTTGATACTTATAGGGGATGAGTAGTTGATCTAGTTTTTCATAGAGGACCTTGCGAGAAAATTTGAGATGAAGGACATGGGCTTGATGCATTACTTCCTTGGGCTAGAAGTACGGTAGGGTGATGGTGAGCTGTTTGAGAGTCAAGGGAAGTATTCCTTTGAAATACTTCACAGATTTCACATGGAGAACTGCAAGCCTATGGACACTCCTATAACTACAAACTAGAGGAGGGAGGATGCCTCTTCAAGAGAGGTAGTAGATGCTACCATCTACATGCATCTTGTGGGTTCCTTGATGTATATGGTGAACAAAAGGCTCGACATATGCTATGCAGTTAATAAGTTGAGTTAAGCGATGGTGAAGCCTACCAAGTTGTATTAGAAGTAAGAAAAACATGAGGTGAGGTACCTTAGAGGCATAAACAAGTATGGATTATGGTACAAGAGGAAAGAGGGAGTGAAACTCTAAGGCAACACTAGCTATTTTGGGTGCTCAGCTAGTGGAACATCGGTTGTAGACTAGTGTTGAGTGTACAGGTGTTGTATGCATTCAGATGATAAGAATAAGGAATTGCACAATTCAATTTGAGTAATTTCATAAATAATAGGGGCTAATTCAGCAAGGAACAACACAAGGAAATAGGAGCTCAAGCCGAGGAAAAAGTTGAGTAAGTTTAGGTCAGAGGCCTTCAGTGAGAAAAGAGATAGGTTACGCACTTGTAGGGTGTTCTTAGTTGAGAAAATAAATTGTAATAAATCTCTATTCATTTGATTAATTCAAGCACACATTGGGTTTTTTAGTATATTTCTTTCCCCAGATAAAAATACTTGTTGCATGTGTGTTATTTCTTCTTTCTTGTCTAAGATTTTTGTTCTAAATTGTGAATTAATTTCCTTAGAGTAGTAGAATAGGTTTTCATCTTGTGATTTTGATTAAAACTTCATGATAAGCTGTAAATTCACAACCTAATTACTACATGGTATCAGAGAATGTTTCAAATTAGATCAGGAATTTCGAAATTGGTTCTCAGAGGTTCGAATTTGAAGATCAATGTAGCAGGATTTCTTTAGAGCTGAGAAGATGGCCTTCAATGGACTAATGCTATAGTATGCCTTAGAAGGCACCTCAAAGTTGCTTGAATGGTGGACCACATGGAGGCAATATTGGATGATATTTGATTGCTTGAATATATCAAGACAAATATTCCAGTACCACCAACAACTAATGTCTAGGACCTTGCACAGTGGAAGAAAGATGTAGCCAACGCGAGGACAATAATATTGGAGGGAGTATGAGATCATATTGTCTCGAATTTCCACAGAAAAAAAACTTCATTCGCGATGTGGAAATAACTGACATAATTGTTCAAGAATAGTATCGACCACAGGAAGCTAGCACTCAAGGATAAACCTTGAAGTATCAAGATTCAAGATGCAGAAGAATGACATTATACGAAAATATCTAAGCAAGTTCACCTAATGTCGTGATGAACTAGGCAGGGTTGGTGTTACTGTCCTTGAAGATGACTTGGTAATCCTAGCCCTTCTGGGCCTTCCCGAGAGTTGGCATAACTATCAAGATTCAGTGAACGAGAGGGAGAAAATATTGAACTGGGAGTGCTTATGGTATGATTTTGTATAGGAGGAAATAAAATGGAATACCAGAGATGGGACTTCATCCAAGGGTGAGGATGAAGAAAAATTTGCATTAGATGGAAAGGAAAAGAAGGGAAAAGGGAAGAAATCCCAATCCAAACCAGAACCCAGTCAAGGGGGTAAGAAAAAATAATTTAAAAATAAAATGCTTCCATTGTCATGGATTCAGGAACTGTGCCACAAAGTGTCCATAGAAGAAGACAATAAATAAGACCTTAAGAGGAGAAGAAGGTGAAGCTTTGGCTTCAAAATTTAAGCTTGAATTTACCCTCATTGCATGCATGGCTAGCACAATGATGAGAAGCATGTGGTACCTAGACTCAGGTGCATTGTTCCACATGGCAGGGAATAGAGACTTTTTCAGTGATCCAGAGGAGAAATATTTGCAGATGCACATCGAGATTGGGGAAAACAAAAGGTATAGCGCAATGGGGATTGGTACAATCACCTTTTAGAGGGAGTTAGGATCCCCCCTAAGGATCAAGGATGTCATGTTCATTCCAGGCCTAAAGAAAAATATTGTCTCTGTTGCAGTTTTGGAAGACCGTGGTTATGATGTAATCTTCAACAAAGGAAATACAGTATTGTGACACATAGCCATGGGATAGGTGAAGCAGATCAGGGTTTGTGTGAAGAACCTGTACAAAATCTAGATGTAGAGGATTCTGCTTCATTGAGCACAAAGGCGGAGAAGATGCAGAGCTGTGATGTCAGTGAACTTTGGCATATAATACTTGGACATTTGCATCATGGCACTCTAAATATCATGCAACAAATAACCACATGCCTCCCCAAAGGATCACTTGATCAACAAGATTTATACAAAGGATGTACCTTGCGGAAGTACACAAAATCCACATTCCATGATCGGGACAACAAAGCACATGCAGTGCTTGAAAGGATCTAGTCTGATTTCTATGGACCTTTCTCGACAGCCTCCACTGCCAGGCACAAATATTTTTTCATTTTCATTGATGCCTTCTCAGGAAAGTGATGGATTTTGTTCATGCAGAAGAAGGATGAGATATTCTCCAAGTTTGTAGAACTCGAGGCACTAGTTGAGAAAGAAACGGGCAAGAAGGCGAAGGCTGTCAAGAGCGATAATGGAGGTGAGTACGTGTCGGATGAATTTAAAAATTTCTCTACAAAAGAAGGAATTCAATGATATTTGACAACACCCCACAACCCACATCAAAATGGGGTCACTGAGAGAAAGTATTGTAGCATTGTGGGAGAAGAGATGGTGTTGTCGCATGATGAAGGCCTACCTATGCATTTGTGGAACAAGGCATGAAACACAATAGTCTATTTGCAGAGCCAGAGTCCTCATCGGATTCTGGGCATGATTACACTAGAGGAGGATTTCTCGAGGAGAAAGCCAGATGTGACGCACTTTAGGATTTTTAGAGCCTCTATTTACTTCCATGTCTCCAAAGAATCAAGAAATAAGCTAGAGTTGACAACAAAATTGGGGATATTTATGGGTTACACAAAAACCCCCCACAACTACCATGTGTACTTTACATCCCTTAGAATGGTAGTTGTGCAAAGGGATGTAAAATTTGATGAAGATAAAACCATGTAGTGATTTCTTGAGAGGGAGCTTCAAATCCCACCTAAATAAGAACTTTTAGCTCAAAAGGAGGAACCTCAAGAAGTTATGGAGTAGCCATAAGTTGAGGAGCATAGAGTGGAAACAACACCTCAAGAAGAACCATCCAGAGAAGGAAGAAAAAGGACCAGGGAAGCTGAGAGACTTGTGTAGGATGCGAGAGAGAATGTGGGCGATCCTTCAAATCAGTGTAGGAAGAGAAGGTCACCAAATCACTACACTGGCTACTTGCCTCTAATGACTAAGCTTGTAGAGACTAAGCCATCCCCTTTCGAGGAAGAAGTAGAGAAACCTGCATGGGTTGATGCAATAGTGGAGGAATATGAATACATTGTAAAGAAAAATGTTTGGGAAGTGGTCCAAATAACATCAGACAAATCAGTTGTGGGTTCGAGATGGATCTTCAAGGTAAATCATGCAGTAGATGGAAGCATAGAAAATTACAAGGCTAGATTTGTGGCCAAGGGGTACTCTCAAGTTGAGGGGGATTGAATATGAGGAGAAATTTTCTCCTGTATTAAGGTACTCATTGTTGAGAATAACAACAAGAAATGCTAAAAATAACATTCAGAATATTCCAATTTTAATTTGTCCTTGAATTAAAATTCGAATTTAGTCTCACCAGCTGCTTGAAAAATAATTAATTAATTCATCTTGATTAATTAGTTGCAGAAATTCAAGCTAGAAGTCTTTGTGAAGTCATGCAACGATTATCCCTTAAATTAAGGAGATTATCCCTTAATTAAGGAGATAAGGATGAGTTGTAATTAGTTAGCTTAGTTAACTAAGTTATGTCCAGTTAAATTAGTTCCAAACACTTTGAGGAACTAATTGTGAGTTTGGTCAGTTAATGCATGCATGCATCAAACTAGTGTACTCCAGATAACTGAAGATTCTCTCATAAATAACTCATGCTTGTCTATTCATACAAAGACCCAGTTGATATTAAAGAGAGGGACAATGTACTATTAGTTGGAGGAATTTTCCTATGAGGGAAACTCATCCATGCAGAAGGAATAAGGTTCCTTGAGGATTGCACAGTTTTACAGGGTGTGAGATTAGTGTGAGAGATCAATGTTACACTTGGTAACAGGAGGATCACCTAGGAGGAAATGTGCAAGGAAATAGGAGGCTTGGAGGGAAGAGGAAGAAGGTTTGTGAGAAGCCTTGTTTGCCTGTGAGCATCCAGGAGGATTGTACTAAGAGCTGGTTAGCTGTGAGAGCTAAGGCTTTGTGTAATTCTGAGATATTTCCACCTTGTATGATAATACAGATAGTGGGGTTTTTAGCTGAGGCTTTCCCCTGAGTATTCTCCTGTCTTTCATGTGTATTGATTCTTATTCTCTGTTATATGTGTTCTGCTAGATCTTGCTCAAATCTATTAAGCTTCCACAAGTTTGATTGTAGAAGTAGATTAAGTATTTTTCTTTAGTTATATTGCATAATCAGGTTAATCTATAGTCAGAATTTCTACATGGTATCAGAGAAAAGGTGATCGAAGCTGTGAACAAGTATACTGAGAAGGGAAATTTTAAGGTTGAAGTTCTTAGTTACAGGTGAAAAAATTGAACTCTTATCGTACTTCAAAGTTCACCAATGGCGTTCAATGGCTTGAGACTCGAGTATGCTCTGGATGGCAACTTGAATTACATAGCATGGAAAGATCGCATGGAAGCAGTATTACAAGACAATGGTTTGAAGGATTTCATTGATCAAGAAATCCCAAATCCAGGTTCAACTAATGCACAAGAGTTGGTTGAATGGAAGAAGTGTGTGGTGAGGGCAAGACGAATCATCCTTGAGGGAGTTCAAGACCATATTGTCTCGAGTCTCCATGGGAAGGATACTCCATATTCAATGTGGAAGACATTGAAGGACCTCTACCAGAACAGTAGCTGCCAAATGAAATTGGTGCTCAAGGACAAGCTTCGAAGAATCAAGATGGAGAACAGTGATACTATTTCCACATATCTGAACAAGCTCATCACCTGTAGAGATGAGCTTGGAAGTGTGGGAATAACTACTGCTGATGATGATATGGTGAGACTCGCTCTCCTTGGCCTTCCAAAGAGCTGGCATAGCTACCAGGACTCTGTGAATGGAAGGGGGAAACTTCTGGATTGGGAATGGCTATGGTCAGATCTCAAGCAGGAGGATATCAGGAGGAGCACACAAGATGGTTCTTCATCCAAGGATGATGAAGTAAATCTGGCCTTAGTAAGTAAGGCAATGAAAGGGAAGGGGAATGCATCCCATTCTGAATCGAATTCTTCTCATGGATGGAAGAAGGTTGACAAGTCTAAAGTGAGATGCTTTAACTGTCATGAGATGGGTCATTATGCTACTAATTGCCCATTGAAGTAGTCCAAGAAAGGATCCTTGGAAGGATCGGAAGGTGAGGCGTTAGCCTTTCAGTTCGAAATGGACTTCATCATCATCGCATGCATGGTGTCATCGATGATGGGTTGTGGTTGGTTTCTTGACAGTGCAGCCTCATTCAACATGATCGACGATAAAATTTTATTCAGTGCCTTGGACGAGAAAGACCTCAAGATGTGCATAGAGATGGGTGACGATGAAAGGTACAGTGTTTCAGGAGTGGGAACGATTGCTTTTCAGAGGGAGCATGGAGCTCTTATCACCTTGACTGATGTGAAGTATGTGCCTAGACTGAAGAAGAATTTGGTATCGATTGCGATGTTGGAGGACAAAGGCTACGATGTTGTCTTTAGTAAGGGAAAGGTTTTCCTTAGACACATCACCATGAGATAGGTGAAATAGATAGGTTTGCGAGTTAAGAACCTGTATGCTCTTGAGGTTCAAGATGCATGCAAAGCCTTGAGGAGCAAGGAAAATGTTAGAGACTTGGTGCTTGAGAGGGAGAGTAAATTACCTTTGAACATGCAGCCCCAGAAGAAGTCTCAGACAATTGTGGAGGAGCCACAATTGGAGAAGTGGGAAGAGGGATCACATGCAGCCATACCTCCAGGTATGAGGTTGGGAGATGTGAAGTGATAGTCACAAGAAGGCTGTAATTGGACAGGGTCCATTGAGAGGTTTTATCTCATGGATTGTACCTTGCTACGGGAGCCCAAAGTACATAGTAGCGGGAGGAATCAGTGGGATTGATGCAGTCAGAGATTTTCAGTTGACAAAGGAAATAGTAGTCAGAGACTTTGATGACAGAGGCATCATACTGATTCAGGTTGGATGTTTTTTTGTTTTTGGAGTTGTTGGAGCAACAACACTAGAGAGAAGTGTTGCATGTAGAACATTCCAAAGGTTCAGGATCGGGATCGATTTGATTTCCTTTCTTGTTGAGAGGGAGTGTTGAGAATAGCAACAAGAAATGCTACAAATAACATTCAAAATATTCCAATTTTTTTTTCTTTCATGAATTAAAATTCGAATTTAGTCTCACTAGTTGCTTGAAAAATAATTAATTAATTCATATTGGATTAATTAGTTGGAGAAATTCAAGCTAGAAGTCTTTGTGAAGTCATGCAACAATTATCCCTTCAATTAGGTAGATTATCCCTTAATTAAGGAGATAAGGATGAGTTGTAATTAGTTAGCTTAGTTAACTGAGTTATGTCCAGATAAATTAGTTCCAAATAGTTTGAGGAACTAATTATGAGTTCAGTCAGTTAATGCATGCATGCATCAAACTAGTGTACTCTAGATAACTGAAGATTATATCATAAATAACTCATGCATGTCTATTCAAACAAAGACCCAGTTGATATTAAAGACAAGAAAAATGTATTATCATTTGGAGGAATTTTCCTATAAAGGAAACTCATCCATGTAGAAGGAATAAGGTTCCTTGAGGATTGCACAGTTTTACAGGGTGTGAGATTAGTGTGAGAGATCAGCGTTACACTTGGTAACAGGAGGATCACCCAGGAGAAATTGCGCGAGGAAATAGGAGGCTTGGAGGGCAGAGGAAGAAGGTTTGTGAGAAGCCTTGTTTGCCTGTGAGCATCCAGGAGGATTGTACTGAGACCCGGTTCACTGTGAGAGCTAAGGCTTTGTGTAATTCTGAGATATTTCCACCTTGTATGATAATACAGATAGTGGGGTTTTTAGCTAAGGCTTTCCCCTAAGTATTCTTCTATGTTTCATGTGTATTGATTCTTCTTCTCTGTTATATGTGTTCTGCTTGATCTTGCTCAAATCTATTAAGCTTCCAAAAGTTTGATTGTAGAAGTAGATTAAGTATTTTGCTTTAGTTATATTGCATAATCAGGTTAATCTACAGTTAGAATTTCTACACTCATCCACTAGATCAATTCTTGCTCTAGATGAACAGATGGGTTGGACGATCCACCAGATGGATTTAAAAACAACATTCCTCAATGGAGTTTTTGAGGAGTAGGTGTATATCGAGAAACTAGAAGGCTTTGAGACTTATGATCGAGAGTCTCATGTGTGCATACTCAATAAAGAATTGTATGGTATGAAACAAGTACCCCATGCTTGGTACACTAAGATCGATAACTATCTCACCGGTTTGCGCTTCACAAAAAGTGAAGGGGATGCAAACCTCTATTAGATAATGGTGGAAGGAAAATTTTTTATTATTGTCTTACATGTTGATGATTTGATTTTAGTTGGTGATGGAAAACTGATCATATCTTGCAAGGAGGACCTTGAAAGATAGTTTGAAATGTAGGACATGGTTCTTATGCACTACTTCCTCGGATTGGAAGTATGGCAAGGAAATGGGGAACTGTTTGTCTCTCAGGGAAAGTATGCCAATGAGATACTTTGAAGGTTCAACATGGACAGTTGAAAACCCATGGAGAAACCTCTAGCAATCTACTATAGGAAAGAGGATGCCACTGCAGGTGAGGAAGTGGATGCTACTATTTATCGATAGTTGGCGGCTTCACTAATGCATCTTTTGAACACATGACCGAATATGTGCTATGTAGTCAACCAACTGAGCCAAGCTATGGTTAGGCCAACCAAATTATTTTGGAGGGCATCTAAGAATTTTCTACGGTACCTCAGAGGCACTACCCAGTTTTGAATATGGAACATACGAATAAAGGGAGTGAATCTATGTGGATTCACATATGTATATTGGGTAGGGAGTCCATCAGATCAAAAGAGTACATCGGGTGGGATTTGCAGTGTTGGGTTTGCAACCGTTTCTTGGTAAAGCAGGAATCAAATATCTATGGAACTCATCTTGGTAGAAGCAGAATACGTGGCTTCTAGTTAAGTAACATGTGAGGTAATCTGAATGAGAAAGATACTTGTTGGATTGTTTGGTCATATGATGGATCCAACTGTGATCTACTATGAAAATCAAAGTTACATCAAGATCTTTGAGAATACTTTTTTTGATGATTGATCCAACCATATAGATATCTAGTATCACCATTGTACAGAGGCGGATAATGTTGTTGGAGTACATTCTGATAGAGGAACAAGATGCTAGCATTTTGACAAAGGCCTTCTCAAGAGGGAATTTCGAGTTCCATAGGTGTTGGATAGGGGTGGTTGATAATCACTTTATTGCTGAGAGGGAGTGTTGAAAAATTCAATAATAAAGTCTTAATTTGATTTGCCTTGATTAAAGTGAGAAAATTCGAATTTCCACATCAATAGACAACTTGGATGATGTTAAATTGTGTGAGATGGATTGTGTCACCCAAATTACTTAGTAAATTCCAGTTGGAGGAGTTATATTTTAGTTCAACATGTGTGATTTCTAATTTGTAGCAATCAACGTCACTTATCTCATGTTGTTTTCTATTAAACTAGTTCCAACCTTTGGAGGAACTAGTGGAAGGTTAGTCAAACTCAGTGATCATCCACTTAACTGATTAATCACCCTAAAATATTTAGTGCATGAAGATAATTACAGTTACCCAATTGAGGTGGAGATTCCAAGGAAGTGTAACATGAGTTGTAGACTAGTCTTCAGTGTACATGTGTTGCATGAAGTCATATGATCAACCTAAGGAATTGCACAATTAAATTTGAGAAATTTCCTAAATAATAGGGGCTAAATCCTCAAGGATTAGTGCAAGGGAATAGGAGCTCAAGACGAGGGAAAATTTGACTAAGTCTAGGTAATAGGCCTTCATTGAACAAAGATAGGTTATGCACTTGTAGGGTGTGCTCAGTTGAGCAAAACAATTATAATACATCTCTATTCATAAGATTAGTGCAAGAAAACATTGGGGTTTTTAGCAGATTTCTTTCCCTAGATAAAAATACTTGTTGCATATGTGTTATTTCATCTTGCATGTCTGATATTTTGTTCTAAATTATGAATTAATTTCCACAAAGTAGTAGAGTAGGCTTTTGTCTTGTGGTTTTGACTAAAACTTCATGAGCAGTTGCAAATCTACGACCTAATTTCTACATGCTTATATGGAGTGGAGGAAAATACACATTGTAAGTATCAATTGTATACTAGTTGAGTGTACATTCTTGGAGTTTAAGTAGTTGAACCATTCCTTGGGAACTTTGCAAAAAAATAAGAGAAAATTCCTATCTTTTAGGAGCTAATTTTCTCTATGATTACACAAGGAAATAGGAGCAATTTGGGGCCTTGAATTAGCTACATGTTTGCCAAGGTAGGATAGTTAGTAGGAGAACAAATTTACACTGCAGGTTGTGCTTCAAGATCGATGCAAGACATTGTAATAGTAATAGTTTCTCATTCTCATATGATTAATGAAAATCAGTGGAGGGGTTTGTCCTAGTTGAGTTCCCCTGTAAATCATTGTGTTCTTATGGTGTTTTAATGGTTGCGTGTCATTTCATGAGTTTCTAAATTGTGATTTCCATTCTGCAGAATAGTAGAGGAAATTTGTAATCTCTTGATTTTAGTTCGATTTCATCCGTAGTAGCAAATTTCTATTAATTTCTAAAAAAATAATTTTTATTCTAAATCAATAATGCATATTGGTGAATTGTGTGGACCCTCACTCCCTCAATTATAGATCAATCTACTAAATTCTAGCAAGATTATAATTCATCTAAAACATGTTCATTCTTGTGTAATTATGATCATACTTAATCATAATCCATCTATGTGATATCCCTTGTTATTTGAAAGAGAACAATCTAAACAATATAGATATAAATATATTTGTAGAAAGAAAATAAAATAGAATTAGCGTATGGAAACAATAATTGTGAGTAAACCTTTCTTGATATTCATATTAGGGATCAATGCTCAGTTACCTCCTCAGTGGGACAACCTTCAACTAATTAGAGCTTCAAATACAATTATCATTCAGTTGACACCTAATTACATAGCTTCTACTATCATATATAGCTTCTAACTGACAAAAACCCTAACCACCTAGTGGGATTCCATTAATGAGGCTAGGACAATTGATCATAATCCAAGCCATAGAGATCGTAATCCATCTATATCATGTTCATTAACAGATGAAACAGAACAATAAAAATAATATAGATATAATTATAATTATGAAAAGCAAATAATACAAAATTAGAGTATGAAAACAACACTAATGAGTAAACCTTTCTTCATATTTAGAATATAGATCAATATTCCCTTATCTGTTTAGTGGGACAACCTACATGTAAGTAGAGTTAGAAATACAATTATTATTCACTTGACACCTAATTACATATCTTTTACTACTATATATAGTTTCTAACTAACCAAAACCCCAACCACCAAGTGGGTGTCCATTAATGAGGCCATAACCACCAATTAATGGATCTTCATTAATATGGACAACTCACATGTATTGATTTCATACTCTACTAATTTTTGGACCTTATTGATGTCTCTAATACATTAAGTAACAACATATTCTCCTAACTAATGGACTTAGGGTTAGAGCCTAACATGTCGCCCCCCTTACAAAGATGTGTTCTCCTAATGTTTCTGATGAGGAAAGTAGTGGAGAACCTTTGCTGGTTCCCATATATCATTTTCAAATTGTGTATCCTTCCTTTGAATCAAGGATTCCTCAATAGTGCCTTAGGGAAGACAATGCTCACATTTATTGAAAACAACCTCATACTACAACCAATTGGAATTTTCCCTATCTAGTATAGTAAGGTTATTTTGTACTATGATAAATGGACATAACAACTTTCTTCAAGTAGGACACTTGAAGGACTAGGTGGATCTTATGATAACTTAGAAGAGCCAAATTTTAAGTAACCCTTTGACTATTGAAAACAAAGTTACCAACTTAATGAGAATTGTAATCCCAAAACGAGAACTCTAAGCCCAGAAAAACCCCTATTTTCCCGCAAAAAACATGAAAATACACCTCGAAAATGAAAAAGTGGTGATGTTGCATAAATATATTTTGTTGGATAAAATTTCAACAATTTTTTAGAAATGGAAGTGAAAACCAAATTTTTATGTGCAAAAATATGAAAAAACACCCTGAACACGAAAAACATTGATAAGTGTTGATGCCACATCAATGTTTTTTTTTTGGTTTTAAAATCCTAAGTTTTTTTAACAATGGCTTTAAAAAATAAAATGCTTGTGCAATAAACACGAAAAAACACCCTGAAATCGAAAAGTGTTGATGTTGCATCACAATTTATTTTTATTTGTTTAATATTCACATTTTTTAGCAATGACATTAAAAATAAAATATTATGACTTTGAAAAACTTTACAATTCTAATAGCTTTTGAAAATAGTGTTACATATAAAATATCACAAGTCCAAGAAGCCTTAAAATTACAACAATTTTCAATCACGACGTTAAAGATATATATCATGACTCCGAAAAACCTTAAAATTTTAACATTTTTCAACTATGACATTAAAGATAAAGTATTACGACTCCGAAAAACCCTAAAATTATGCATACTTTCACAATTAACAATGTGATTTTTAGAGCGTTTAGAATATTGTATAATTTTGTTGAGGCATCCAAGAAAATCACATAGTATTTCAAAAACCTTAAAATTTCGACAATTTTTCGCCATGGAATTAAAACCAAATATCATGAATGCAAAAAACTTAAATTTTCATCATATTTCAATCATGAAATTTTAGACTGAACATCACGACTAAAAAAAACCTTAAAAATGAATACCTAATCAAATAGTCACTATATCAAGTGTATTTTTTTTAAATGATCAAAGTATAACTTTTTTAAAATATTAACATAAGACAACTTGACACATTGCAACAAAAACTTGAAAATTAACTATCAAATTGACACACAATGGGGATTGATTTGACCCAATGCGATGAAAACTTAAAAATCATCCACCAAATTGACACGCAAGGGTGGACTTGACGAACTGTAATGAAAACTCAAAATAAACTATCAAATTAACATATAGTGGACTTGGGTTGCTAGTCGAGCATCATTACAACACCTGCAACAAAAAAAAAGGCTAAATAAATAAATAAATAAATAGATAAATAAAAAAATGAAAAAAATAAATATTAAAAAAATAAAAAAAATTAAAAAGAACCAAAAAAAGAAAGTTAAAAAAATAAAATAAAAATGAAGGTAAAAAATAAATTAAAAGCAAAACAAATAAAATATAAATTCAAACGTAAAAAAGGTAAAATAAATTCATGCATATTCTTTTAAAATAATAAAACATAACCCATAAGAGAGGAAAAAAAAAGAAACAAATAAAAAAAATTAAAAATAAATAAATAGAATAAATGAAAAATAAAAGTTATCTTACTAATAAACAAAATATGAAATAAATTAAAAATGTCTTCCAAAGCCATCACATAAATCATTTAAATTGTCGATGTGTTTCAAATTAGCTAATGTGGTTCATTCTCAAGATGATTAAATTTAATTGTCTAGATGATGAACCTCATTAGTTGGTTAGAAACATGTTGGCAATTTAAATGATTTATGTGACAGATCCTGAAGACAAATATTTGAACAACTCTTCTCACAAAATCCTCCATTCAGATACAATAAACATATTTTAATAGAAAAATACAAAAAAAAAAATTTAAAAAAATCAAATAATTTAAAAAAAAATTATATATATATATATATATATATATATATATATATCTATATATATATATATATATTTCTTTACTAATTTGTGTGAGTCTTGAGATGATTGCGCATTTAAATTTTGGCTTGAGAAACCACGATCTAGGGGCATATAAGTTGTCAAAATCACTCGGAGATCGCACTTGGCCTGAACCACACTAACCCTTAACATGTTTTCTCATGGAGTTTCGAATTGGTAACTTTTACATCATAGGGACGAGGGTCAATTCCCTCGCCAATTCCTAGAATTGACCCCACCCTCAGCTTTCATCCTCAATGCATAGAGTTGAGGGCAAGTTCAATTCTAGGAATTGATCTCTTAACCAATGGGGCTAACGGGCCACTGAAGTGGTGGTTAGAGCGATATCCCATTGCTCTAATTACCCTGTTGGAAACCCTTTGGCCTTGACTGAGCCGAGAAAATATTTTGAAATTGATGCCCTGCTCGGTCGTGGCCAAAGGGTCATCGACAAGGTGATTGGAGTGGCTCGCCTGCCACTCTAGCAGCCCTACAAGTATCCCTTTGGTTCCGACTAGGTGGGGCATTGTTATGCCCTTGCATGGCTAGGGTCAAAGGGCCATTGATAGGGAAGATGAAGCACCCCACCTTGCTAGCGACCCTTTCACCTTGGCTTGGTAGGTGAATGTACACCCCACATAACTAGGGACCAAAGGGCTACCACTAGGGCATTTGTAGTGGTCCGATCATGACTCCAACTACCCTGCTAGTGACCCTTTGGCCCTGGTCGGGTAGGGCATTGATATGCCCTGCTTGGACGGGATAAAAGCGTTGACGACAAGGCAACTAGAGTGGTGCATTGACCATTTGGCCTTTGGTTGGGAGGGGTATCGATTCACCCCTTCCAGTTGGGGACAAAGGGTCATCGGTAGGGTGGCTAGAGCAACATGTGCACCATTCTAGATGCCTTGCTGGTGGCCCCTTGGCCCTAGTTAGGGAGCAACCTCACCTGCATTTTTATTTTTATTTTTTAAATGTTTTTTTTCTTATTTTAATTAATTTATAATCTATTTCATTTATTATTATTATAATTTTTTAGATTTTGTTATGTTTATTATTATTTTTATTTTTATTTTTTATAAATATTTGTATAATATATTTATTTATTTGTTTTTTTTTCATTTATTAGTTTTTCTAATATATTTTGAATTCCATTTGTTTTATTTATTTATTTATTTTTATTTTTTAATAAAACACACACACACATAATTATAATTTTGAAACAAAATATGAAATAAACAATATATGAAATAAATTAAAAATATGTCTTCCGAAGCCATCACATAAATCATTTAAATTGTTGATGTGTTTCGAACTAGCTAATGTTGTTCATTCTCAAGATGATTAGATCTAATCGTCTAGATGATGAACATCATTAGCTGGTTAGAAACATGTTGGCAATTTAAATGATTTATGTGACGGATCTTGAAGACAAATATTTGAACAACTCTTCTCACAAAATCCTCCATTCAGATACAATAAACATATTTTAATAGAAAAATACAAAATTAAAAAAAAAAATAAAACTAAATTAAATTAAAAAATTAAAATAATTTTAAAAAACTTTATATATATATATATATATATATATATATATATATATATATATATATATATATATATATATATATATATATATATATATATATATATATATATATGTTTGCTAATTTGTGTGAGTCTTGAGATGATTGCACATTTAACTTTTGGCTTGAGAAACCACGATCTAGGGGCATATAAGTTGTCAAAATCACTCGGAGATCGCACTTGGCCTGAACCACACTAACCCTTAACATGTTTGGATTTTTTCTCATGGAGTTTCAAACTGGTAACTTTACATCATAGAGTATCTTAATAGTACACCCATCACCATCTATTCTATGCTTCGTGGGCTAAAATATTCATATTAAAATAAAAAAGAAATATTAAAAAAACATTAAAAAAAATAATAATTGAAAATGCCAAAGCAATTTGTGAAAAAAGAGTGACGGGGTCAATTCCCTCGCCAATTCCTGGAATTGACCCCACCCTCAGATTTTGTCCTCAATGCATAGAGTTGAGGGCAAGTTCAATTCTAGGAATTGATCTCTTGACCAATGGGGCTAATGGGCCACTGAAGTGGTGGTTAGAGCGATATCCCATTGCTCTAATTACCCCGTTGGAAACCCCTTGGCCTTGACTGAGCTGAGCAAATATTTTGAAATTGATGCCCTGCTCGGTCGTGGCCAAAGGGTTGTCGACAAGGTGATTGGAGTGGCTCGCCTGCCACTCTAGCCACCCTACAAGTATCCCTTTGGTTCCGACTAGGTGGGGAAATGGTATGCCCTTGCATGGCTAGGGTCAAAGGGCCATTGATAGGGAAGTTGGAGCACCCCACCTTGCTAGCGACCCTTTCACCTTGGCTTGGTAGGTGAATGTACACCCCACATAACTAGGGGCCAAAGGGCTACCACTAGGGCATTTGGAGTGGTCGACTCATGACTCCAACCGCCCTGCTAGTGACCCTTTGGCCTGGTTGGGTAGGGCATTGATATGCCCTGCTTGGCCGGGATAAAAGCGCTGATGACAAGGCAACTAGAGTGGTGCATCGACCGTTTGGCCCTTGGTTGGGAGGGGTGTCGATTCACCCCTTCCAGTTGGGGACAAAGGGCTATCGGCCGGGTGGCTGGAGCAACATGTGCACCATTCTAGATGCCTTGCTGGTGGCCCCTTGGCCCTAGTTAGGGAGCAACCTCACCTGCATTTTTATTTTAATTTTTTAAATGTTTTTTTTTCTTATTTTAATTAATTTATAATCTATTTCATTTATTATTATTATTATTTTTTTTTAAATTTTATTATGTTTATTATTATTTTTTCTAAATATTTGTATAATATATTTATGTATTTGTTTTTTTTTCATTTATAATTTTTTCTAATATATTTTGAATTCCATTTTTTTCTTTTATTTTTTTATTTTTTAATAAAACACACACACACACACACACACACACACACATAATTATAATTTTAAAACAAAATATGAAATAAATTAAAAATATGTCTTCCGAAGCCATCACATAAATCATTTAAATTGTCGACGTGTTTCGAACTAGCTAATGTTGTTCATTCTCAAGATGATTAGATCTAATCGTCTAGATGATGAATCTCATTAGCTGGTTAGAAACATGTTGGAAGTTTAAATCATTTATGTGATGGATCCTAAAGACAAATATTTGAACAACTCTTCTCACAAAATCCTCCATTCAGATACAATAAACATATTTTAATAGAGAAATACAAAATTAAAAATAAAAAATCAAGTAATTTAAAAAAAACATAATATATATATATATATATATATATATATATATATATATATATATATATATATATATATATATATATATATATATATATATATATTTGTTTGCTAATTTGTGTGAGTCTTGAGATGATTGCACATTTAACTTTCGGCTTGAGAAATCACGATCTAGGGGCATATAAGTTGTCAAAATCGCTTGGAGATCGCACTTGGCCTGAACCACACTAACCCTTAACATGTTTGGAATTTTTCTCATGGAGTTTCGAACTGGTAACTTTTACATCATCGAGTATCTTAATAGTACACCCATCACCATCTATTCTATGCTTCGTGGGCTAAAATATTTATATTAAAAAAAAAGAAATATTAAAAAAACATAAAAATAATAATAATTGAAAATTCCAAAGCAATTTGTGAAAAGAAAGGGACGGGGGTCAATTCCCTCGCCAATTCCTGGAATTGACCCCACCCTCAGCTTTCGTCCTCAATGCATAGAGTTGAGGGCAAGTTCAATTCTAGGAATTGATCTCTTGACCAATGGGGTTAACGGGCCATTGAAGTGGTGGTTAGAGCGATATCCCATTGCTCTAATTACCCTGTTGGAAACCCTTTGGCCTTGGCTAAGCCGAGCAAATATTTTGAAATTGATGCCCTGCTTGGTCGTGGCCAAAGGGTTATCGACAAGGTGATTGGAGTGGCTCGCCTGCCACTCTAGCCACCCTACAAGTATTCATTTGGTTCCGAGTAGGTGGGGAATTGGTATGCCCTTGCATGGCTAGGGTCAAAGGGCCATTGATAGGGAAGTTGGATCACCCCAGCTTGCTAGCGATCCTTTCACCTTGTCTTGGTAGGTAAATGTACACCCCACATAACTAGGGGCCAAAGGGCTACCACTAGGGCATTTGGAGTGGTCCACTCATGACTCCAACCGCCCTACTAGTGGCCCTTTGGCCTTGGTCGGGTAGGGCATTGATATGCCTTGCTTGGCCTGGATAAAAGCGCTGATGACAAGGCAACTAGAGTGGTGCATCGAACGTTTGGCCCTTGGTTGGGAGGGGTATCAATTCACCCCTTCCAGTTAGTGACAAAAGGCTGACGGTAGGGTGGCTGGAGCAACATGTGCACCATTCTAGATGCCTTGCTGGTGGCCCCTTGGCCCTAGTTAGGGAGCAACCTCGCCTGCTTTTTTTTTTTAATTAATTTATAATCTATTTCATTTATTATTATTATTATCTTTTAAATTTTGTTATGTTTATTATTATTATTATTATTTTTATTTTTTCTAAATATTTGTATAATATATTTATTTATTTGTTTTTTTTCTTTAATTATTTTTTCTAATATATTTTGAATTCCATTTGTTTTTTTATTATTTATTATTTTTTAATAAAACACACACACACACATAATTATAATTTTTAAACACACACACACACACACACATATATATATGGTAAGATATATATATATATATATATATATATATATATATATATATATATATATATATATATATATATATATATATATATATATATATATATATATATATATATATATACATACATATAAGTTTATAATTATAATTATTTGTTTTTTTTGCTAAACTATTACTTTGTTTTTCTTTCATTTTTTTCTTCCATTTTTTTTGTTTTAGATATTTTTACAATTTTTAAGTTTTTGTTTTTTTTTTTTTTTTTTTTTTTAAGTCGTTTATCTTTTTTTTAGTTTGTTCTTGTTACTTAAATTTTTATGCGAATAATTATTTTTGGGAGAAAAAATTCAAATATTATCATTTTTGGACATAAAATCCATAAAATTTACTATTTTTTTCAACTTCTTCTTCTTCTTCTTCCTTTTTTTTTCCTGTTAAAAAATTTCCACAAAATTCTTTTATTTGAAATGACAGTTTTAGCAAATAGGTTTCAAAATGTGTATTTTTTTAAATTATATATATATATATATATATATATATATATATATATTTTTTTTTTTTTTTTTCTAAGTAAGGTTAATCTATTAATATGATACAAAAATGGGGATTACAGTGAGGCTTGGCCACAGAGGAACCAAGCCTCAATCAGCACACATCCATAATAATTGTCTTTGACTGCCCCAATAGAGGGGAAACCAGTCCAAAAATATGTCCAAAAATAACCCACACAGGGGTAGCGAATTTAAACAGAGCATTACTGAGACAAGGTAACCAGACCAAAAGTTTATCCTGAAGACACATAAGAATAAACATAAACTAAACCAAGAACATGAAAAAACTTCCACCTGGCTGGCACGACACATGGCACTCAGTCTTCCGGAGCTGGCTCCTCCACAATTGGACATGCCCAATCATCCAGGTTGTCCGACTTGCCACGTCCTAGCGCCTGATGGCCTTCCTCCATGCTGCAAGCCTCAACACGCGGGCCTGACGTGTCACCCTGACGGCTATCAGAAGCCTGCGTGTAACTGTGTATGCCCGTCTCAACATGCTGACTGCCAGCAATAGCTTTGCCATGCCTTCTGGTTCGACCTTCATCAGCTTCCGGTTCACCATTGTTGCCCTGGTTCCTGCTGCTCGGGCCAGCTCTGTTCGCCTCCTCCATAGGATTATCTAGGGGAACATGCGGCTCAGTCTCTTCCATGATGGTAATTGAGATAGTTGCTACGATAATAGGGTGGCTCAACGAACTACAAAAGCAAAACTGCGAGGTGTGAGGAGCAAGATACGAAGGCAGGGGAAAGGTTGCAGTGTGAACAGCTGCATCTTCACGACTTGAGTTATGGAGCCAGGCTCTGCCTCTGCCACTTCGCGTATCTGGGTACCAGCTTGTGAAACTATGCTAGTTGGGATTATCTGCAAAGGAGGCAGGAGAAGCAGAATCAGGGCTAGGCAAAGTAGGGGAACGAGAGCTTCCTGTTACACAGTAATTTGTCACCGTTTGTCACCGTCCCTGTTACCCCTCTCCCGCACACTGGAGGACTCATTCCGGGACCTGTGAGAAGTGACATGACCTGAAACCACTTGCATTATTGTTATAGCTCCAAATCTCACTCTTATGGTTTGTGATGCTGCACTTATGGCCTAGGGCAACCCCTCCTTCCAGACCTGGTCCAAAAATTTAAAAAACAGTGTTTTATTCCCTATACGCGACTTTGCCCTGTGTTAAACGCGTGTACACGCGGGTCTGTCTTACCCAACCCGCGTGTATCTATTAAAACACTTAAAAAAATATAATTTCCTCTTTTTCGGGCGGTGATCACGGGTTTACCTGCTGGATCACCTGTTAGTGCCCGTGGCCCAACTGTTCCCAACCAACTCCTAACTAAAAAACTACTTTGGAGAGGGTATAAAAAGACATCAAAGGGAAGGCCAAGGGGGAGAGAAAGGAGAGCAAGATTATTATGCTGAGATTTTTCCCTTAGACCAGGTCTGAAGTCCTTGGTGCATTCTGCACTTCCCCCATTTTGCATAGGAAACCCTTGTTTCCATGTGTATTGGTGATCATTCATCCTTGACATCATCATTGAGTAAGACTTGGAAGGAGCTCTTGTTGGAGGCTGGAGGCTGGAACGAATCCGGGAGGAAGCTTGCTTGGAGCCTGCTGAAGGTGTTCAGGTGATATCTTTCCGATATATGTACTTTATTTGCCTTTATATATAAAGAAACACGTCTTTGTTCCCGAATAATCTTTCTTTATGCTTATGAGATTCTTGTGTTGAATTCTTATGAAAGTGGTTACTTAAAGACTTTTTATAACTAACTTTATAGCATAAAGATGATTTATATATAAACTTCTATACATGTACTGTTGTGTTCTTTGATTTGTTTGTCTTGCAGGTCAAAGAAAGAAGAAGGGAACTCCAAGAAGGGTTTGCACCCTAACGGTCTTCTCGAACGTAGGACCTTAGGTATGTACCCTAAACATTAGGATTTGCTTAAAAGTAAAAAAGATGGCTGTGTGTGTGTGTTTCTTTGTATAAGCAATTTTCAGTCTGGTAGAGTCTTAGCCCAAAGGACCCTAGGGGTACTTTCCCTTCAACCAGAATTGGCGACTCCACTGGGGACAACACTCTTGTTGTTCCTAGTTTGGGTAGTCCTCAAGCCAATCAAGGCTCAGTCCCTCTGTTTGTTGGTTCTGACTGTCTGATATTTTCTTGAACTCCAAGCTTTTCCAGTTTTTCAGTTTGTGTTTTTTTATTTTTCTTGAAAGACTTCAGATACGCACTTTTTCTGGATTACAGAAGCGTATATACGCAAGTTTCACTAAGTAAAACCGCGTATACGCAGGTTTCCTTAGTCACAGTCGCGTATACACGCATTCTGCAAATAATTGCAGGCGCGTATATCACATAATTTTCAAGATTTATAATTTTTCTTTTGCTGAATGTTTGTCTGGTGGTTTGGGTCAGTTTAAAACAGTCAATTCCCAGTGACAGTTCTCTGTTTAACAGGGGGCATCTTGTTTCGAACTCTCTCTAGTTATAAGGAGTGCTAGTCTTGTTTTTCGTTGATTGCAAGCGTCATTGATTTTTGACACACAAGATTTCTGTTTAAGAATCTTGATTGCTCTGTTTCGGCAGAGTGGGAAGATTGTCTTCAAATCTTTGTGTCCATTTTGTTTTCATGACATTTGTGTTTGCTTAACGAAATCATTTATATGACCATTTACTCCTTTGTTTCGGGAAATTTGTTTGTTACCAGTTTCTTGAAACTTGTCTTTTGATATTTTGGACTTTCATTGCTGCTTTTGATTGTCAAAAGCATTTTCGAACACATTTTATTTTTGTTGAGTTTTCATCATTTGAAAGGTGTCAATTCACAAAAGTGTTTGGTGGCTTGTTTATCAATCATTAGTGTCAGTATTTTTGAGAGTTTTCCTTTGAAAAAGACTTTTTGGTTTGATTGAAAGAAAATCTTTTGAAAGTTTTTGAGTTTCGCTTTCTTAAACTTGCTTCTCATTTGATTTCTTTTTTTGCGAAGTGAAAGTGCTTTGTTTTTATCTTAAACTTGTTTTTATTGTTTGGACGAAATGATTAGTAACAAATCATCTTCTATCTAAGCATTTCAGTGGCAAGACAAAATTTGGTAAAGCAGCAACTTTCCTTCTTTGTTTTTAGAGTAGTCTTTGAATCGTGCATCCACATTTAGTTCTTGCATTAGGGTAAGATTTGCATCTCTTTTTAGGCATATTTAGTTTTGTTAGTTTTTGTGTGTGTGGAGTCTGAAAAGAAAAAGGAAAAATTTTTTGTTTATATTACAAGTGCCTTCTGAACCTCATAGAAATTGCTATTCATCGAAAACAAAAGTGCATATGCATGTAGCTAAGTTTTATTAATTTCTTTTGCGTCCATAAAACACCACAAGTTTTACCTCCATTACCTTTGACTTAAAGAACAGCCTAATAAAATCAAGCGCTTAATTAAAATCCACTAGAACTTTTTGTTTTAGTTATTACACCAACAAGTTTAGGATTTTAGGGCCTTGGATTAGGCGAGTGGAGAGTTAACTCTCCAAGGCCACACAAAACGTCAAACATAAGAGTCTGATTAAAGAGAGTAAATCCAATAGCGTTAGGAAGACCAGGAAAGCTCCGGATCTGGGAGTTAAGCACGAGGGTCTGTGAAGACAGGGAAGAGAGATACCCCCTCTCCTACTTGTCCGAACTTACCTCACGACTGTTCCGCCTGGATTCTGCGACGAGTTGGTACCCATAGTTGCCTCTCCTAGGGATCTGCATAGGTGGCTGCGGAGGGGAATCCCGTGGCACCTGAGGTCGACGTTGTATCACTCTCGACAGTACTTCCGGAGGGCACCCTTGCGAAGCTTGGGGGCTTGCACCGGCGCAGACTGTTGTTAGGAGGTCAGCGTAACTTCCTCTGATACCTTCGCTGATAGGACTGGGCCCTCATCATCCCAGACTATCCTCGGAAGGCCCTTTGATTCACTTTCTCGTATTTTGGTGTCCGGTCTCAATCACCCGGAGCGGAAATACTTGAAAGTTGTTTGACTGGCTGTATCTTTAGGAACTTTATACTGTGTGCTCTGTGCTCCTAGTCGGCTTAGCTTTTAATTTTTTGAGTCTTTAGTTAGATCTTAACAAAAAATTCAAAGTGGCTGACCGGTCTCCAAGACGGTCTCGAAGACTTCGTGGTCTCTCGCCACCTAGTTTAGAGCCTTCTCCTAGAAGGCGCAGAGGGAATACTACCGGTGGGGTCCGTCCCACGCCGGTTGACGCATCGGGGATTGATCCTCCTCTCGGGGATATTAGCGGCTAAGCAAGGCCTGGTACTTTTGAACAAGAGAGGGACACTCCAGTCTTTTCTCAAGTTCGCTTTCAAGCGGAGAATAACGTAGAGGTAGAAGAACTTTCAGAATCATTAGTGATTCCAAATTCTCCACTACCATCTAGTTATCCAGACGTATTGCAATACGTTGGGCCTCCATTATATAGACCAGCGAGTCCAGGTTACGCTACGCGCTTACCATTTATAATCACTACTGGAAGCATGGCTTCCACGAGCGCTGCGACTATGCAGACCCCAACATCGGTGCAAGGGGGAGGAACCATTTCCATCCCCTCCGCTTCCTTGTTCGGATCGTTTGCTAGCACATCTTTGGTTGGGTCTACCTCCATTCCGTCCACGAGTGGAAATGCCCAAACCAATGCTTTTAGTACTGGTTCCTTCCTTTTTGGCACCCAATCACAGGGTATTCCGTCAGTTCCGTTCAGTGCCGCTACGTCCATGATGGGCGGATCGGCTTCATTTCAGGGTTTTCCTTTTGGAAGTGGTCATATCCCACATTCCAACCCAACGGTAGGATCCATGCCTTTTTCTTCAATAGGACAAAGCAGCAATCCTTTCCAAGGTTGGAATAACCCTGGGGTTAGTAACGCAGGAACTGCGAATCCATTCATTGGCCAACAAGGAAGTAGGCCGTATTCCACGGTTAGCATGTTTCAAAGTATTCCTCCCCTCGCTTCGGCTTGGAACCCATATCAGGGGTTATCGACTCCTTACAATTCTTTAGGAGGAAACTTTGCAGGCTATGGAGCTTATACGGCAGGAGTTGGTCAAACTCCGAATTTTGCTGGACCACAAGGCTTGCCTTTTGGTTCAGCTGGTTCTATTGGTCACTTGGGGCAACCTGGTGCCTCTCAAATCCCAGGACAATCTTTTCAGAACTTTGGGAGTTCTGCCCAGTCTGGGTGGAATCCCCTAGGTCCTCCTAGGCTTCCATTTCTGGCAACGTTAAACTTGCCAGATCTCACTAAGCTAACGAATGACCCTATCAGATACAATCCGGCCTAGCCTCCGGTCCCAACCAAACTCCCTTCGGACATACCAAAATTCGAAGGGAAGAGTGGTGAAGATCCGGGCGATCATGTAACCACATTCCATTTGTGGTGCTCATCTAACTCCCTCATCGAAGATTCGGTTAGGTTGAGACTCTTTCAGCGCACCTTGACTGGTAATGCGGCTAAATGGTACATAGAGTTGCCAGGGGGCAGCTTTACATCGTTCGCTGACTTAGCCAATATCTTCTTGAATCACTTCCAGTTGCCTGTCCGCTATGATGCCGGAACTGAACTTCTGGCTACCTTTCG
This sequence comes from Pinus tabuliformis, assembly GCA_031772625.1. Classification (NCBI taxonomy): domain Eukaryota; kingdom Viridiplantae; phylum Streptophyta; class Pinopsida; order Pinales; family Pinaceae; genus Pinus; species Pinus tabuliformis. The sequence goes on along the minus strand of CM062809.1, from coordinate 669,801,598 downwards.
TCAGGATAAGGCAACCCACATTTCTGATCACATACAGGAATGGAGACGGAGAAAAAGGCTCATTAAAGCCGAAATCCCTCCGGAGTACCGTCTAGAGTGGTTTTTGAAGTCTTTGCAACCTGAGATCTCCAAGGATGTCTCCATGTCTGGGGTCTATTCTGAGGAGCAAGCCATTTTCAGGGCCCAGCAATTAGAACTGATCTACTCTCAGTCTGGGATCCTCCAAAAGTACTTGCCAGATGCTCCTGGATCTAAGGTTGATTTAGCTAAGCCAAAGCTAGGTCCGCACGCGGATGGTATCGTGGGGTCTGTAGACTCGACTACAGTGAACTTGTTGAATCAATTGCAGCAGTTGTCATTACAAACTGCTCCTGACAACCAAGTCACAATGTCTAATCTTCAAGCTTCCCAAAGTTCTTCCATTAATGCCGTCCAATCCAATAACCCCAAAGGAAATGAAAATTCCGATGGAAAAAAGAAAGGACGTGGTAAAAAGAAGAATCAGGATGGGAAGCCCGATGCAAATAAATCCGGCAACAACGCTGGTGGTGGTGGAAATGAGTCGAGAAAGAAAGTTAAGTTTCCTTGCAAGTTATGCAAAGGAGACCATCTAACTCATCTCTGCCCTAGAATTGAAGACGCTCAGCGCTTGTTAGGACAGCAAGGGACTTCTAGTTCGCAAGCTGTGTTAACTAACCCGTTTCCCCAAGGGCAGCAACTTCTTGCTGGCGCAAGTTCGAACCCTGGTACCTCCGCAGGGGGCAACCAGGAAGGGGACAAGTCTTCAAATGTATTCATGATGGGTGCTCACGCTAATGTGGCCACACGGTCACGCGATTATGGTGAAGGTGAAAATTCTAAGGGTAAATCAGTTCCCGAAAATAACAACCCACTTCATATTGAGCGACCTTCTGTTGAGACTATACCTCGGGTGCCGAAAGGTTCAGCTAAACGCGCGACTATCAACCCTAATATTAGGGCAGCCCAGAATTACTCCATTGTCGAGGATCTGGCTCAGAGTCCATGTGCTATGTCCGCGTTAGAGGTTCTCCAGACATGTCCTACTCAACGAAGTGCCTTGCTATCGGCAATGGGGGCAGTAGATCCAAGTAATTCCTTAGCTCTCTCTTTTGATATGAGTAATGTCAAAAAGAGACTTCCTCATCACATGGCTTTCCAGATAAAGTCTACCTACCAGAAAACGAATATTTTTCGGACGGTTGTAGATGAGGGAGCTTCCACGTGTGTCATGTCCATGTCATGCTGGAAGGCCATTGGATCACCGTCGGTTGTTCCTTCACCTACCCTATTGACAACATTTGATGGTCACTCTCATAGGCCATACGGGATTATCCCGGCCTTTCCTATATGTGTTGGAGGAAAGGTCGTTAATATTGAAGTAGAGGTCATAGACGCTAACCTGGATTATAATCTCCTCTTAGGAAGGAACTGGGTATACGAGATGGATGCCGTTGTTTCGACTCTGTTTCGTGTCATTTGCTTTCCTTATGAGGGGAAAATCGTTAAGGTTGACCAATTGGACTATTGTCCAGCTGATCCTCAAGCAAACTCTGACTCTACCATTCCTTTAGTGGGTAACCCCCGTCCGCCTATTGAGAGTCTAGGAGTCGGGATGTACTCTTCATTGATGGGTACGTTTAACCTTCCCCCTCCTACAGCTGGTATAGATACAATTTCATCCTCCAGGGATCCTTTACGGAGAGAGTTTGTTCAAACTCCTTATTCATCGAATCCTGGAACCTTAGCTTCATCCGTGACCACATCAGGTGACGACAAGGTGGGTGAAATAGAATCTCTTATGTCTGCAGCAGAACCTAGATGTGAATCTATCGATAACTCTGTAGATAACCATTCTACTATTTCCTCTGGGAAAGAAATAGATGGTGATGTGGCTCATTTTCGGACCCTTGATTCCACCTCTGCATCGGATTGCTTGGATATTGTTTTTCCATCGGATGAAGCGATATTCGAAGCAATGACGGCCGTAGATCGACCTTTGGAAGATTTACATCGTCGGTTATACTTTCATTCCCCTGTGCATGAAGTAGAATCTCGGTCCTCCAGTTCGACTAGTGATGTTTGTACGGTCCCTTTGGCTCCGACACATTTATTTGCCGAAGAGAGTATATTGATTGGTTCGATCGTCGTACCTATAAACATCCCTAGGAGTCAGTTGGCGGAGCCCCCTGACGGGCTCTACCTCAGGAAGTGCTTTGCTTAGCTTTGGCCAGGCAATGGCTTCTTTGTATTTTATGTATATATTTGTACATATCTTATCGAGCGTTTTCTGATATCAGCACTTTTTGGTCCGCTTTGGCAGGTGTTGATGAATGATTTGGTTTATTTTGGATTCGCCGATGGTGCTAGTCGGCACACTCGGAATCTTGCTTCCGCAGCTTGGGTACTTTATTACCCAACTGGTCAGTTGATGACATCGAGAGGCGTGTGTATCGGTCCTGCTTCAAACAATATGGCCGAGTATACAGCTGTTATCAATTTACTATCCGAGGCAATCTCTTATGGGATCGACTCGTTGGTAGTGTATCTTGATTCTTAATTGATAGTGTCTCAGTTAAATAACATTTATCGGGTTAGAGATCCATCATTATATCGCCAATATTTAAGGGTGAGGTTGTTGCAAAGATCATTTATTTACATTAATTATTTGCACATTCCAAGATCTCAAAATTGGTTAGCTGATTCTATCGCTAATCAAGCATTAGACTGGCATATCAATCATTCATCATCATAAAATCATGCATCAAAAGGTCAAACTGTATATATATATATATAGCAAAGAGTCTCGAGTGTACATATGTGTGTCCAAAATATACAAAATTGGGACTCAAATGCCCATAATCATGTCAGGCATATCTAATGCCTCGGCTCTGGATGAGCAGCTAAATAACTAACTATAGCAGTGGCCACGCGCCGAAAGACGCGAACCCAGTCATGTGGCATCCCAACCACATGACGCTGCATATCTGGAGGAAGGTCCTCTATCTCGGCCATCGGTACTTGGTAGCTCAATCTTGCCAAGTGTCGCTGGACGTTGTTGAGGGTCCTTTCCGCATTTGCAGCCTCCTCTTCGGCTCCTCGGCCATGCCGTCCATGCCGTGGGAATCCATCTGGTCGCACGGGCCCAATGTCTGGAACATGATCATCATATCAGTCATTTGAATCTCATCAAAAAATAATATATTTTTCAAAGTTCATCATTATACTTGAAAAATCCTAAAAATCATAAAATCATAAAAATAAAAAAGAAATCTTACCGATCTCGCCCCATGCTGCATCTGGTGGCAACACTAGGTCAGGATCTCCTCGGAAATCCAGTCCAGCATAGGGGTAGTCGTCTATGGCGATGATCTGTTGCTCCCACCAAGCAAAAAAGTCGTCGTTGAATGCATTCCTGGGCACTTCCCCACCCCCCAGACGTTTCATCAAGTCAGCCCACCGGCCCATGCGTGGATCACGTGGACTACTGATGGGAACTGCTACCCTGGGGCGGAGTGCGGGAACCTTCTCAAAGAAAAAAGTACATAAAATGGTTCCGTACCCAAAGTTTTTGGTCTGTCCCCTCCTGATTGAAGCAAGCTGTTCTTTCATGTTGGCAAGTAGAGGAGTACACCAGTCAAACACCGTGGTGAGACAGTCCACTGCTACGCTCATGTTTACCCGTGATGCCTGATGTAGCGAAGATGATCCGTTCACTCAAGCTATGGTGAACAAGATTATCCGCAGTGACAAACTCGCCACGTGTGGGATCGAGATCTGACTCCCGACCTTCCGATGACCTGGGCAGTAAAGTTGTACATAGTCGTCTACGCTGAGACTATTCCGAGTCCTGCCCCGGGAGTGTACTACCTCTCCCCTTCGGGAAAGGCCCGTGATGAAATATATATCTTCCACTTCTATCCTGAGTGGCATCTGATCAATCATAAAAGCTTCTTCCTCGACATCCCAATAATCAATAAGTCTCTCGAGCAGACGCACATTTGCTTTCATATTCGGCAACTTGAAGAATTTTAACAATCCGCATCCCCGTAAGGCATCTAATGCCTCATCATTGTCCATAACTTCATTATCTACAGCTGAGTGCTCTCTTTCACGCCATGTGAGAGTCATCCTGGAAGAAAAAATCATTTTCATCCATTAGTTTTATGTATAAAAATTTTTCGCTGCGCACACGCGGTTTACCCTCTACACAGTCGCGTGTAGGGCCGTCGTATACGCGATTTATATACATCCAACCCGCGTGTACGCCGCAGAGCGATTTTTTGCAAAAATCTAACAGTGAAACATTAATTAAACTTCCTAAAAACTATCACAATTGATTGCAAGACAAGTTTAGTGCTTACCTGGAAGTTTTCGGCAAGTTTGAACGGTGGAATAAGTCACGGGGAAAGTTTGCTCCTTTTGCTCCACAATTTGCTCTCCAAGTCAAACGGTGAAAATGGTAAGTCCAAAATTTCTTTTTATAAGTTTTGAAAATGCAAAATTTTTTCAAAATTTTATTTTGTTTGGTTTCATGTCACTTTTAACTTGGGAGCTTGGAATGTCGAGATTGAGTTGTTTTTCAGGACATTTTTGGACATTTTTCGACGGTTCGAGACGGTTCCATGACTGCTGACCCGTCATGGCAGGTATCGTGTTCTCACTGGCATATAGGTTAGGGACACCTTTTTTCCGTTGCATTATGCATACTAGCCTCCATTTGACCGATACATCTGCCGTAGGGTCGACCCCATCATGTTATGGTTCGCAAGCCATTTTCACTTGCCGATTCTTTAAATCATGACATGATGGTAGAGCCATCCTTTTACATGGGCATCCTAGTTAGCACCTCACTGACATTTGTTGCCCATGCTGCTTCGTTTTGAGTAGGCTCGGGAGTCCTCTGTAGTCCCGCCATGACTTATGCGTTGAAGACTCATTCTTCTTTGCTTCTTCGCTTCGTTCTGGCCTTATACCCTAGAGGCTCCTATGTGTGTTGAGTTGTACTTCTGCATTGCATGTTGACCATTTGCACCTTTTGGCCTATAGCCGGCTTCACTTGGACTCGTGTTTAAGCCCACTTTTGACCATGACGTCTGCAAAAATCAACCTTGCATACCCTTGACCTCTGCAGCTTGACATACCCAGACCCGTGGAAGGGACATGGGAGGCCCAATCCTCTCGTCCATTGGTGATGCGGGCTGTCATTGGTCCGTCCGTTGGACCGCCCATCTTGAATACCTAGTCCCACCAGGCGTGGTCAATGAAACCAGGGTTGCACCTCGAATAGAAGAGAAGCATCCGATCGGGCAAAGAAGGTCCGAGGTCACCTCCCTGCATTGAGCATAGGAACGTTCCTTTCCCAGGAACTAGATCATCTGTTTCACCGACACTCGTTCTTTCCACTGTACCATAGCATTCTTTTATTCTTTTTCCGGCTTATCAGAAAAAGACAAAAAAATTAAATATTCCAAAAAGAGCGGGAACAGGGACATTATTTCCATTTATTGTTGGCAGCTAGAGTCAGTCGTGTCGCCCTTGAACAAAGCACTCAAAACAAAGTCTCCTCCGCATGGGTGGGATTTAGTTTGACTTAGGTAAGCCATAGCCTTGTTATCGAGTTAGTTCTCCCCCGATTGGTTATCTCTTCCAATCATATGGAGGGTTCGTTCGTGCCTCCTGCATGACGAACTTATACAGATTCATTATATGCTGCCACATAGTCACATTGAGTCGTGCTTTTGTTCAAGGGAAGTTAGCCTGAGTCGGCCTTTCTGCGGTGTCTCTTGACTCATTTTTCAGTCGGCCATCCCTGGTTGTCAGTGTCATGTCTATCATCACATCAGTTATATTGGTCCTTCACTCGTGCCGGTTTGAGAAGGTCCCCATTGACTTCTTGCTGGCGGGTCTTGTCCTTATCGACGACGACACATTGCTCTGAGGGCAGACCTAGAGACCGCACCCTGGCCCTATTTTCATTATTGATAGGTCACCTTGTGCTCAGCATCGATCAGTATCATGGGTCTTTGACTGAGTGGTTTCCCTTGTGTTCGACATCAGCATACATTATCACACATTGGGATTCGTGCAGTTCCTTGGTTTCCATTTGACCCTATTGGTGGATACCTCGCCTCTGTGTCAGCTTTCATTATTGGTTGGTTCAGAGGGTTTCTGCCGTGCGCTAGCCACATCTTGTGTACGCCGGAAACGTACTTCGGTTGGGTTACTACATCTTTTTCGTCCGATTCCTTCCACATTATTGGCCTACGGGTTACACTCGCGCTAGATTGATGGAGGATGCCTTAATGCCTTCCTTCTAGCGGATCTTTCCCTATCGACTCCGACTCATTGCTCTGGGGCAAAGATCTAGAGTCCATTTGGCAGTACCTTGGGGTTTGCAGTCATTAGTGGCAGATTCCTCGCTATCGACAGTGGGAAACCATCATTGTCTCCTGATTGATAGATTCTTACAGGTGTTCGACTTCAGCTCATCTATTCACACTTGTTAGATTGTACTGGGTACCTTGACGCTCATTATCATTATCGGTGAGTAGTCTCGCGTTTGTTAACGGTATACATCAATGACCGGTAATCAAACGATTTCTCACATGGTCGACTTCAGATCATTTATTCCCATGGTGTAGAAATGTACCACGGCGGTCGGTGAAGACCTCAGGTTGTATCAGCATTCATTGGTTCACTTGACAGTTGCTCCTGTTGCTGCTAGTTGATACCACTCCACCTTATATGTTGCAGTCAGTTATGGCGACATTTTATATGCTGGCACCTGAGTTTACAGTGTAGTACCATCCTATTCCATCATGTTCAGTTGGTACCTTATGGGATCAGTCTTTGATTTCAGTGATCCGTTGCATCTTTCAGCATCATTGACAGTTTTATATGTGATATTCAGACATGTACTTACTCATTATGATCAGATGATCCATTATGTATTTTACAGTCGTTTATACTTGTATACTTAGTGGATCCGCTTGTACTTGATATGCGGACATGCTTTACTTTTCCTGAGCATGGGTATGCCCGCCTCAGACAGTGTTTCTTTCTGATCTCCTTTCGGTGGCTTGGCAGGCTGAATTCTGGTGAAGTCCTCCTCGGTTTTTCGGCAGAGTTCCTTTCCTTGTACTTACTTAATATATTTCGGCCATCATGTTCCCCTTCTGACCTCATACATTAGGGGGCATCTGTTATAGCTCCAAATCTCACTCTTATGGTTTGTGATGCTGCACTTATGGCCTAGGGCAACCCCTCCTTCCAGACCTGGTCCAAAAATTTAAAAAACAGTGTTTTATTCCCTATACGCGACTTTGCCCTGTGTTAAACGCGTGTACACGCGGGTCTGTCTTACCCAACCCGCGTGTATCTATTAAAACACTTAAAAAAATATAATTTCCTCTTTTTCGGGCGGTGATCGCGGGTTTACCTGCTGGATCACCTGTTAGTGCCCGTGGCCCAACTGTTCCCAACCAACTCCTAACTAAAAAACTACTTTGGAGAGGGTATAAAAAGACATCAAAGGGAAGGCCAAGGGGGGAGAGAAAGGAGAGCAAGATTATTATGCTGAGATTTTTCCCTTAGACCAGGTCTGAAGTCCTTGGTGCATTCTGCACTTCCCCCATTTTGCATAGGAAACCCTTGTTTCCATGTGTATTGGTGATCATTCATCCTTGACATCATCATTGAGTAAGACTTGGAAGGAGCTCTTGTTGGAGGCTGGAGGCTGGAACGAATCCGGGAGGAAGCTTGCTTGGAGCCTGCTGAAGGTGTTCAGGTGATATCTTTCCGATATATGTACTTTATTTGCCTTTATATATAAAGAAACACGTCTTTGTTCCCGAATAATCTTTCTTTATGCTTATGAGATTCTTGTGTTGAATTCTTATGAAAGTGGTTACTTAAAGACTTTTTATAACTAACTTTATAGCATAAAGATGATTTATATATAAACTTCTATACATGTACTGTTGTGTTCTTTGATTTGTTTGTCTTGCAGGTCAAAGAAAGAAGAAGGGAACTCCAAGAAGGGTTTGCACCCTAACGGTCTTCTCGAACGTAGGACCTTAGGTATGTACCCTAAACATTAGGATTTGCTTAAAAGTAAAAAAGATGGCTGTGTGTGTGTGTTTCTTTGTATAAGCAATTTTCAGTCTGGTAGAGTCTTAGCCCAAAGGACCCTAGGGGTACTTTCCCTTCAACCAATTATATTCCTCTAAGTATGAGCTTCATATACCCTGAAGACATCTCATGTATAATACCCATAAAAAGACCTCTTTTTGCATTGGCGCGGTTCCACAGTGTATTGCCCGTGCCTATGGGGGAAATCCTCTAAAGAGGGCACGTCATTGGCGCTCTGTCTCAGAGTCTCACTCGCGCCAACCAAATTGAGTAAAGTTTTTAACCAACAAGCTTCCGAAGGTTCTCCTTAACCCATTCACCAACTGAATCTATGTTGAGCTAGGATGGTTTGGCTTCGAATCTCCATAGAAGGGAAGTGGTTTGCCACCTTTCATGGAAGTTTCTAAGTGATAAAGCCAATCCCATGAATAATGTGGTTGATCCTATCTCTTTCCTCTCTATCTATAAAAGCTTGTCTCTATGCCTTGAGTAAGCTAGTTCCAGTTCCAGCATAGTGATAGAGAATACCAGGAGTTCAAGAGTTTGAACTTGCAAGATCCTTCTTTGCACCCATAAGGCCAAACCTAAGTGAGGAGATTCTTGTCACCCAAGAGAGAGAGGCTTGTTTCCCATCCAAACAAGCTTTGCAAGACTTGTGTAGCTGACTACCCAGTCAAAGGAGGATTTGATGTCAGAACAATGGTTGTATTCTTCTTTGTTATTTATCAATAATAGATGACTATCATTATGGTTCCACTCTCATTGTCTTATGATTGATGTTGAGTTATATCTTTTCTGACTGATATATAGTTGCATCTATTAGATTTTATGCTTGTATTTGTGTTGTTCTTTGCATGTGCAAGTGTCGAATCACGGAGATCGTGGGGATCGTGACCGGCCGAGGCAAAGGAATGAGGGCGACGTCTCTTCTACGAATATTAGCGTTGGAATCCAAGTAGGTTCTCATCATCCACTTTTATTTGCAATTAGGAACTTGTGTGATAGCATTTTTTTATTGTTGCTAGACCCGGTCTGGGCTAGTAGGGATCGTCTCTGTCCGCAGAGAGGATTTACCTCAACAACAATTTGGCGACTCCGCTGGGGAGCCTTGTCTCTTTGGTTCTCTTGTTTGGTTGCTTAGATAGCTTTCTGGGTTAGATTTCTTGCTGTCTCTTGCTTCTTGGCCTGCCTGGATACTGTCGACCAAGCCTTGGACTGCTTGTTTTTATTTTTAAGCTAGCAAACTTGATTGGTGCTCTTTTTTGCATGACAGTCACGCCAATTGGCGCCACTTGCTAGTGTACATCCCACGCCAATCCTCAATTGGTGCTAGATTTCCGCCTGACAGTCGCGCCAGGACTGTGAACTTTTCCAGTTTGCTTGTTTGCAGCCTTCCAAGCTTGGGTTTTGTATCTAGCTACACCTTTTTCAATCACTTGAGTGTGTCAGAGTCTTGTTTGACTGGTTTTGAGTTTTTTTGGCAAATTATTAATTTGATTTCCTTTGATCATTACTTGGAGGTTTGTCTCAGTATTTTCACAATTTTGCATCTTTTTGCTTTTGTTTTTGCAAAAAAATTTCCCCCTCATTCGCCGAGGGGGGCTAAATTTTGTATGAGTGTTAATTGCCTTTGAGTGTTTTTAGTTTATGATCTTTGGAACTCACACCCGTTTTTTCTTGATTTGCACTTGATTGGTTCTTAGATTACATTAGAATCATTGTGTGTTTGAGAATTCTCTTGCATAGATCACATTTGCATAATTAGAATTCTCATTTTCAGGACATGAATGAAAAATGTGCATAGATTACATTTGCATACTTTGGGTGTTTGCCATTTTCCACCGATTTCACATTTTAGCCCTAGGGCATCTAGTGGCTTTGTGCATCGAGCCTTCCTTAGGAGTTTTGGTCTTCTATCATTCTAGTCGACTTTTTGGTTACTCTCTTGCACTTGTTCAGTGGTTGTTAAGTATTTTATTGTGTTATTCAAGTGATTTGCTTCTTTTTCACTTGGATTCCGCTCGGCTTCGTTTTGGGCCTAGATCACATGGCTCATTGAAGTCTTTGGTGTTCTTCTTCGTTTTAAAGGATTGCCTTGGTGTTTTGGGGACTTGATTGCGTTCTCATTGAGTGAAATTTGTCTCTTTTACTCGGTGTTATTATCTCTCAAAATTTGTTTAGTGCATTTTGCCATTGAAAAGAAAACGAACAGTCTCTTTTGCGTTGAATTAGTTAATGGAAATTAGAGCTTTTCATTGATCAGTGACTTTAAAGAAAAGTTTTGTTTATTGCCATTAGCTGCATTAGAGTGGTTCTTGATTGTTTATGGTAATTTTATTTGATTGAAAAGTTCTCAACTCTCTCGTAGTTAGTGTTCATCAAACGAAATGATACTTTATGGCATATAGCTTGCATTTAGGGAATTGTGAGAGATTACATATGGTAGGACCTGAAAACCGAAACCTAATTCAAGATCAACCGTAAAATGAACTGAATGAACTTAAAAACGCATTGGAACATAACGCTCACTGTTTAGAGGTCTAGGCTAGAGGCGTGCTCCGACGTCGTTAAACCTAGTCACTTTTGTTTCACTTAAGGTTGGGTGATTCCTCCTTCCATGACGCAACAAGTGGTCTAGCACGGACTTGAGCTCCCACATACCATCGAGTATATGGGGAGACCCCACTAGGTTATCATCCTTTATCCGCAGGAAGCCGTGTCTGCCGCCTTACAAGCCATAACGCACCAAACACAGCATTCGGGAAGATTGGCTGCTGTATGGAAAGTCCTTGGTTTTCATATGATTGCCAAGGTGTATATGCAGTTTTACGGATTTGTTTGGTAAACCCTTTGCCTAGTCTCTCTAGAGTAGTCACTTTTGATCCTTTTCAGACTCCTTAAAAGAAAAGGCTCACTTGAGCACTTGTCACTTCGGGCTCACAAAACATTCGAAGGCGACTAGAGTCACCTTTTTGTCCTTTTCTCGACTCTTAAAACATGAAAAGGTCAAGTTCAGTTCCTTTGTCTTAAAATTTATTCGGCCGCGTTCACATTTACCCGGTTAGATCTTGTTTGCGTTAGCCTGAGTAGGCTTCTTTTCGTTCTCGATGGTAACTTTTCCGGGGTTCACCAACCCACGGATCCCCTCTGACGGGAACCCTGGTCATTTCGCTCCTTTTGGAAATGTTGGTGCTCCTTATATGGCAACGTTGCCCCTCCCAAGGTTAACTGTTGGGTTGCCGGTTTGGTTGTTCTCCACCTCTTTGGTCCCTTCCGTCTCACCGTCTAGTCAATCCGTCCCTCCACCTGAACAACATCATGTTGATTCTAAGGTGGATCTCTCCCCTTCTACGCCCACTTCTACGTCCTCATCTTCTACTTCACCTGGTGAAAGTCTAGATTCGAGTAACCAGGTGGCTAAGAAGAAGAAGAAGAAGACGAAGAAGAAGAAGGCTCCTAAGGGAGAGGTTACAAGTGCAGCTACCCCCTCGAGTACACCTGAAGTCGGGCCCCCTTCTGCTCCTCCGCGGAAGGTCAAGTTTCCTTGTCGATTATACAAGGAGGACCATCTTCTTCGCGATTGTCCTGGCATTCCCAGGGTACTAGACGTATGGTCTTGCGATCCAGCCCGCCCCTCATCGTCCACTAACGCTCACGGCGATGCTACCTTATCAGTTGGGAATGGTAAGGGAAAAGGGAATATTCGAATCCCCTGTAGACTTTGTGAAGGCAATCATCCCCTTCACCTTTGTCCACTCATGGATAAAGCCTCCATTGTCTTGGAAAGTCTTACAGCTCCTTCACCCCAACTTCTCGTTGGTTATCAACGTCTCTCTGTATCTGCAGCTCGTTCCCCTACTGACAAAGAGATTGATTCATATCCTTCTCTTGTCCAGCCTCCTCTTCCCGAACTTGGCTGTGCCTAGCCTGTTCCAAACCAACCATTGGTCGGAAAGAGTGTCGACTCGAGTTCACCACTCGTCGATCACTCTGTTTCAGAAGAGCATCACTCCCATGTTCTTCTCGTCTCCTCAGATTCTCCTGAGTCCGGAAATGACTCTCCTATCCCAGTTGCTCCCGAGAGTCCTACTTCAGTTCCTTTAGAGTAGGGGGGCAATCATATGATTCCCCCACCAAGTAGTTCAGTCGTTTCCTTCGACTGGAGTCGTTTGACTACCTCCCGCCTTCCATCCCATGTGCCTTTCTGGGTCACGGTACATGCCTATAATAAGGTGCTACCTGGCACTGTGTTGGATGAGGGAGCATCGGTTAGTCTTATGCCTGCCACTACTTGGCAAGCCTTGGGTTCCCCACAACTTGTGCCAGTCGCACCAAATCTGACGGCTTTTGACATAGGAACTAGTCAACCATTAGGGATCCTTCCACAGTTCCCTGTTACTTTGGGAGGCAAGACCGTCTATATAGACGTATCGGTTACCCAAGGTGCTTTAGACTTCAGTCTTCTCCTTGGCCGTGACTATGTTTATGCCATGGGGGCCCTGGTCTCTTCACTTTTCTGGGTGGTTTGCTTTCCACACGATGGAAGAATCGTGACGATAGATCAATTATCGTTCGTCTGTCCCCGGGTGCCTCCTGCACAGTTGTCATCCCCTCCTGGTTTTCATCCACCAATTGCATCTGCCCCACCACAGATCAACTACGTGGCCACCTATCCCGTGCCTGGATCCAGTGATGCTGCCGTCGTGTATAGTGTCCTGGAGGCATTAGACCCTGACTTCCAAGATGTTGGCCTTCCATCAGGAGTGGCACTCTTGGGAGCCTCAACTTCCTATTCATTATGGTGAAGTTCCATTGGAGCATAGTTCCTTTCCCTGTGTCAAGCTCCTTAAACAATGAAACTAGGTGTTGGAGCATAGTTCGTTTCCCTGTGTCAAGCTCCTTAAACAATGAAACTAGGTGTCGGAGCACAGTTCCTTGTCTTGTGTCAAGCTCGTTAAAAAATGAAACAAAGAGTCCGGAGCATAGTTCCTTGTCTTGTGTCAAGCTTGTTAAAAAATGAAACAAAGAGTCCGGAGCACAGTTCCTTGTCTTGTGTCAAGCTCGTTAAAAAATGAAACAAAGAGTCTTTCGAGCATAGTTCCTGATCTTGTGTCAAGCTCGCTAAAAAATGAAACAAGGGTTATGAGGATAGTTCTTTTACTGTGTCAACCTCATTAAAAAATGAAACAACCCCATTTCCCAATCGATTCTTTGATTAAGATCTCGTAAAAATCCAAGTCGAGTCTTTCCAAGATCTCGAAAGTGAACCTTCATTCCATCCACTGTGTTGAATGAAATGAAGCTTAGGGGGCATGTACCTCGTTTTGCGTCATTATGCTAGGGGCATGCGAACTTATAACAAGCATAGTTTTTCATTTCAAGCTTGTGTAAACATGAAACAAAATCCAAGCAAAGTTCTCCATGGTTCAAGCTTGTGTAAAAATGAACCCATACTCGATTTACATCTCGTGATTGTCGTTTATCCATTAAAATTACCCATACTCAATTTACATCTCGTGATTGTCGTTTATCCATTAAAATTAGATGAGCCTTGGTTGTTTCTTTCCATCGCCAACATCTCTTTGGCTGATCATATGCTTTCACTTGGTGGTTTATCCTTTCCTGAGGAACCGCAGCGATGAGTGGTTTTGTTAGCCAACCTCTTAACCATTACATGTTTTGAGTAGTTCCACCATTACTGGAACCAGTTGCTACCTTTTATACCACTCGCTCCTCTAGGACGAGTCTCCTTTAAGATCTTTTTTGACTCGTAAAAGATGAAAAGATTGCTGAGTATTTTCCCTTTTTGACTCGTTAAAGAGAATAAAAATGGAGGTCTACTTTCAGCTCTTTTCCGACTGTTTAAAGATGAAAAGATAGCCAAGTCTCCCTCTCAACTCGTTAAAAAAAGTGAGAGGCGGTCGCCTTTAAGCTCTTTTTTCGACCGTTTAAACTTAAAAAGATCACCGGGTTTTTGTCGTTTTGAACTCGTTATTGGCTACAAAACGACGTGCTTCTGACCGCTTTTCTACTTTTTCGGGTCGAAGTCACTACTTACGAAAAGTACTCCTCGATCATACTGGTCGGGCGGTTCTTTTGGGCATTGTTTTATACTTTTTCGGGCTCAAGAGACACAACTTTACGAAAAAGGACCCCCCTAGAGTTCACTTTTCTGCTGTCTTTTCAGACTCTCTAAACAGGAAAAGACGCCGAGTTCTTCCTTTGTCAGGCTCGTTAAAACTTAATGACATCAGATTCTGTCATAATGACACCTTACAAGCATATGCTATCCCCGTCAAGCTTGTTAAAAATAACTGGGGTACTCGCCAGAAATGGTGGGGAAAATGGAACCATAATTATTGTCGTGTCGGCAGTATGTCGCTCTTGAACATGGCACTTGTCTGCATTCGTGTCTGGGTGGGGACATCTCATCTTGTTTTACACTAGCCTCCATGGGTTTGGGTTATCCTGTTTGACCTCTCATCTGCTCATTGCCTTGTCACCATGCCCTCTACTCATTTGATGTCAAATACTGCCAAGTCCACTGTCGTGCTGCTGATATGTTCAAGAGAAATTGAACTCTGCAAAATAACCACCTCCCTCTGATACCTCACATAATTTTGATTCACCACAACATTCTTCCTCTGTCTCGTGTCAATGATGTGGGAAACACTATGGCCCACCTTTGATCAAGGTCACTTCCTGTCGACTTCAGCTCATTATCCAGGAAGCTGATCTAGAGACTCCCTTCCGGTGCCTTAGAGCCTGCATGCCTCAATGGCAGGTTCTTTGTGTTCTACAAGAGGTTTTCATCATTGGCCTTTGATCGAATGATTCTGCGGGTGTTCGACGCCAGCTCATTGATTCACACGCCGTAGATTGTACCTATAGTACCTTGAGGACCATTGTCATTATTGGTGGTACCTCTCGCGTCTGTTAACAGTTTTCACTATTGGCTGGTAATCAGATGATGTTCATGCATGTTCGACTCCAACTCATGTATTCACATGCCTGAACTTGTACTCTGTTCGGGTCGAGATGGAGCGCAAGACCCTGGATTTTGTTTGTTGGAATCCAGGCTGTGATTTGTGGCTTATTATGATCATTACATGACTCATTCACTGGATGGCTGCGACCATGCCTGAGTCTATTTATCGATCCTCACTGGATGGCTGCGCCCATACCTTGGATCTAGATTCTTGTGTGCTCTGTTATGGATGGCTGCACCCATACCACATATATCATGTACTTGAGATATCAGTTGTACTTCTTTACGCAGGTTCTCCAGCGGCAGTGTTTTCAGTTACACATGTTCTTGTAAAGCATTTCACCCCTCTCTCTCTCTCGAGCCTCATGCTTTAGGGGGCATCTGTTACACAGTAATTTGTCACCGTTTGTCACCGTCCCTGTTACCCCTCTCCCGCACACTGGAGGACTCATTCCGGGACCTATGAGAAGTGACATGACTTGAAACCACTTGCATTATATTCCTCTAAGTATGAGCTTCATATACCCTGAAGACATATCCTGTAGAATACCCATAAAAAGACCTCTTTTTGCATTGGCGTGGTTCCACAGTGTACTGCCCGCGCCTATGGGGGAAATCCTCTAAAGTGTAGGTTTTAACCCTGTACAGAAATTACCTGCATACGAATTCTTAAACAAAGAAAATAAACAATGCGAGAGCATAACCCATAAAACACATATGCACAGAGATTTTTCCCTGGATCCCAAAACCGGGACTACCAGCTTGATTTTTCATTATGTTCCTTTCAATGTTACAATACATATTTATACATGCCGAAGCATCCAATACCATGGACCGAAAAACCATCGCGTCCAATACCATGTGCAAAAATCATGCACAAAACCATAGGTAGGTTCGCCCAACCTAATATAGGGTCCAAAAAATTTTTCCCGGGGCGCTGCCCCGGACCCCGTAGAGGGGGGCTACCCGCCCCCCGCTACGCAATCGCCGCAACGAAGGGGGGCTTCCACCCCCCTCTAACCCCCCGTTAAACTACATGGGTTAGTCGTGGAAAGAATATAACACAACCCAACAATCTCCCACTTGTTGTTTTCTTTCCACAGGGGGCCATAGGAGACTTTGATCATTTTTCCAGCCCTGAAACACCCATTGTTTCTCTACACCAAGAGAACTTCTCAGAGCTCACAGATTTTGTAAATGCATCTGCAATATTCTTCAAAGTGTCCACCTTTACCAGCAACACCTTTTTGTCTTCTATCATATCCCTCACAAAGTGATACTGAACATCAATGTGCTTTGTATTTGAATGATAAGCAGGGTTCTTTGCCAAGAAAATAGCACTTTGGCTGTCACAGTCTATTCTTATAGCTCCCTGTAGTAACCCCATACTTGAACACAATCTCTGCAACCAAACTGCTTCCTTGCTTGCATGAGTGGCTGCCATGTATTTTGCCTCTGTAGTTGATAGTGCCACTACAGATTGTTTCTTACTCATCCAACTGACTGCACCTCCAAATAGGTTAAACACATACCCACTTGTAGATCTTCTCTGATCTAGATCTCCAGCCCAGTCTGCATCAACAAAACCATGAATATCCAACACTCTGTCCAATCCTGGTCTTCCTTGGTAGCACAAACCATAATCACTAGTGCCACGCAAATACCTGAAAACCCGCTTCACTGCTGTCCAGTGCTCCTTCCCAGGTTTTGACATAAACTTGCTCAATACTCCCACTGCATGTGCAATGTCTGGTCTAGTACAGACCATTGCATACATCAGGCTACCGACTGCACTTGCATATGGAACACGGGACATGTCCTCTTCCTCTTCTTGTGTCTTGGGACACTGTTCAGCAGATAACCTCACAACTACAGGAATAGGAACCTTCACCGGTTTACTATCCTGCATATTAAACCTCTGCAGTATTGTCTCGACATACTTCCTCTGGTTTAACCAGAGCTTCCTCTTTGCCCGATCTCTTTTAATTTCCATGCCCAAAATATAGTTTGCAGCACCAAGATCTTTCATGTCAAATTTGGAGGACAATTGGGTTTTCAAATCCTGGATAATTTCTTTGTCATTTCCAACCAGCAACATATCATCCACATACAAGACCAGATAAATAACACGGTCACCAATTAATTTAAAATACACACAATGATTTGCTTTGCTTCTGGTGAAGCCAAGTCCCCGTATAAATGTATCAAATTTCTGATACCACATCCTTGGTGACTGTTTTAACCCATACAGAGACTTCTTTAACTTGCATGCCAGTTCTTTCTTACCCTTCACCGCAAAGCCTTCAGGTTTCTTCATGTAGATTTCCTCTTCCAAATCCCCGTGAAGAAATGCTGTCTTCACATCCATCTGTTCTACCTCAAAATCAAAAGCAGCAGCAATAGATAAAAGTAATCTAATAGAAGCTACCTTGGCAATAGGAGAAAAAATATCACCAAAATCAAGTCCCGGCGCCTGGGAATAACCTTTTGCTACCAACCGAGCTTTGTATTTCTCCACCTTTCCTTCTGCATTAGTCTTCTTCTTGAACACCCATTTGCTACCAATGGGTTTCCTTCCAGCCGGCAACTCTACCAGATCTTAAGCCTCATTTTTGTGCAAAGATGCCATTTCATCAACCATGGCCTCTTTCCAGAGTTTTCCATCCTCTGAATCCACTGCTTCCTTCACAGTTCTGGGATCATCATCAGTAACAGACAAAGAAAAATTTGAACTGAAAGCAGATGGACTATACCTTTCTGGCTGCCTTCTTTCTCGACCTGATCTTCTCACAGCCGGAGTTAGTGGCTCTTCATCTTCTGATTCCTCCTCTGCTGCAGAGTCTGATTCTTCCTCCTTTGGCTCAAACTCCATCTTCTCAGGTTCCTTTGGTTGGACTTCATGCTGAATAACATCTTTTACCTCTCTGAACACCACATCTCGGCTGTACACAACCTTCCGTGTGACTGGGTTCCAAAGCTTATAACCCTTTAAACCATCCTTATACCCAATAAAGATGCACTTTTCAGATTTACTATCCAACTTGGTTCATTTCTCCTTTGGAACATGTACATATGCATCACATCCAAATACCCTCAGATGTGAAAGAGAGGGTTTCTTACCAGTCCATACTTCTTGCGGAGTCTTATCCTCCAATGCTGATGAAGGTGATCTGTTGATCAGGTAACATGCAGTATCCACCGCCTCTGCCCAGAATTCCTGTCCTAACCCGGCACCACTGAGCATGCTTCTTGCCCTTTCCATCAACATATTGTTCATTCTTTCTGCGACTCCATTTTGCTGAGGTGTATATGGAGTAGTCTTCTGCCATGCTATACCACACTTCTTACAAAATTCTTCAAATTCCTTGCTGCAAAATTCTCCACCATTATCTGTCCTCAGCACCTTTATCTTCTTCTCTGTCTGATTTTCCACCAGAGCCTTAAATTCTTTAAACCTGTCAAAGACTTCAGATTTCTTCTTAAGGAAATATATCCATGTATTCCTTGAGAAGTCATCTATGAACGATACATAGTACACAGACTTACCCAGTGATGGAACCTTACATCACTGTGCACAAGCTCTAATATCTGTTTCGTCCTCTTACCACCAGAGGGGAAACTCACTCGATTCTGCTTCCCATACACACAATTTTCACAGAAATCAAAATCCAGAGAGCTATCATTCATACCTTCTACCATACCTTTACCATGAAGTATTCAAAGGCCCTTCTCTCCAATATGTCCAAGCCTTTGATGCCACAACATGGTCTTCTCTCCAGAGACCACTAGATTTTCTACTCCATTTTCAGGAACCATAGAACTATTGCACCCATCAACAACAGTGCTACCTTGTAGTTTGTACAGAGTTCCAATCCGAACTCCCCGCATCAATATCAGTGCTCCTCGAACCATCTTGCAGGTATCTTTCTCGAACACCGTCTTTACACCTGCATCATCCAACTTGCTTACAGAAATCAGATTTCTGGCCAATGCAGGAATATGTAGAACACCCGGAAGTGTTCTAACCCTTCCACCTTGCAACTTCAACTTTACTTTTCCCCGACCAATGATTCTAGCCTTCCTATCATCTCCTAAGAAGACATCACCACCTTCGTATTTCTCATACTCGCAGAACCACTCTCTATGGGGAGTGAAGTGAAAGGATGCACCTGAGTCAATCAACCATGCCTCATGATCTACATGTGTACTTGAAGAAGCCAAGTACACATCCCCACCTTCATCTGAGGTGGTTTTCGCCTCTGCAGAAGGAGCATCATCAGATCCCTTTCCTTTATCAGGAGCTTTAGATTTACAATCCCTTCTGAAGTGTCCTTCCTTTCCGCATTTCCAGCACACCACCTTTGTAGGTTTTCCTGGAGATTTAGATCTCCCTCTAGATTTAGATCTCCCACTCGATGACTTATTTTTGTTTCTGTTCTGGGACCGTCCTCGCACAGACAAGGCATCACCATTCTGGTTGTCCATATTCTTCCGTCTCATCTCCTCCGTCAGCAAGGCTGAGACTATTTCATCAAACTGCAAAGCAGTTGCATTGCTACCTATTGCAATAACCAGACTATCCCACGAATCTGGTAGAGAACACAATAGACTGATGCACTTATCTTCATCTGAAATTTTAATATCAACAGATAATAATTGACTTACCACAGTATTTAACGCATTCAGATGCTCTGTCACCGAGTCTCCATCTTTCATCCTCAGGTTATACAGCTTTTTTCGCAGGAACACTTTATTCACTAGAGACTTAGATTGGTACAAAGTCCCTAACTTGACCCACAAAGCCTTTGACGTAGCTTCCCCTGATACATTCAGCAATACTGAATCTGAGACACACAATCATATTGTGCTCTTTGCCTTCCAATCCAATTTCTTCCATTCTTCATCGGTCACTCCCGATGGTTTAGTACCCGGATCTACCGCGATCCACTGATATTTATCGACCAACAGGTCCTCCATCTTGAGTTTCCACAACTCAAAACTCTGACCATTGAACTTCTCAATCTCGATCTTTCCACTGCTCGCCATCTTCTTTCACCACCAGAATCGATCTCGCAGATCTCCCACTGAACAGGGTCTACCACAGGCCCGAGCGAAACCCCTCAGCAACAAAGGCATCCCCTTGAAGCCAAAACAACTCTGATACCAAATGTAGGTTTTAACCCTGTACAAAAATTACCTGCATACGAATTCTTAAACAAAGAAATTAAACAATGCGAGAGCATAACCCATAAAACACATATGCACAGAGATTTTTCCCTGGATCCCAAAACCGGGACTACCAGCTTGAGTTTTCATTATGTTCCTTTCAATGTTACAATACATATTTATACATGCCGAAGCATCCAATACCATTGACCGAAAAACCATCGCGTCCAATACCATGTGCGAAAATCATGCACAAAACCATAGGTAGGTTCGCCCAACCTAATATAGGGTCCAAAAAAATTTTCCCGGGGCGCTGCCTCGGACCCCGTAGAGGGGGGCTACCCGCCCCCTTCAAACCCCCCCGACAGGGGGGGCTGTCGCCCCCCCTGTGACCCCCCCGCTGCGCAATCGGCGCGTGGAGTCACCAAATTGTTGTGGAGGTAAATCCTCTCTGCGGACAGAGACGATCCCTACTAGCCCAGACCGGGTCTAGAAACAATCAAACAATGCTATCACGCAAGTTCCTAATTGCAAATAAAAGTGGATGATGAGAACCTACTTGGATTCCAATGCTAATATTGGTAGAAGAGACGTCGCCCTCGTTCCTTTGCCTCGGCCGGTCACAATCCCCACGATCTCCGTGATTGGACACCTGCACATGCAAAGAACAACACAAATACAAGCATAAAATTCAATAGATGCAACTATATATCAGTCAGAAAAGATATAACTCAACATCAATCATAAGACAATGAGAGTGGAACCATAATGATAGTCATCTATTATTGATAAATAACAAAGAAGAATACAACCATTGTTCCGACGTCAAATCCTCCTTTGGCTAGGTAGTCAACTACACAAGTCTTGCAAAGCTTGTTGGGATGGGAAACAAGCCTCTCTCTCTTGGGTGACAAGAATCTCCTCACTTATATTTGGTCTTATGGGTGCAAAGAAGGCTCTTGCAACTTCAAACTCTTGAACTCCTGGTATTCTCTATCACTATGCTGGAACTGGAACTAGCTTGCTCAAGGCATAGAGACAAGCTTTTATAGATAGAGAGGAAAGAGATAGGATCAACAAAATTATTCATGGGATTGGATTTATCACTTAGGAACTTCCATGAAAGGTGGCAAACCACTTCCCTTCTATGGAGATTCAAAGCCAAACCATCCTAGCTCAACATAGATTCAGTTGGTGAATGGGTTAAGGAGAACCTTCGGAAGCTTGTTGGTTAAAAACTTTACTCAATTTGGTTGGCGCGAGTGCGACTCTGAGACAGAGCACCAATGGCGCGTCCTCTTTAGAGGATTTCCCCCATAGGCACGGGCAGTACACTGTGGAACCGCGCCAATGCAAAAAGAGGTCTTTTTTTGGGTATTCTGTAGGAGCTGTCTTCAGGGTATATGAATTTCATACTTAGAGGAATATAATGCAAGTGGTTTCAGGTCATGTCACTTCTCACAGGTCCCAGAATGAGTCCTCTAGTGTGCGCGAGAGGGGTAATAGGGACGGTGACAAACGGTGACAAATTACTGTGTAACACTTCCACCTCGCGTGCCCCCTCGTTGACTGCACATACGATGGCGGACCATGGTGGATATGGGAACAGGGAGAGTGTCAACAGGAACAATGGAGGAATTGATAGAGGAGCTATGAGAGGAAATTACAGAGGGATGGAGGTTATGAGCAAGATTGCAGAGGTTGGTGTGGGAATGGTGGAAGCCATTACCCAAATCAATACAGCTCAACAACCAACATCTGCGGCCAGTGCTGGTGCACTCATTCGGCTCTCCCGCTTACGGAGGACAGACACAATGAATCAGGGGCAGAATAATAGGAAAATTCTTCGGCTCCATTGTTATGTGGGCAATGGCTCTGCCTCGGCTAGTGCAGGCATTAAATGGCTCCTGCGAGGTGCCATGAATGCCATTCAGGGTGGCATGGGAAAAGTTGTAGGGGGCCATGTGGCCTCCCCATCCACCGCCACTCCGTCTAATCATATTAACTCCTGGAATTAACACCCGCATCCGGGTGCGTCTCTTTTTCCTGAACCATTTCATTCTGCACCAGTTCATTGTATTCCTGTATTTGAAGAGTAGTGGCCATAGAATTAAGTGTGCCAGCATAAAAAGACTTTCCACTATCTACCCCAATGTTAGAAAGAATATCTGCTACCTTATTCCTTTCCTTGCGAGAGTGTTTAAGATTTACAGCTCTGTGGGTTGAGAGCCAGTTTTCAATGTGCTCAAGACACTCTGCCAGTCTCCAGCTGCTTCCGACCTTGTGCGAGGGCGTCCCTTGTAGGATCTGATTTACCATGTTGATGAGAATCTGGGAATCCCCTTCAATTATAAGGGGGAAAAAAGCATGGAGCTGAGTAAGGAGAAGTCCTTGCCATAGCCCTTCTAATTCCGCCGAGTTATTTGTATCCTAGCCAATTGAGCCGAAATAGGATAGAAGTGGAACGCCTTTGTGATCTTTGAAAACTCCTCCATATCCTGCTTTACCTGGATTACCTTTAGATGCCCCATCAAAGTTGAGTTGAATCATGTGCTGGGGCGGAGGGGTCCATCTATCATTTGTATTTTCTTGTGAGGAATTTTTACTCTGTTTTGCATGTGTACTATTCCATTGAAGGTTCCAGTTTGCCCAGATAGTCTGTTCCTGAGAGATGGTTGGATAATCTTCTTCTGACCAAGCTTGAAGCATCAAGGTTTCCTGAAGGTTTTGACCTGTATTATTCCATAGAACTTCTAAGGAGGAGGCTCGGTCCTTGAAGATGCATCGATTCCTTTCTTTCCAAACATTCCACATGAGGAATCCTGGGATGAGTTTCCATAGGGCATTTAACAGTTTGCTTTTGTAAGGATTGTTAGCCCAGGAACGGAGAGTGTTGGAGATATTTTCCTTGCCTCATCCTTCCTTTTGACATCTGAAGCTTACTTTTTCCCAGAGTCCATTTGCCAGTGGGAAAGAATTGAATAGGTGCTCAATGGTTTCTTCCACCTTTTTGCAATTGGGACAGATAGAAGGCCCATAAAAACTTCTTTTCCGTAGGTTGTCCCAAGTGAGAATTTTATTGTGGCATAATAGCCAGAGGAAAGTGGAGACTTTTGGCCAAATGGTGGGGGCCCACACTTTGTTCCAGAGTGGATCTTTGATTATTGGAGTTCTTATTGTCAATTTGTAGGCTTCTTGTGTAGAGAATGTTCCTTTTTCTTCATAACCCCATCTGATTTTATCCCTTTTATCAGAGTAGCGGATTTGCCTAGTTGAGAGCTCTGTTTCCAGACTATCCTTGATGAGTTGAGTGCCTTGCCTGATAATGTGATCCGATCTTATCCATTTCCTGTAACCTTGAGTGTGGGCATGCGTCCAGTATTGATTTACCTTTGCCATCAGTTGCCCTTCCCAATCCTGTATGTGTTGAGGTTCGACAAGGTCTTTCAACTTAGGTCTTTGCTGCCAGGAGTCTACCCAAAACCGAGCACTACTACCATCCCTTATTTCCCAGAAGCTGTGCTGCTGTATTAAGTCCTTGTGTTATTTGGCGGCATTCCAGATGAGAGAACCTGATCCTATGTCTGTGAGTCTGATTAATTCATCCTCTGGTCGGTTATTGGCGTATTTCGCTGTCCAAAGGTTTGCCCAAGGAGTATGCGGCTCCGAGATCCATTTCCACCAGATATGAGCTCCCATGACAGCATTACTATGTTGAGGATCATGAAGCCTAGTACCTCCACATATTTTTGGGAGGCAAACGGTGTCCCATTTTACCAGAGCCCACTTTCTCTTTTGGCTTGTGTTTCCCCATAAGAAATTTCTTTGGAGATTTCTGATTTCTTTGAGGACCCATTTTGGAGCTGCCATTACTGAGAAAAGGTAGAGCGGCATGGATTGTAGCACGACTTTGATTAGGACTAAACGGATGGCCATGTTTAGCGCCCGATAAGTCCAGGAAGAAAGGCGAACTTCTAATTTTTCTAGAAGAGATTTTCAATAAGAGTGCTTTAAAGCAGAGTCTGTCATGGGAGCTCCCAGGTATTTGGAGGGAAGAACAGCTATTAAAAAACCCAGGATTCGAGCAATAGATGCTTTGGTAGTAGACGGAGTGTGAAAGAAGAGGATATGGGATTTGGTCTTGTTAATGCTAGCCCCGGAGGCATCTGAAAAGTCAGAAAGAATGGATTTTAATTTGAGAGCTTCCGAAACTGAGGGATGGCCAAAAAGCATGTTTTCATCTACAAATTGCTGGTGGGTGAAGACCGAAGAGTTGGGGAAGGAAAGACCTCTTAGATGCTAGGAATGAAGCACTTCTTTGATGGAACATCCCAGTCCTTCCGCCATTAAAACGAAGAGGAAAGGGGAGAGGGGATCACCTTGCCTGATGCCTCTGGAGGGGTAAAAAGGAGAGGAGGGGATCCCATTGATCAGAATGGAGAAGAAGGAAGAGGAAATAAGACTCATGACCCATCTAACCCAGGGGGGAGAAGCCAAAGGCTATCAGCATTTTGTGTATATAATTCCAGCTTAAACTATCAAAAGCTTTAGAAAGATTGATTTTTAGGAGCATACCTGCCTTTTTGAATTGCTTCAATGAGTGTATAATTTCATGAGTGAGAATGATTCCGTCCGTGATTTGCCTTCCTTCCACATAACCAGATTGCTCAGGAGATATGAGGAGTGGGAGCAGAGGTTTTAATCTGGAAGCAATTACTTTGGAGATGATTTTGTAAATGACGTTACATAGAGCAATGGGCCTGAATTTGTCCAGTGTTTGTGAGTGATATTCCTTGGGGATGAGAGCTAGAAAGGTTGCATTCAGGGAAGGAAGCAACCATTTACTAGTTTTGGATTCCTCCACGACTTGCCAGACCTCGTCTTTGATAAGATCCCAAAATCTGTGAAAGAAATTAGAAGTAAAACCATCAGGGCTAGGCGCTTTTCCTTCTTTGAGATGTCGAACGACATCCTCCACTTCCTGTAAAGAGATTGGCCTGAGGAGGAGCTGATTGTGTTCCTCAGTTATGATTTTAGGAATATTCTTGGTTATTTTCTCAATGGCCTGCCGTCTATCAATCTGAGGTTCCTGGTGTACCTTCTTGAAATGGGTAATGAACTCTTGTTCAATGTCCTCATGTTTTTCCAACCAATCCCCCTGCAGATTCTGAATAATGGTGATGTTGTTATGCATTCTTCTTTTGATGGTAGTGCGATGGAAGAACTTTGTGTTTCTTTCACCCTCCTTGAGCCATCTGATTCTTGATTTTTGCTTCCAAAGTATTTCTTCTTGCTTATCTCTTTCGGATAATTGTACTTGCAGGTGCTTTTCCAACTCTGAGGTTTCTTCAGACCGCCCTTCCATGATGATCCTCTGTTGTAGTTGTTTCATTTCTTGATCTAGTCCACGTTGAGCCTGAAAGATATTGCCAAAGGTATTTTGATTCCATTGCTTAATGTTGTTCTTGAGATTTTTGAGTTTTTGCTGGAACTGATACATTTTGGTACCAGCTGGGGGTTTGTAGCTTTTCCAGACTGTCTGAATTAGATTATTGAAATCTGGATGTAGCATCCAGAAAGACTCGAAGCGGAAAGGCCTTCGAGTGGCATTACCCGGCCGCTGCCATTGAAGCGCAATAGGCCAATGATCTGAACCTGTGATTGGTAAGATTGATGCTATGAAGTATCCACCTACGTGGATTGCATTGTCCGAAAGCAGGAATCGATCCAATCTTGAAGCAATTTGATGTGCTCCTGTTCGTTTATTATTCCAAGTATATACACCATTGTTGGATGCCATGTCTATGAAACAGTTATCTTGAATGAAGTTTTTGAAATGCATGCTTTCATTGTCCAGTCTGGCCCTGCCCCCTCTTTTTTCCTCCAACCTTGTTATCATATTAAAGTCTCCTCCTGTAATCTAGATTGGATAAGTTCTTTCCGAGTTGATCAAATCTAATGTGTTCAGAACGTCAATCTTGCTCGTTGCTTCCTGGGGGAAGTAGACATTAGTTATATGACCATGTACATTTGTCCCTGTTATATGGAAGGTGGCTTGTATAAAATGCTTACTCGCATGAATATTATTAAGCGTGATGGCTCGTTCATCCCATATTATGGCTAGTCCTCCCAAAGTGCCAAAAGCATCCACTACTATTGCTTTGCTGCCCAGCCACACTTTTGCAAGTGTCTGGTCCAGGATTGTAGTGTTACATTTGGTTTCTTGTATGAAAAAAATTTGGGGTTTCTCCATTTGAATCATGTTTTTTATCATTCTGTATTTCCCGGGGCTGTTTAGCCCTCTTATATTCCATGAGATCAACTTCATGGTGCACTGCTAGGAAGGGGGTTGTAATACTTTGTAAGCTTGGAGTATCTTCCCGACTCTACCAGCATTTCCCCAATGCAGATAGTTCTCTGTAGATCAGTTTTTCTACCTCTTTTTTTATTGTATTTAATATTATTTTTACCATCCTAATGACTCCCAGGTTGGATGCCTAAAGATCTCTGCTACTATGCTCTGGAGAGGATTACTTCTAAGCTTTCCAGTTGCCTCTCTGGGATTTTGTCGTATTCCTTTTTCTTACAAGCTAGCTCTAATCCCAATATATCCAGATCTCCAATATCAAAGCTTTCCGGCTCCTCTTCCATGTGTTGGATCCCACTTCTTTCTGCTACTGTTTCTACCACATTCATGATTTCCGGTTGCAGATTTTCAACCTCCATACCTTGAGTATTCCATTTCGGTGAAAGACTTGGGCCAGCCGAGGTAGGATCTGTGGACGGTGTAGATTTTTGGGTAATCTTGGAGCTAGAAGGGGCGGAGAGCGGAGTCATCTTGGGGATATCCTTCGAATGGTCAGGGATTTCATGGATGTGCTGTTCTGTCTGATTCAAGATCTCAAAGTTGTTGCTCGTGGAAGGCATTGAGGTATTAGATGCAGGCTTTTTAAGGCCAGCTGAGGGTTTCTTGTGATTCTTTTTATGGTTGGTGACTTTGGTGAAGCCATCCGAGTCAGATTTAGCGGCAGTGGAGGGGTTCGAGTCTTTCAGGTTTGAAGGGTAGTCTCGAAAGAGATGGCCGAGGGCATGACATTTCCTACAACGGAATGGAACATGCTCATAATCTATTGATTGTATCCATTCAAAATCATCATGGTAAAGACTTACCGCATCTGGAAGAGCTTTGCTGAGATGCATGTAGACACAAATTCGGGCATAGGAGGTGTATCGCTTGAGTTTCGTCTCCTCTACAATTTTAATGAACTCCCCTAAGCCATTCCCAATGTCTTGCAGTGAATCCTCATCCCAGTACTCCAGAGGAATGGAATAGAGGCGAATCCACACTGGTGCCCAACTTAAATCCTCTTTGTCAGGATTGAATCGCTCTATCCAATCTCTTAGATATAAACCCGCGGCATTGAAAAATACGGTCCTCCATCGAGGACTCTGTTTCAGTCTTCTATACAGTTGAAAATCACTGTAAAGAATCCTTTAGGCCCTAGCTGTAGGGTAATGTGCCCTTTTGGTTTCCATTTGGCCGCTATCCATCCATGCAACACTTTCTCTGTGGGCTAGAAGCCTATGAATTTTCCAATCAGCGCATGATCCTTCATGTACTGGATTTGATTATTGATCCGATGGCTTTGGAGTTCAATCTTTGGTCTTTCAGCTGCTACAGGCTTACATGTGGCCGACGTCGCCTTGGGTGCATCATGCTTGTTCGTGTTGTCAGGCGGAGTGTTTGGAGCTGGTTCAGCATCGTCCTGGTGTTCTTTTGTGACATCTTCATTAGTAATGGGGGGAGGCGCCCTATCCTCCCCCTAAGGGGAATCCATTTTTTGTGAACTATGCAT
Organism: Pinus tabuliformis; assembly: GCA_031772625.1. NCBI lineage: Eukaryota > Viridiplantae > Streptophyta > Pinopsida > Pinales > Pinaceae > Pinus > Pinus tabuliformis. The sequence continues at coordinate 669,773,437 of CM062809.1, read as the reverse complement.
TTTTCACGTTGCATTGTGTCCTCAGAGCTGAACGAAAATAGGAAAACGAGATTTGTGCAAGTTTTCCGGTTGCAGGTTTGACTCAAACCCTATAAGTCCATGATCCCCATCGCTCCAAACATATTTTTTTAAATTATATTTATATGCAAAGTGTTTATTTTTTTGTCAAGCGTTTAAAATTATTATTTTTTTAGTGACAATTATTTTATGTATTGAAGTATTAACTAATGATAAATAATTATATAAAAAATCCTAACTTGAAAATATTGGTTTTATTATTATTATATTTTTTAACTTTGCAAAAAAACATGAAATTTTCATTAAAAAATATCATTGCAAAGAAAAACAAAAAATACAAACTTGAAAAACTCTTAAAAACAAACATCTCATGAAAAAGAAGAAGAAAAAGAAGACAACTCGAAAATTGGTTAGATAGACAATATTTTTAAAAAATGCACATACTTAAGACATAATAAAATTTAAAGTGTCTACATTATGTCCTTGAAAAAATGATGATGTTGCATCAACATTTTTCAGAATTAGCATGAAAATCACCAACATTTAAAAAAATATCCATACTTGATACATAGATTTTTTTAAAGTGTTAGAAATATGCCCTTCCCCCCTAAAAAAAAAAGTCGATGTTGCGTCAACACTTTTGAAAATCGGCATGAAAATCAACAACATTTAAAAAAAAACCATACTTAATATATACAAAAATTTAAAGTGTCAAGAATATGCTTCTCCAAAAAAAAGGTTGATGCTACATCAACACTTTTCAAAATCAGCATGAAAATCATGATTTGGTGCAACCTTTGAAAAACAAAAAATTGGTGTAGTTTTTATTAAGATGGTAAAGTTTGTTGGCATATAATATCAAGACAAAATGACATAGAAAGGGGTTTAGATATTTTGTTCACGAGGCTTGCAAAAGTGGAAGGTGCATTAGAAAGACCAAAAGGCATCACCAAAACTCATAATGACCTTTATGAGTGTGAAAAGAGGTTTTAGAGATATAAACCTCCTTCATGTGAATTTGATGGTAATTGGACTAAAGATCAAGTTTTGTGAAAAACTAAGCTCCATGTAACTCATTTAAGAGGTCATCAATGACCATAATAATAGATTGATCTTGACAATAAAGTAGTTGAGAGATTAAAATTGGCACACATTTTCTGAATTCATTCTTTTTTAAGGACCATGATGGCTAGGGAATAGGGGCTAGTACTAGGATGAATTACACCTACTACCAAAAACTCCCATATGATAATTTTTGATTTCATTTCTTTTTGAAAAAAGTAATGGAAATATAAATGCACTTTAGGTGGTAGGCTACCTAGAGTAGTGGGGAAGTTCAAAGTGTTGCACATTGTGTTGTCATTGATGTCAAAGGGAATGTCCGAGAAAATAGTTGTATCACTCATGAATCCTAGGAAGCAGTATGAAAAATGAACATCATGCATACTCTCACAAGGTCAAACTAATTTTTTTTTGAAGTTTATTGATCTTTTTTATGAAGTTATGGTGCTCAAATGATTCTACAAACAACATGGTTGTGTATATCTCATCGATACCTTTCCAATGATATATCCTTCTCAGAAAAACTACTCCCGGATGAGAAGTTATTGCAAAATGAAGTTTCCGTATTAATTAAGGGACCAAACTTTAGGAAAAAATCCCAAATACCAAATTTGTTAACAGGTGCACATGTTTAATATAGATCCACCATTGATAGAAAAATCAATGTCCTCAGTCACACAAACATGTGCATTGTTTAACATTGTTAAGTGGTGTGCAACTTTTAAGCTAAACAATGACACTCATAACGCTTCAATAAATGGTTGATATCAAAGATACATGACATTTTACTAACCCTATTGGCCCAACCAAATTATGACACATGGAAACATCACATATGACGATAACATGGAGCCTTTGTATTAATGACTCATGGTTACACATCATTTTGTCACTATCCCTGTACTCCCCGACCACGATCCTAGAGGACCTCTACAGTGCACCCGACATGCTTTCCTACCATGAAGAAACTCCCATTGTTTCCTTCTTCATGAGCAGAACAAATCCCTTTTGCATCATTTCCCAAAAATCTTCTGTTTATCCTAGTTTGCAGGACCAGTGCTAATGACCCATGTCCTCCTCGCGCAGATATGCATGGTTTACAACTATCCCTAGTGCTGATCAGATCAACTGATCCCTTTCTCAGTTGCACCAATCCCCTTTTGGAAAGTTTTTTAAATATGGATCTGAAGCTTCTAGCTCTAGAAGCTTCGTAACGGAAGTTTGGTAAATGGTTAGGCCGAATGGAGTCGAGAGGTAAGTTTGGGCTCCTTTCCCCTATTCGGATGGAACTAATCCAAGAGATAAGGCCTTCTCCCATGAGAAGAGGAACCATCTCCCTTCCATCTCAGCTATATAAATCTCTCTTTTTCCCAAGCACAAGTTAGCTTTTAGTCCTAATTAAGTTTTGGCTGAAGTTTTGATTTTGGAGTAGTCAGCAAGCTACCCATAGTTTGTAGCTTTCTAGTTTGTGTTTAAGGGAGAATTGTGAGTTTGGCTTGGTGTGAAAACTAAAGGGAAGAGCCTTGAGACTATCATTGTTGAGGCTGTTATCACTTAGTTGTCTTCCCTAGAAGTTATCAAAGAAGGAATAGTCCGAGGTAACCACAAACCTAATCTTTTAGACTCAGGTTCTAGCCAACCTAAGTCTAGTCTTGAGTACAATAGCTCCTTGGCTCAAAATTAAATGTCTACAGAAATGTATTTAATCCACCCCAATACTTCAAATGAAGAAGTATTTATACTAATTCTAAACTGAAATATCTTGAAGAAATATCAAGATTGGGTTTACAAATATCTCAAACTGTTTTACATTAATAGAACTTAAATAATGGACACTCAAAACTAATGAATCTATTTGGCACTATTTTTATGGATTTATGGTGACAAATAAGAGAAATTCGAATTTGATAGCAACTCTTAAGTGATGATGAGGCATCCTAGTCACTAACTGCATCCTTTCTTTGTGCATTTTGCTCCAGCAATTATGAAAAATTAGGGTCCATTGATGCCTTTTTATATCTCAATAAGAAATAGATATGTAAAAAGTGAGAGAGGTTATTGTAGATAAGTATGTTTTTGAGATAAAGCTCTCTCAATTTCCTAAAATTCAGCTCCATATGTTCACAATATTCTCTGAAAAAAGATGTTAAAAACAGGACTTTGCACAGTCTGAAAAATGGGCTGTGAAGACATGCACTTATCTCCCTTTTGGTAATACCTTAAAAAGTGAGATAGGTTTTTTATATTGGCCTTTTAGCAACAAAAACCTCCTCCGATTTCTCAAAATACTTCTTGGATTGGCCACAATAGTTTCTGCAAAACTATGACTTAAACAAGAAATTTCTGAAGAATGTACCATTTCTGCTTTGATTTCATCTTTTAACCTTAAATTTGTTTTAGCTGTTTTTCAATTTTACTTTGGATAAACTTCATTGTTGTTGGTGAAAGTGTTTTCATATCTGTTTAACCCTTACTGCCTCCATGTTTACTTTTACTGCTTTGTTTTTTCATCTATCTTCACTTTGACATGAATATGTATGCTTTATAACTATCTTCCCTATTGTTTGTCTTCATGCTAGTTGCTTTACTTGACTTGGTATTCAATCTGATACTCTTTAACCCTGATACACTTTGACTGTTATTTACTGTGTCCTTTTACCTTCACTGTATATTTTAGGTTTTTTACTGTCTATTTCAACAGTAAATCATTTAATTTCATGTTTCCTTTGCTTGTCTTTTAACTATATCTTTTATTTTCCATCTCTATTTGAATAGATTTGATAACAATATCGGAGTAAACAAGTCTTATGACTAGTGCTAAGACTATTTATCCAAGGCTGCGGTCTTCTGATAGCCTGTAAAATAAAATAAACTATTAGGAAAACGTTGGGTTGATAAGGAGGGTCATTAATGGATTTATCGAGCTTTATAGGTCTATGGAGTGAGTCTAAAGTGATTTTGGGAGGTAAACCATGCTTGAATTGGTTAGCAGAGGCCTCAGGTGGAGCAGAAAGTTTACATAGTAGAATGGGTGAGGGTGAGAAAACCTGGGTTCTTGGGGTTTGAACTTTGACAGACAAACTTTTAAAATATGGCATGAATTGAACAATAAACAGTTTTTCATGTAGCGGGTAGGTGGTAAGCATTTTGTTTCACACAGCTTTTGGGCGCTTGGTGGTATTGTGGGGAGGCTACCTGATGCCATTCATCGGGTGCCACATAGCATTGGGGCCCAACCGGAAACCACCCATATCGGGCGGGTAAAGGTTGGTCTTCAGAGGCCTTGCAAAATCAACGAGGCCTTGAAAAGTCTAGTTTGGATTGGATGGTAAACCTTTGGAGTTGAAGCCTGGAGAGAAGGCCATAAGCTTTTAAGGATTTACTACCATAAGTATGAATAAAGCAGGATGAAGGATGACAAAGCACAAGGTAACTAAAGCCAAATTTCAGAAGGCCATTGATCTACAAGTTCTCAACATTTCACCAGGAAATGCCATCCCTGAGTGAAGCCACTGTTATGTTCCTATACCAATAGGTGTCATAAATTTTGATTGGCTGAGGTCAAAAATGTAATATGTACATGCCTTTGCTTTTTGAAAATGTTTTCCATATTAAAAATAATTAAAAGTTAAAAAATGTAAACAGGGTATGTCCTAAAAGAAAAATCAAAGGACAAAAAGAGTAAAAAGGGTCAAAAAGGATGAAAAATAAACCCCAAGGAAAAACAAAAAGACCATGAAAGTGTGCAAGTCCAAATGCCACTACTATTTTTCTTTTTCATAATAATGATTGTGTGCAACTTGTTATTCATGCCACAGTCCATGGTAATCAAACAATTTAATCTTAGTTATTCCATGTTTTGAATTTCATGTTTATATATAGAGAATAAAATATGACCAAACTGTTTAATCTTGGTAGATAAGTAGATATGTAGAGTTAATAAAATGAGATCCACTGTTTAATTTGGGACCTTAGATGTAATAAGGATGGACTTAGATAGATTTCTATTGTAAAAGAAAATAAATGTTTTGATAAGGGTTTTCCAGCTTAAGTGCACCCTAATAAAGAGTAGAAAAAATGGTAGGATGAGTAGATGGGTAAGTAGTTGAATGGTTGCAGAATTGTAATGATTGATTAGATAAAATCATATCATTTACTTTCATCATCAAATTTCTAAAGTATGGATGATAATTGAGCATTTACCAAAGTAGACAAATTCAAATTGATTAACCTCCCTCATTCACTACATTTTTCACTTAACTAATTCCTAAGAAAAGTCTTAAAGTACCTAAAACCTTAAGTTAAAGGGGCTCAGAGCATTTCTCCGACCTTTGGAGGGACTGGACCCTCGGTCCAATAACTTACGGGTCCTAAGTACTAAAATTCCCCTCACAAGCATTCACCCCCTTCAATTCATTCATTTTCCCTTAAAAAAACCCTTTTCCTAAGGTAAAAGCACCATTTGCCAAGGGAATGTAATCACCCCCAAGCAAGCCCGTTTTTCACAAAAACCTACAAATGCCCACATAGCGCAAAATCAATTTTTCCGTTTTCATTTCATATTAACTCCTAATTTTAATTATATTTATTAAATCCAAAAAATACCCCTTTCCCGTATATATATCAATAAAACCCTTATATTAATACCTCGCCCCGAAAAGTTTGAAATATAAACTTTATGAATAAAACCAGACATAATTAATCAATCCGTGGTTAATTACAAGTCAAACCATCCACCAATGAAATCAACCCAGATGCCCTTAATCCACCATAATCCATGATTAATTAAAACCCGTCGTTTTAGACCCTCGTCGGGCCCCCACACTGCCATTCATGCATCTTCATGAACCGACCACCGCTTGATCTTCCCCCACCAATTCTAACGATCCTCGTTGATTTCGCAAGGCCTTCGAAGACCAACCTTTACTCACCCGATATGGGTGGTTTCCTATGGGGCCCTAATGCTACGTGGCGCCCGATGAATGACATCGGGCGACCTCCCCCCAATACCGACAAGCGCCCAAAAGCTGTGTGAAACAAACCGCTTAACACCCGCCCGCTATGCGACAAACCATCTACTGTTTAGTTCACGCCATATTTCAAAAGTTTTCCCGTTAAAGTTCAAACCCCAAGAACCCAAGTTTTCTTGCCCTTCACCCATTCTACTGTGTAAACTTATGAAACCCTTCTACTCCACCTGAAGCCTCTGCTAACCAATTCAAGGATGGTTTACCTCCCGAAATCACTTTAGACTCACTCCAAAGACCTATAAAGCTCGATAAATCCATTAATGACCCTCCCTATCAACCCAACGTTTTCCTAATAGTTTGCTTTATTTTACAGCTGATCAAAAGACCGCGGCCTTGGATAAATACTCTTAATACTAGTCATAAGACTTGTTTATTATGAGATTTTTATCAAATCTATGCAAACAGAGATGGAAAATAAAACATATAGTTAAAATACAAGCAAAGGAAACATGAAATTAAATGATTTATTGTTGAAATAGACAGTAAAAAACCTAAAATATGTAGTGAAGGTAAAAGGACACAATAAAGAACAGTCAAAGTGTATCAGGGTTAAAGAGTATCAGATTGAAGACCAAGTCAAGTAAAGAAGCTAGCATGAAGACAAACAACAGGGAAGATAGTTACAAAGCATATAGATTCATGTCAAAGTGAAGATAGTTGAAAAAACATAGCAGTAAAAGTAAACAATAAAAGTAAACATGGAGGCAGTAAGGGTTAAAAAGAGATGAAAACACTTTCACTAGAAACAATGAAGTTTATCCAAAGTAAAAGTGAAAAACAATTAAAAGAAATTTAAGGTTAAAAGATGAAATCAGAGCAGAAATGGTACATTCTTCAGAAATTTCCTGTTTAAGTCATAGTTTTGTAGAAACTATTGTGGCCAATCCAAGAAGTATTTCAAGAAAATGGAGGATGTTTTTGTTCGTAAAAGGCCAGTGTACAAAAACCTATCTCACTTTTTAAACAGGTATTACCAAAAGGGAGATAAGTGAATGTCTTCACAACCTATTTTTCGGACTGTGCAAAGTCCTATTTTTGACATCGTTTTGCAGAGAATATTGTGAAAAGATGGAGCTGAATTTTAGGAAACTGAGAGATTTTATCTCAAAAACATACTTATCTACAATAACCTCTTTCATGTTTTACATATCTATCTCGTATTGAGATATACAAAGGCATTAATGGACCCTAATTTTGCAGAATTTCTAGAGTAGAATGCAAAAAGAAAGGATGCAGTTAGTGACTGGGATGCCTCATCATCACTTAAGAGTTGCTATCAGATTCGAATTTCTCTTCTTTTTCACCATAAATCCATAAACATAGCACCAAATAACTTCATTATTTTTGAGTGTCCTTTATTTAAGTTCTATTAATGTAAAACAGTTTGAGATATTTGTAAAACCAATCTTGATATTTCTTTAAGATATTTCAGTTTAGAATTAGTATAAATACTTCTTCATTTGAAGTGTTAGGGGTGGATTAAATACATTTCTGTAGACATTTAATTTTGAGCCAATGAGCTATTATACTCAAGACTGGACTTAGGTTGGCTAGAACCTGAGTCTAAAAGATTAGGTTTGTGGTTACCTCAGACTATTCCTTCTTTAATAACTTCTAGGGAAGACATCTGAGTGATAACATAGTGGTGACCATACTGGGGAATCGATCCTCAGTCTCTTAAAATTTAAGAAAATCATAAACTTTATCTTAAGCCCTTAAGGTCAATTTTTGTAGAAGTTCTCAAAAATTTCCATAAAAAACATTCAAAAAAGTTAGAATTCTGATTACCAGGAAGATTAACAATCTCTTCAAAAATAATTTGCAAGTTTAGGTCTGATCTATGTGGTGGACAATGATCAAACACACAAAAGTTAAAATCATCCACCTAGCGACTCCATTTTTTTAAGATCCAGAGCTTCAAATTTCAAAGCAATTCCACAACCAAATAATCCATATTCCAAAGCATTAATAGTGATATAGGATGACAAGGTTTGTGGAAAATCTTTCATTTAATGAAATTTTAAATGAATTCAGGGATGAGTTATCAAAATTTCAGCGTTATGAAGCTTTTTTAAGAGTTGTGTTTATAATTGTCAAATCAAGAAAAGAATCTCATGAAGCTAAAATGTGTGTTCTTGAGTTAGATGGTGAAAAATATGAAAATGAAATTAGACTTTTGCATTCTCAAATTCAGTCATATAATTTCCAAGATCCTAAAGAATTCTTACAAAATCTTCCTTCTCCAAGCAAAGAGGAAATTGTATTGCCTTTCGATTTGTAGATTGAGGATGATTATGCTTTCAAGAGCAATATTGAAGAAGTAGTTTTAGGGTTTAGTATTGAGGATACAACTGATCAATTAGACATTGAAGGCCTAGAAGAAACTATCATACTTTATGCTTTTGTTGATCCTATAGCAAATTATATGGAGGTTCTTCTTAGCTCAAGTTCTTTAACATTTTTTCTCTATGAGGACCAAATACATCAGTAGTGGCCTTTATATATCATAGTTTTGATTATGTGGGTACATGATCAAATTATGCTTCTGACTTTACTGACAATCAGTCAAGCTATCCATTTGTTTCTACAATTGCTTGACTCGCTTCATTGGCATTTTTGTATTATTTAAGTCAGCTTGATTTTCAACAATATAGATTAGGTAGCATTTCAGTTTGATTTAATTCAGTTTTTAGTAGATTATGAATTAAATCATAAAAGATTTGAATCCAAGCAAAAGGCCCTAAGGTCTTGATGATTTACTATTTTGTTTTGAAGGTTGTAGCACCTTTTAGTTTCAGATCAGATCTTAAGTTGTGAAGGAAAAGGTTAAAAATATTTTTGATAAAAGGACCAAGGCTGAAGATTCCTAACTAGGTGACAAGGCACTCAAGTGGGATTTAAGGAGGGAAGGCAAAGGTAAACATGGAAAATTTGATTTCCTATGGAAAGGTCCCTATGTTGTTTATGCTTATAGGGGAAATAATGCTTACTTCCTAAGAGGACTTGATGGTATTGAAGAAGCAAGTGGGCCAGTAAATAGTCGAAAGATAAAACATTAGTTTGAACCTAGTTACTAATGGTCACTTCCCATTTGTACATATTTTATTTTGAAAAGTCTAGTTTGGATTGGATGGTAAACCTTTGGAGTTGAAGCCCGGAGAGAAGGCCATAAGATTTTAAGGATTTACTATCATAAGTATGAATAAAGTAGGATGAAGGATGACAAAGCACAAGGTAACTAAAGCCAAATTTCAGAAGGCCATTGATCTACAAGTTCTTGACATTTCACTAGGAAATGCCATCCCCAAGTGGAGCCACTGTGATATATAAAGGTTGGTCTTTGGAGGCCTCGCGAAATCAACGAGGATCGTTAGATTTGGAAAGGGAAGATCAGGTGGTGGTTGGTTCATGAAGATGCACGAATGACAGTGGGGGGGTCCGACGAGGGTTTAAAAGCAGTGGGTTTTAATTAATCACGGATTATGGTGGATTAAAGGCATTGGGGGTGATTTCATTGGCGGATGGGTTGACTTGTAATTAACCACAGATTGATTAGTTATGTCGGGTTTTATTCATAAAGTTTATATTTCAAACTTTTTGGGTCGGGGTATTAATATAATGGTTTTATTGATATATATGCGGGAAAGGGGTATTTTTGGGATTTAATAAATATAATTAAAATTAAGAGTTAATATGAAATGAAAACGGAAAAATGGATTTTGTGCTAAGTATAATGTTCTTGAAATTTATTTACTCCTCACATAGAACATTATAACTTAGGTTAAATGTGAATTTGTGGGTTTTTGTGAAAAAAGGGTCTTGCTTGGGGGTGATTACTTTCCCTTGGAAAATGGTGCTTTTACCCTAGGAAAAGGGATTTTTTAGGGGAAAATGAATGAATTGAAGGGGGTGAATGCTTGTGAGGGGACTTTTAGTACTTAGGACCTATAAGTTATTGGGTCGAGGGTCTGGTCCCTCTAGAAGTCAGAGAAATGCTCTGAGCCCCTTTAACTTAAGGTTTTAGGTACTTTAAGACTTTTCTTGGGAATTAGTTAAGTGAAAAATGTAGTGAATGAGGGATGTTAATCAATTTGACTTTGTGTACTTTGGTAAATTCTCAATTATCATCCATGCTTTAGAAATTTGATGATGAAAGTAAATGATATGATTTTATCTAATCAATCATTACAATTCTGTAACCATTCAACTACTTACCCATCTACTCATCCTACCATTTTTTCTACTCTTTATTAGGGTGCACTTAAGCTGGCAAACCCTTATCAAAACATTTCTTTTCTTTTAAAATAAAAATATATCTAAGTCTATCCTTATTACATCTAAGGGCTCAGATTAAACAGTTGAGCTCCTTTTATTAACTCTACCTATCTACTTATTTTCCAAGATTAAACGGTTTGGTCATATTTTATTCTCTATCTATAAACATGAAATTCAAAACATGGAATAACCAAGATTAAACTATTTGATTACCATGGATTGTGGCATGAATAACAAGTTGCACACAATCATTATTATGCAGAAAAGTAAATAGTAGTGGCATTTGGACTTGCACACTTTCATGGTCTTTTTGTTTTTGGGGTTCATGTTTTTCATATTTTTTTGACCTTTTTTTTAATTCTTTTTGTCCTTTGATTTTTCTTTTAGGACATACCCTATTTACATTTTTTTATTTTTTTTATTTTTTGAATATGGAAAACATTTGGAGAACGAAAAGGTATGTACATATTACAGGTTTAATTTCAGCCATTCAAAAATTATGACTCCTATTGGTATAGGAACCTAACAGAGGCTATCCATGAGATGCTAGCAGAAGTGTGGGAACCCGAATATGTCAAAGGAGAACAACAACATCAAGGCATTGGTTGTAATATCTTCTTGAACTAATATAGATGCAAATATTGATTGATTTCCTATATGAAATGTCATCTCACATATTTATCGCTTAATGTTACTTGACCTGTTAAGTAGGTTGAATACAATATTGTATGCTATTACGTTTATTGTTTGCTGTTGTTTTCTTGTTTCAGGTGTGCGAAGGAAGGAAACGAAAGATAGCTGGAGGGAGGAAGTAGAATCATCACCAAGTGGAATAGTGTTCTAAGAGGTAGGCCCTCTTAATTGATTCTAGCCTAAGAAAATATTCCATAGATTGTCTATTTGTGACTAGACCCTCTCTCTTGTGCTAGAGGAATTATTTGTGCCAGCACTTACAATTTACCTGCATTACATGTATGGCTCTTTTACACAGGAAACAACAAAGTCATCATGACACATCAATAGATAACGTCATCACAGTGATGTGGCACCACTAGGGGCTACCACATGGCATGAATAAATGACATGTTTCAATTGGTGAAAAGAAAAAAAAACGTGTGACTTGTGGCCCCCCTTGGCATGATGATGTCATGTTGATGTCACCACATGGATGATTAGTGACCCTTGTGATCCGGATTTAAACAAGAATGCAACAAATTACAGAAATAACCATAAATACAGAGATGTAGCATAAATAATACTTCATTTCATTAACTCGGAATACTGAAATATGCTTACAAACATAAATGGAAATAAACCAGTTAGGGGTTGGTAGCTAAACAAGAACACAACAAATTACAGAAATAACCATAAATATAGAGATGTAGTAGAAATAATACTTCATTTCATTCATTAATGTAGAATACTAAAATATGCTTACAAAGAGAAATGGAAATAAACCAGCTAGGGCGATGATAGGTTATCTCTGAGAAGAGATGTGGTGGCTACATTCCTCTAAATTGTCTTACAATGAGGCTCGCATGCCTATTTATTGTTTAGAAACAATGGAAAACCCTAAACATCCAAAAACCTAGCCCTAGGAGATGAAGCGCCAAACTATGGGCCCCGTCTTGGGTAAATTTGTAGATCAACTTCCCAGGGTCGTAACTTTGGCATATGATCTCCGTTTGACGTGCACAATACCTCGTTAGAAAGATATACCCTAGGAATACAACTTTGGGATGAGAAACATTGGTCCATTGAACCAGGTTGCTCCCATTTTACCTGTAAAAATGTCATTTATGGCTTCAAAACGGCTCCGGAAGTTCAAGACCCGTAAAACTACTAAAAATAGTAAATTGTGCTACAATTAAGGAAACTGAAAAATGAAAGAGGTAGTTGTGGGGGTCCAAGTGGGATAGGTGGGTGGCCACCAACATCCACCTGGATCATTCCTCCCCCCTTAGGAAGCAATGGTCACCATTGCGTTGAGTTCCTCCATGAGATGAGGAAACTTCTGTTGAACTTGGTCCCTGGTGAGCTGTTCTGCAACCTTTGATGTGTCCAGTAATTGTGGGAAGCATGATTGAGGGCAGCCCACATTGAACACTCGGTGCAAGTGAAGGAATGGGGGAATTATGTGCTCCAAAGCATTGTTTCCCACAACCTTAGTGATTGTGTAAGGACCATATTGGAGTGGTTTGAGCTTTTGATGGGCTCTTGTAAGGCGTTCTTTCTGTAGATGCAACTAGAATTTGTCGCCCACTTGAAACTTGTGTGGTACCTGATGCTGATCATGTCACTTATTGTACTTGACATTTTCCAAAATGGAGTGGCGATAGATCAGCCCGTTGGGTAGAGGTGCTTCAGAAGTCAAATCAGACGAATGCTTGACCTGACAGTGCAATAATACCCCTGTGGGTGAGGAGAAGATGTCTCTGTATTCTTTCCACCTGCTTCTACTGCTGCATGGAGGAAACCTTCACGAGGGTTATGGATGTGGTGACGATCTTCCCTTACTTTGGCAGTGAACCAGATAGAAAATGAATCTCCTAGTATGGGAGATGAGCTTGCTGCATTTGTTAGCAGTGATCAAAGAGGTGGCGTTAGGTGGGACTACCTCTGGTATCCTATATAATGAATTACCTAAAGAAATAATAATAGTGCAATGCCTTGACTCATACACAACATGTCGCCTCCATAAGTATGGTTAGACTAATAGTACATCACAAACATCAAGAGGTGCAACATCACACAATACCTCATCTGTGAAGGGCTTGATGCTGTAGGGAAGGTGGCACTATTGGCAGACTCAGAGATCTCCTCCTTGGTGAAGCCACCATATACTATATGACTGTGGGTGTGGTGTAGTCGGTAGGCCCAACCGCTTCATGACCTCTGCTAAAATGAGGTTCTTTTGGCTACCACTATCGACATGAATTGCACCCGCAAACCCTTCACCCACATTTGTGAGTGGAAACGATGCTCCCCCTCCTCTGGATGTTTGGGCTCATTCTTCTGGGCCTTGGTGGTGGTAATAGTGGTGCTGGGCTTCACATCAATGATTTGATTCCCTTTGTCATTTCCCTTGTCGGGTTCTGACTCAGGGTCGGAACATGCATCTGATTTGGAAGCCTTCAACTCGGCCACCAACAACCTCTTGGTCCGACACTCACCTGCATTGTGGGTGGGGCTCTTATGGAACTCACACCACTTTCCTATGTCCTTCTTTAACTTCGTGGTGTTGTTATTTTCTTGTGGATTCGACGGGTTGTCTTGGGTCACCATGCCTTGGCTTTGTCATTTATTCTTCGGATTCACAGATCCAAAGTCTTGCTTCTTTTGTTTAAACTTTTGCTCGATCTTGACAGCATATCTGTATGCCGTGAGGAGCGAGGAGATGTTCAGGAACTCCATCTTGTCTTGGATGTACCTGTGTAGGTAGCCGCGGTATTTGAGTACCAAATTCAACTCAGAATCCTTGATACCCAACTTTGTGTGAAGGGTATCAAAAATATTTGTGAACTCCAGCACATCTTGTTCCCTTCCCTACCGTAGCGTGGTCCACTTTATTTATTTATCCTCATAGCTTTTGACAGGGTAGTACTATTCCTTAATGGCATCCGGGAATGAATTCCAAGTGGGTGTGGTTTAAAATAGTGAGGCCATACTCTCATCCTTATGTTCGCAGTAGGTTTCCCACTAGTCCTTGATGTGGGGGGCTTCTTTAAGAAGTGTAAAAGTGATCTTTTCCCGACTAGAAAAATCATGAATAGAAAAATAACCTTCTAGTAGATTTAACCATTTATCTATGACATCTGCATCTATCTGACCCTCGAATATGGGGATTTCAAAGTTAACTTGTACCTTAAAGGGTGTGACATTTCTAGAGTAGCTGTTGGAAGCCGATGCCTTACCCTTGAATAACTGCTAAAGGATCTAGGAAAAGTTTTCCATCATCGTGTTCCTTTTTCGCTCGAGGGATTCTTCGAGCAAGACTTTAATAGGATCTCCTGCCTCTCATCTTTATTTTCATTCGCCATGGGAGGCCGCTGGGATTTGTGAGGCTAGTCTTGTAAAGGTTCGACCAGTTCAATGCCTAACTCCTTATATCCCGACCTCGTTGGGGACATGCAAAGAAAAATAGAGAAAGAGTAGAACGCTCTGATACGACTGATCCAGATTTAAACATGAACACAAAAAATTACAGAAATAACCATAAATACAGAGATATAGCAGAAATAATACTTCATTTCATTAATGTAGAATACTGAAATATGGTTACAAATATAAATGGAAATAAACTAGCTAGGGCGATGGTAGCTTATCTTTGAGAAGAGATGTGGCGGCTACATTCCTTTGAACTATCTTAAAATGAGGTTTGTAGGCCTATTTATTGTTGAAAAACCATGGAAAACCCTAAACATCCAAAAACCTAACCCTAGGAGATGAAGCACCAAACTATGGGCCCTATTTTGGGTAAATTGGTACATCAACTTCCCGGGGTCGTAACTTTGGCATACAATCTCCATTTGACGTGCACAATACCTCGTTAGAATGATCTATCCAAGGACTACAACTTTGGCATGAGCAAGATCTGTCCATGGACCCATGCTGCTCCCAGTTTTCTTGAAAAACGTCGTTTATGGCCTCAAAACGGCTCCGGAAGTTCAGGACTCAGAAAACTGCTAAAAATAGTAAACTGTGCTACAATTAAGGAAACTGAAAAACTGAAAGAGACAGTTGTGGGGGTCCAAGTGGGATAGGTCAGTGGCCACTAACATCCACCTGGATCACCTTGGGTCCTAGACATATGGGCATGTTCACATGCATTTAAGCCTCCAGGTATTAAGGCATACTCATCAAACTTGGTCACATGATGGGGTGATATAGACCATGGCACAACCTTTAATTATTTAATAAAAGGAATTATTGTGAAACCATTTGGCCCTCGGTCAGTTCTCATGAGCCATGGGTCCACCTAACCATCTATATATAAAAGAGATCACAAATTAATTATACACATAGATATTATAGAGATCAAATTTGAAAATGAAAGACTTCACATTTATGAGTTTGGTTATTTATTTGGTTATGTTTTATGGTTCGCGAAGTGTTTCATGGTTCATTGCCCTGTTTTAAATCTCATAAACCGTTTTATTCGGTTCATTACACGTTCTCGTTTGCATTAGAGCCCAAATGGGCATTGTAGTTTGAAGGCATACATAGAGAAGTTTGGTTCCTGTTGAGATGATGACTCGTCAATAATAGGCCACCATGAGAGAAAGATTCTAGTCAGAGATTGCAAAGATGTTTCGGTCACACTGGCTCGATCCCAGGTCATTTTGAATTGGCATGATGAGGTCCACACCCTTGGCTCATGGATCTTAGTCATGAACATGTTGAATCATTTAGTTGGACAAGGATTATTCTCACAGTGGTCCATGCCCTCAACCCCAGGAGTTAAGTCATGAGCAAATAGATTCATTTGGTTGGACAAAGATTGTCCATGTAGTGGTCCACACCCTCAACATGAGAAGGGGTGAAACTATGAATATGGGTTACACTTTTGGGCCAAATGTGGCAATGAAATTTTGAGTTTTTCCTCTTTTATCGAATTTAAACCCTCAAAATTCATATAAGCATTGTGAATTTAGATTAGGAGTAAAAATACAAATGGTGGAGAATTATGTTGTTGTCCTAAAGATATTTTTTGCGAAAATATTTAGTATCATATAATATGTCAATTTTCCATTAAATGAAATGCTTGTCCTTGCGAATTTTCACACATTTAAGAGGTATGCATGTGTTCACGTAGCATATAACTTAGTATAAAATGTGTAATATATATATATGTATATGAGGATGATCTACATGGAGAGAGCTAAGTTTTTCATAATTTTTTTATGCAAAAAAAGTATTTTTTATTATTTTGTGAAGTTAGCAAAGTAATATTTCAATTGCATTTTGCAGACACATGTGTTCACATAAGGTTGTTTCTTAAATATTTAAATAAATTGAAAAACCAAAAGTACCCTTTTGAATAGGAATCATAAACAAAGATAGTGGTATTTTTTTAATTTTTTTCGTTGTGTATATTTTATGATATTGATTTTTTTATTCAACCTCTTTAAAATAGTATTAAAAAATTTCAAGCATTATGTTTAAAAGAAATTAGATGAAAAATATCATATGAATTAGAAAATGTCAAACTCATATTCCATTGGATAGAGGATTCCTTCATGAATCCAACATGATCAATCCACCACCTAAGGACAAATTTAGCCCTCTGTACGCTATGGTATAAAATGGAGTTGCAGGAAATTTTGCAGAAGAGGTGCTGAAATTGTTGATGTTAGGACTTAAGAGGCTCGATTGAGCACTTAAAGCGCTTGGTCAAGCTCCTAAATTTAAAATTTAAATAGCTCGATTGAGGGTTTTGTAAACCCTCGATCAAACCATATACATTATTAACATGGGCTCGATCGAGCTATGTAGCTCGATTGAGCCTTTATAGAATTCTTTTGAATGATCTAAAATTAAACTTTTACCTCATTTTAAAATTCCAAACCTTATTAGAATTTTTGTTATAATTTCATGTTAAAACCTTATTAAATTTAATATTAATATTAAAAGAATATTATTATTATTATTAAATTAAATGATGAAATGATATTAATACAAAAAATTAATATTAATATATTTTAATGTTAATATTAAATTTATTAATTTCAGATTAATATAATATTATGAACCTTAATATATAATAAAATTTCCCATATTATAATATATACTAGCACAACCACATTAATAAATGTGGTTGATTTACCCTATAGGCGTTAACAAAAGAGTTGACTATTAACACAAAAAGAGTCATACAAGATGATTCAATATATGTTAATTTTATTTAACCTAATTTTTTATAAATCTAACATAATAAAAAATATAATGTTTTTCAAATTACGAAGTAATCATAACCTAAAACTACCTTTAAATAAATAAAACCTAAACAATTTCAATTGGAAGACATGAAGTGCTTTATGTATCTTTAATGGAGGTAGTTGGAACATTAATATTTTCAAATTTTTTAGATAATCCTTCCATGGAAAATGATCATTATCATTTTCCCTCCAAGTGAATGTAGGACACACATTTGAAATATTGCATTTTAAATATATATTATATAAAAAAATTAAATTGTTGTATGACATCAAAATAAATAAATCAAAAATATTTAAACATAATATTTTAATTGTCAAAGTTTTTTTTTTTTTTCAAATATAGAGTGAGAGAGAGTGGGGGAGAAGGGTAATAGAGAGAGAGAGGGGGACACAGATGGAGAGAGGGAGAGGAGGAGAGAGTCTCCATGAAAGAGAGGTAGCTTGAGTGATGGAGTTCGAGGAAAAGATAGGGAAGGAAGAATTTCAATACATATATAGAGAGAAAGGTGGAGAGAGAGAGAGACAAAAAGTGACAAGGGAGAGATGGAGAGAGTGTGTATGTTTGGGGGTGAGATATAAAGACAAATAAGGAGAGATGGAGAGAAGGGGGAGAGAGAATGAGAGAGGGAGGGAGATAATCAACAGAGTTGTAGGATGAAGCTAGAGAGAGAGAGAGTGACATGGGGGCGAGACAAAGGGAGGTGGGAGAGAAAGGAAGAGAGAGAGGACTTGAGAGGGAGGGAAAGAGAGACATGGAGTTGGAGCAGGAGAGTGAGGGAGGTAATGAAAAGGATATATAGAGAGATAAAGGTGGAAAGAGAGAGAGGTAGTGGAAAGGGAGATGTAGAGAGAGAGGGAGAGAGGAGAGTAGAAGGGAAGAGAGATAGAAGGGGAGACAAAGGGAGAGAAGTGGAAGAGAGGGAGAGAGAGAGTGAGATGGAGGGTGATATAGATATATATGGAGAAATATGTGTACGTTTGCGAGGTGATATAGAGAGATGAAGGGGAGATAGAGATATAGATGGAAGGGGGAAAGAGGGAAGAAGAGAGAGATAGATGGAGGGAGGGAGAGATAGATAAATATGAACAAAGATTGTGTGAATTTCTTTGGGGGTGAGATAGAGAGACAAATAAGGAGAGATGGAGGGAGAGATCAATATAGATGGAGGAGGGAGAGAAAGGGAAGAAAATTTCTTTCACTAGATGCATTGATTTCAGTGTACAAAAGTTGATTTCTAATCCTATTTGATTTCTTGCAAATTAGATGCATTGATTTCTGTGTAGATGTTGATTTCTAATACTATTTCATTACTTTCATTAGATGCATTCATTTCATTAAATATGTTCATTTATAATCTTGTTTTATCAAGCTTGCATTAGATGCAGTGATTTTAGTGTAGATGTTGATTCCTAACCTATTTGTTTGCTAGCACTAGATGCATTAATGTTAGTGTAGATTTTGATTTCTAATCATATTTTGATTGCTTGCAACATTAGATGCATTGATTTCAATGTAGATGTTTATTTCTAATCATGTTTGATTGTTTTCATTATATGCATTGATTTTAGTGCAGATGTTGATTTCTCATCCTATTTGATTACTTGCATTATATGCATTGATTTCAACGAAGATGTTGATTTCTGATAAATGATGCAACTAGATATATGGTGTACATTAATTTCAAAGTAATTAGTTGCAAATTTTTTTTATTGACGACATGTATTATGACTGAGATTTTGTAGATAACCTCAAACAAAATAAATTCAAATAAAACATGTATTTATAAATTTTACATGTCCACATATTTTAAAATTGAATATATAACTCATTTTAATCATATTTGAGTTTTTAAAAATTGAACAAAACTTAAATTTCCATCATAAGGAATTGATTGAAATACTTGAATAACTACTTGTAAATTTAAGAAAGTTGATAATATTATATAAAATTATAGAAATGCTGTCATATATTGTTTTTTGACCTATATATTAAATTTCAGTATGATTGACTTATATCATGTTATGACTAAGATCTTGTAGATAATCTCAAAATAAATAATGTTGAAGAAAATATGTTTGTTGTTTACATGACATATTTTAATATTAAAATTGAATAAAACATATTTCAATCATGTTTGTGGTTTTTAATTGAACCCTGACATAAGAAATTGATTGAAATACTTAAAAAAATTATCCATGTAATGGTATATGGGTGGGCCACAAAATTTTTCATATATATATATATATATAACTTTATAATTAAAATAATTTATTTTTAAAATTGAATTATAATAACATATATGTTGATTTCACTAGAAGAAACTTTCTACAAGACAATATGAAGCATGATTATAATTCTTTCCATGTTCAATATTAAAGTGATACATGATATATTTTAGTTCATTTTAAGTATCAAAGTTACTTTTATCATAACTTAATATTGTACTTATTTTCTTAGTATATGAAACTGGAAATCAAAGTTGAACATATATTTTACTAATAAAAGTTATAGTATATAGATAAATTATTAAATTAGAAAAATAATTTTAACAGATCCATAAATTTCAAAAATTAATGAGCATCTATAAACAAGATTAATACAAATCCATAAACTGAAATAGTGAATACATGTATCAATAAATTATCCATATGAAAATATATACAAATTACAAATATCAAATGAACATTCATCAAATGAAATAATAAGCATCCATAAACTAAAATAATGTCCATGATGTACATCCATAAATTGTCAATGTATAAAAATATACAAAGTATGTATCACACATGTGAATATGCCCTAGATGAAATGAGCTTGAAAATATACAAACGATAACACTCTAAGTACCACCATAAATCCTATGCGAGTTCTGCCACGCAAAGTAATTGTCCATTAGCTGGTACTGCAATACAACACATTCAAATTCAAACTATTTAGATCATTATTTGTATAAAATAAAAATATGGAAATAAATGATAATGAACCATATTTTTAATTACATATACATGATTCTACTAACCTCAGTTGAGTCCAAATGCAAGTAAGTTAGGATGGGGGTCTGATCATGAATCTGGGTTTGTTTCTCCCCTACATATGGCTCGATAATTGGGGCATGCATTAATGGACATGCATCATCAATTCCTCTAAACCCAAAATTCCACTCATGTCTCCACATAATAGTGGCATCAATAACACTTTGCATATGGGTCTGTGTACATAATGACAAGTACAAATCATAATTAGTCTACGAATTAATTAAATGAACACCCTCCTCCCACATCTACCCAAGTAATCGACCAACTAGAGTAAATATGTGACAAGAAGTTACTATGATATGATTCGAATCCCTATGCATTAGTTAAGGAAGTGGAATCGATGAAAACACACCATACAGATCTTCCACATTAGCAATAGAACTCCCAAGATCCATCCCAACCACTAAGGTAACCAACCCCTAAGACCAACTAAAGTTTTAGACCATTAAACCCCCTAACACTCCCTTGATATGGGCATGCATGCATCAAGGAGGCTTTGGACGCTCCCACAACATGGGAATGCATGCATCCAAGGATTTTTTTGCTGAGTTCCATGCCAGCATCTCCGGGATTTGAACCACTTTTTCTGGCCCAGAGCTTAGGTCACTGTCCAAAACTCAATGACACTTTCGGAATGAATTTACACAATATAAAAATGATGCATTTGTAAAAAAATCAACAAGGATTAGAATGGACCCCTACTAGCCATGATAGGAATTTCGTCAAACATGTCACAAATATGTAATCTATAGGCTTAAACAACATATATGAGCATAGGGGTCTGATACTTATTTGAGAATCACAAAGAAGTATTGTTCCCTTATATCATTAGTTGCAATTTCATCTATTAGTCCATAGATACATTGTTCATTCATTGAAAAATCAAAACCTGATGAGAGCCATAGATCATCACTATCATAAACTACGCTCATATTCAACATATAACCAACAACATAACAATGATAATACAACCATCAAGATCACATAATAACAAGTACACTTACCCGTAATTTACAAGAGGAAAGAGCTCTTATTACCATATGCAAAATGCAACCAGGTCTGGGACTTCCACATACCACCCGACCGTAGACATGGCTGAGCTAAATATCTCTTGAGCCATTCACCCCCATGCCATATTCGAAGAATGAATGTGGGATCTCATTAAACAGATCCATCAAAACCATCCAGGGTTTCTAGAGGCCAATCACATCAACCCATCAAACAATGATTCCATCTCACAACCAGACATCAAAAAACCATCATTAGATTGGTCTCTACCCAAGCCTTCTAGGGCTCTAGATCGTTTGTTCCAACTAAGGATTCCAAGCCTGGTAACTTAACCCATAGCTTACTCCAGACTTCCAGAGCGTTTGTCCAACTAGGGCTTCCAGGACTAGTAACTCAACCCACCAAGGGTTTCCAGAGCATCTGTCTAACCTAGGATTCTAGGACTAGTAACTCAACCCAAGTTGTTATGGGGCTTCTAGAGCGTTTTTCTAACCAGGGCTTCCAATAACTAATAACTCAACCCAAGCTAAAGGAAACATCAGATATAACTAGAAAAATAAAGAAATGAACCCACAACAGCATGGCTATCTAGGAAATTGCAAGGCTAGGCAGATCCACTATTAATCTAGGCAATCCTCCATGCCAATCACAGATCATGACCAATAAACCACATGCATATGCCGTGCATGCCAAAAATAGTGAGGAAAATATACATGCAACTTGGTACTTGCAAGAAAAACCCATTGCAGCTTCTGATCCTGATGTACTCTTGTAATTGCCTGCTCTTCCTTTGCCTTCTTTCTCCAAAAATCTAAATATGCCACACTCCCCTAAGAGTGATCCAAGAAAACTCTAAGTATCCAAGAGTATGAGGGAGAGAGAATAGAATGAGAGCTCCAAAACTGTACTGGCAAAATCCTACCAACTGATCCTCAGAATCGTTTTTATCAATGAGGCCTCTATTTTCTTCATTTTCCATTATTTTCCTTAATTTTTCTCCTTGCATGCAACCTGTACACTTTCGCCTTCCTTTTCTCCTAATTTCATTTATTTTCATAGGTAAAATGCTACTAAATGTCTAATGCCTTTCTAAATCCTTTGCTAATTTACTTATCCATAATAAACCAAAGTGAACACCCACTATGATGTTTTTGCCTACCATTTAGCTTGGAATATGTGTCCCATGACCGTGGTCTTATATTTTTATAGTTACATGGATTTTTTTAACTAGGGCTGTTACAGAACCCTCCCCCTTGGGGGAACGTTATCCTAGGTGTTCAATGACACCTATAACTATCAAGACTGTGTAAAACAAAACATACTACCCATGGAACTTTATAAAATAGCTCGTTGCAGTATTTATAATGACCATATGATAAAACATGGAAAACATATTGTTTATTGGTGCTTTCTAACACAACTCATTATGATATCTACATTAATAATGACATATACACACATACACATTTGCTTCACCCAACAAATAATTATATTGTTTATGGAGCTTTATAAATCTAGCTTGACAAATTATTTACTATAATATACACATATGCACATTTTCTCAACCAACAAATAAAAGATATGATACCTGCATCTGAAACAAGGGAATTCAAAGGCTCACACCTCTACCCTCAATGTAATACTAGGATTCACCTCCTTCCCAAGAGATCCATAATCCACTACAAGGTCAAATCTTCAGTGAATGTCCAACACTATAATCCTACGCCACTTATCCTCTCAGTGAACAATTACTAGCTCATTATTCCAGGGCACACTCCCAATGTGCATTTGATTCCATCTGGAAATGTTAATGACCAAAAAATATATCCCCGACCTTCCCTTCTTTGTTACATAGTCCCTCGGGAAATCTAGTCAACCCCTTCCGTGCAGTCACACGACACCCTCATCTTGGGTAGTCCATCCCTTGGCAAGGTTTCCTCACATCTGAAGGTCTAAAAACCAAGGCATATCCCTACCTTAAAACCATCATATTGGTCATAGTATGCTCAAGGAAATCAATGACCACTATTGGGTACCAATGTCCCACAATGGTCATGCTCCTGAAGTGATTTACAAACATACTACAACATGTTCCAATTCCTTTCGTTGTTGTTGCTAATGCTTGCCGTCAATTTTGACCACCCAACCAGGCATTTTATGCTTTCCTATACCAAGCACATAAGGCATTTTATGCTTTCCTATACCAAGCACATAATTTCCATTAGATTCAAAATAAATTGAAATGACTTCAAATCATGCCTCAATGGTGGCCTGTCAACAAGGCACACTTGTAATTCTGTTCGCTTCCTGTCACAAAAAGTCAAACTAGCATCTTTGATCAAATCGCCATGTATATAAACATATCACATCATGTTAGCTTAAAACATAGCCATCATAGATCGAAATCATAAATTGCATGCAACCATCATAAACCAAAATCATAAATCACATGCATAATAAAACTGAATTAAAATATTGATACTTATCCTTTAATCAATCCTCAGCTTCTAGCTTTGTCCTTATTCCGTACACACTCTAGATCAGTTTCCATACCTGAAAAAACCCAATGGATTCTCTTCAACCATGTGCACATACACATAGTGTGCCTCACACACATCCAACCACACACGACATACAACACCATGCAATACATGCACCTACATCTTCCATACAACTCATACACCTACACACAGTGTACAACATAACACATACATACACCTACATCTAGTGTATAACACAATACACATACGTACACATATTACAAAACAATGAATACACATGTCATGATGCCATGACTACACAATTCACATATGTAGTACTACATGTACACAACACAACATGTACGACATTCACATAATACCACATGTACACTAGTACCACATGTATAACATGTACATAGTACCACCTATACACAACACCACCTGCACAATGTGTACACAACATCACATGTACATGACACCACCTGCACAATGTGTACATAATGCCACATGTACATCATACCACCTGTACAACGTGTACACAATGCCAGATGTACACAACACCACATGCATGACATGTACATGATACCACATGTACACAACACCATATGCACGACATGTACAAAACACCACCTACACACAACACCATATGTACAACATGTAGACGGTACCACATGGTCACAACACCACTTGTACAATCATTCATACAACACCATATGTACATAGCATCACATGTATAACATACATACAACACCATATGTACATAACATTGCATATAAAACATGTACCTAGCACACTATGTACACAACACTACA
Organism: Pinus tabuliformis; assembly: GCA_031772625.1. Classification (NCBI taxonomy): domain Eukaryota; kingdom Viridiplantae; phylum Streptophyta; class Pinopsida; order Pinales; family Pinaceae; genus Pinus; species Pinus tabuliformis. The sequence goes on along the minus strand of CM062809.1, from coordinate 669,748,778 downwards.
TATCCAACATGTGCACAACACCATATGCATAAAAGACCACATATCCATCATGCACACAATACAATATGTACACAACACTACATATCCAACATGTACATAGCACCATCTATACCCAACACTACATATGCAATATTTGCACAACACTATCTATACCACCCTATACATAACATTGCATAAACAACATGAACGCACACTATATATACACAACACAGCATGTGCACAACATCACAGATGAAACATCTACAACATATACAACATATGCACAATAGTAGTACCCCACATCCAAAACCACACTATCTCTACCAAGAAACGTTGCTTCTAATGTCTTATCCATGCTTGTCCAAGCATGCCGCATACCACACTACTTTCATTTCGTTGATGTATCACTCGATATTACTTGTCATAACATAAACATAGGCATAATACAAGCATACAATATCAATTCATATCCACATGATACTGACCTCATATATTTTTCATGACTACTCTTCCCACTTGATTCCTCATAAACCATGAACCTCTTCATGCCATTCACTTGCATAAGAAATCATTCTACCACAAGAATGATTACTAACGACCCTATCAAACAACAACATAAATACATACATATGTATACATATAAACATTAGAATCAAACAACATGATCTTGTCAGACAATAACATGCATACATACATATAAACATTATCATAAAATCAATCATGATTCTTGATGACCCTATCAGACAACAATCATACATACATACATATATGCATATAAACATTAGCATAAAGCAATCATGATCACATAATAATTATTAGATATCATAAGACCAAGGTTAAGAGAACTTCCTTTATTCATGAAAAACATGCAAAACATGAAAAATATTGAGAACAATAGTTCAAAACATAGCCAAGGCATATGAAACCTCAAATCCATTTACTTTACCCTTTCTGTTACCTTTCCCATGATTGTCCTATCACTGTCCATTTACGTCAATGGACCCAACCAATCCAACTAGTTGTCATACGATTGCCTTCAGCTACCCTTATACATGCACTAAGCTTCATTCAGGGCTTACGTCGCCTGTTGGGTGCTACACAACTCTCCCCAAACTCCATTAAGTTTCCTCTTTCCCAAACCAATTCTCAAGACTCAAAATATAAAAGGAAATACAAGAAACAAACAAGAAGAAAACCATGAAAATCAATAACAATACGACATCACAAACAAAGTGGAAAGGCCTTGCATTAGACATAAAAAAAAACTGCAAATCAAGCTTAACAAATCACAAAAGACCAAAAGAACAAGACTAACAATAGACACCATGACTCCGTCCACACAGGTTTCCAATGCTTCCAAGTGAAATCTCAATTCAAGCCTTCTTTAAATCACACTACCATAAACACATAATTGTAAATGTATAAATAAATATAAGAAATACCAGTTAGCTTACCTTGTTATGCCAAGCATGTTTCCTTGTAGCTAAACACATCTGTGCCATGTCTCAAGGGACTCCAATTCCCTTGACAGATTTAGCTATAACTAGACACCCACTATTATATCTGTCAAATACATGTCCATGAATATAACACATATCCACATAATTTTAGACATATTAGGGTTAAGAAGAATTCATTTATGTAAAGCACTCATTCGTTTGGAATTGTAGTTTAAGACATAGCCAAAGGATTTCTCACCCAATTCCTTTCTTTTACCTTTACCTTGCTACAACTGAGTCTTACTATGTACTGTCACATCACCCAATGGATATTTATATAAACAAATTAACTATTACCTTGTCATGCTAATACCAAGCATGATATAACTTCACGACATATCTACTCAAACATAAATAAGGTCATGATACCCATAACAATAACTAACTAACATGTTCACATCATAATCTCATAAACATTTGTCGTTCATGCATAACAGTCACCATATGTATGATCAATCTAGATTAGAAAAACACAATGTCACAAATAAGTCGACTCATACCTGAATGTCATAACCCTAACCATTTGCACAGGCCAATCCAATTTAGCATGATCAATATAACATCAAGATATCAATGCTATAACCCTAATCATCAAGTTAACTAACATATAACAACAATAAGTTAACATGTAACATGCTCATCAACAACATATAACATAATCATCGAGTTAACTACAGTTTAACATATAACATATTTATCAACGACATATAACATAATCATGAGGTTAACAAACATAAACAACAACAACAAGCATACAACCACATGTTACTATTATTCATGACTATCTGACACATGTGTATATGACTACACTAATCAACTACCATTTATCATATATGTAACCATAGAATGACAACCATATAAGTAACCCTGATGCTTACAACAACCATGAATCACATACCTTGTTGGAAACGGGTCCCCTAGGGTCAATTTTGGGGTTAAAAGCCCAAGTTTTGGGGCTAAAGGCCCAAGTTTTGTATAAAGAATGTAAAGTCTCCGCATTTTGTGGTTGCGGAGCATGAAGATGTAAACAATCAAAAAGGGTTTCCGCCCTTAGTTTAGGTAGCTTGTGTCAACTTGATGAGAGCCACCCTTGGTCTGTGGACCATGGGAATGTATAAAAGGGAGTCTTTGAAGAGTCTAAGGAAGTTCAGTTCTTAGTAGGTTTTTAGGCAATTGATGAATGTAATGGGTTTGTGAGATCTAAGAGCAAGGAGTCTTAGCGTGGGAAGGAGGCTCTGCACCTGAGTGCACAGAGGCCTAGATAGAAGTCTGTAGCTGAGTGCGTGGACCCCTGCAACTATGTGTGCAGTGAAGTTAGAGTTGGTAATTGAGATCTCAACCATCAATAAAGAGGCTTATTCTGGAGATATCTTTGTAGGAGCTATTTTACTTCTATTATGAATATATGCATTATGTTATGTTGAACACTGGTTTTATGATTTAAAGTTGTATTGAGGCGCAAATCTATGTGTTTCACTTTGTCATATGAACGCAGGTAAGAATATATGTTTACGCGAAGATAATCATAATGCATGTTGAAGTTAACCAATACTTAAGATAATTTGGGTAGACATAGAAGTAAGAGTAATTACAGAGGTTTATAAGTGCCTGAATTGCCTATATAGGGTCCACGAAGGATGATCACAGACCTTTGCGGAGGTTTTGAAGCCGAATAAGAGAAGTGCATTGATAAGCTCTAAAAGGCTTATCGGTCTGCGTGAAGGAAGGGTTACGGTATAAAACGACATCACAACTATCTTAGGGTGTAGAAACTTGGTTCGTGCATCCCCCCATACTGATTCGGGTGAGACTTCAGTCCGTGATCCGCAGATTGATGCCGAAAGGGACAGTAGTGTAGGGATTTTCTTGGCTAATTAACGTTGAACCTAGGTTAGGGACCATCAAGCCAACAAATGGTTTCATTGTTGAGATTGGGATCTACATAATGAGATGTGTGATGTTGCATCAATGGAATCTAACTAAGAAGGAGATCGAAGACTGGTTGGATAGAAATATCGACGAATTCATGGTGAAAGTGAACAGGAATCCGCGATTGATGAAAGAAGAGTGGTTGGACAGATACCTGTGCACAAAGATACACGAGATCTTCTTCTGTTCCTTCCCGGTTGAGTTGTAAAAGTAGATTATGAAATTGGAAGGAACAGAAGAAGATCTCATAATCTACTTCCAATTTCATAATCTACTTTTACAACTCAACCGGGAAGGAACAAAAGAAGATCTCATGTATCTTTGTGCACAGGTATCTGTCCAACCACTCTTCTTTCGTTAATCGCGGATTCCTATTCACTTTCACCATGAATTCGTGGATATTTCTATCCAACCGGTCTTCGATCTCCTTCTTAGTTATATTCCATTGATGCAACATCACACATCTCATTATGTAGATCCCAATCTCAACAATGAAACCATTTGTTGGCTTGATGGTCCCTAACCTAGGTTCAGCGTTAATTAGCCAAGAAAATCCTTACACTACTGTCCCTTTCGGCATCAATCTGCAGATCACGGACTGAAGTCTCACCCGAACCAGTATGGGGGGATGCACGAACCAAGTTTCTACACCCTAAGATAGTTGTGATGTCGTTTTATACCGTAACCCTTCCTTCACGCAGACCGATAAGCCTTTTAGAGCTTATCAATGCACTTCTCTTATTCGGCTTCAAAACCTCCGCAAAGGTCTGTGATCATCCTTCGTGGACCCTAAATAGGCAATTCAGGCACTTATAAACCTCTGTAATTACTCTTACTTCTATGTCTACCCAAATTATCTTAAGTATTGGTTAACTTCAACATGCATTATGATTATCTTCGCGTAAACATATATTCTTACCTGCGTTCATATGACAAAGTGAAACACATAGATTTGCGCCTCAATACAACATTAAATCATAAAACCAGTGTTCAACATAACATAATGCATATATTCATAATAGAAGTAAAATAGCTCCTACAAATATATCTCCAGAATAAGCCTCTTTATTGATGGTTGAGATCTCAATTACCAACTCTAACTTCACTGCATACATAGTTGCAGGGGTCCACGCACTCAGCTACAGACTTCTATTTAGGCCTCTGTGCACTCAGGTGCAGAGCCTCCTTCCCACGCTAAGACTCCTTGCTCTTAGCTCTCACAAACCCATTACATTCATCAATTGCCTAAAAACCTACTAAGAACTGAACTTCCTTAGACTCTTCAAAGACTCCCTTTTATACATTCCCATGGTCCACAGACCAAGGGTGGCTCTCAACAAGTTGACACAATCAATATGGCAAACTCAATCAATATGGTGGATCTCATAATCTACCCACCACCTTTGCCACCATTCAATATGGCAAACTCATTAAAGCTACATGTGTTCAAGGGCATGGGAAATGAAGATCCAAACTGGTTTTGGTTTGTCGCGAAGGCTGTATGGGAATCTCAGGGTATCACGGATGATCAAATGAAGAAAGCAACATTGGTTAGTGCTTTGCAGGATCATGCGCTAATGTGGTACATTAAGTACTGCACTGATAACCCGACGTCCGCGTTGGCAGATATCCAGACTGCGTTGAATAAGGAATTCAGTAGACCTAAGTTTGAAGAGATATCCATTTTGGGATTCAAAGAGATCATGATGAAGCCTGGTGAGACACCTTGGGATCTGGATCAGAGATTGAAGTGTACAATCCGTGAGGCTAACATGAATCTAATTGATGGGAAGCACCACAAATGGTTTGTAGCTTCGCTCCTGCCTCATCTAAGGGTTGAGCTATCGCAACAAAAGATTAGGACCCAGGTAGAAGCCCTAAAAATTTCAATGAGATTGCATGAGACATCGATGAAAGATGCTAATTTGGGGGGTTCAGAAAATTCATGCGCAGTTGCAGAACATTTTCCTAGAAATGAAGTCTGAAGAAAGATAGAACAACTTGGCCCAAGGTGCATGAAGAAGTTTGGTGCATGAAGTGAAAAAGCCAAGGGCATGACAAAGCTCACTGTCCAATTTTCGAAAATTATGTTGTAGCAGTGGAACCAATGCTAATGAGGCTGGAAGCTCTAGCAGGGCCAAGTACAGGACCCACACTATGGTGTGCTATTTATCAGGTAGCTGGAAAACATGTGACAAACAATTTCCATTTATTACAGAAATTCGTACAGACACCGCAACATCTCTTCTTCAACTTCTGTTAATGGGTGGGTCATGATGAGTGCAATTTCCATAGTTACAAATTAATGATGGATAGAACACCTGTATATAGGGTGCAGGCAGAAACTCAACCTTCGGACCAAGGCATTGGGGGAGCGCGAGGCGAGTATTAGGGGTGCGGACGAGGCCAAGGTGGAGGAGGATTTGGCAGAGGTCGGGGGTAGGTCATTTGTTACATTTGTGGGGGACCAGGACACTATGTGTGAGATTGCCAGAATCTAATGCATCTGTCATGACACTATTGTACTCAGTTTGACCACGCGACGAAGGATTTTCCTATATTATTAGCTAAGATACGCGAAAAGGGGCCACAACCTCAATAGATGATTCAGAACCTGTAGATGATGAGGGCTGAGCCTCACGAGGAAGATCCTAAGGTAAATATTATGTTGTGGAGTGGAGTGACAATTGGTTAAGATAAGGGGAAGCAGCCTGAAGAAGGTGAGTGGGTCCGCAAAGCACCAAAAAATGAGACCGGGTTTGATCTAGAAGGCGCAAGGGAAACGTTTACGAAAGCGAAGAAAATACCCATTGAGGCCTCTACCTTAGGAATTTAAGAGAAGAAAACTGAAGAAATAGACCCGTCCATGATTAATACTTTCTTAGAAACCTGTATGAAGCTGCTGCGCAATAGCAAGGCTTTGAAGGGACTATAGGAGTTGATCAATATGTGAGCTAGGAAAGAAAAGGCTACTGACAGACCATGCGTAGTCAGGAAGATTGGCAGGCATAAGGCGAGAACGGGGCATGAGATGAGGCTCACTGTGCATATAGGAGAATATGAGATGGATCAAGTTATTCTAGATCCAGGGTCGGACGCTAATGTTCTTCCTAAGAAAACATGGGAAAGGATGGGGAGAACTGCGCTACAGTGGTCTCTGATTTCGTTAAGGATGGTGAATTAGCGGAAAATCGTCCCCATGGGAAGATTACAGGAAGCAAAGATTTATATTGAGGGCGCAAGCGCACTAGCTGATTTTGAAGTAATAGAGATTGTTGATGACAAAAATCCCTACCTTGCGCTCCTTGGCATCGATTAGGCCACTGACATGAATAGGGTAATTAATTTGATGAAGAAGAAGATGATATTAAAGAAGAAATCACTCCACGTAGTGGTGCCGTTAGACCCCGCAAAAGGACCGCGCTATACTTAACCTGTCCACGATTATGAAAGCGATGACAATTTGGACCATATTTACAAGATAATGGTGGGAGATCAGGATTGCATGAATCTGACAGCAAATTGGAGTATTTCATGCTATCATGAAAGTTCCTACATCTCAGATTCAAATGAAGAGTTGGAGCATTGGAAGAATCAATTGCATGAAGTATCTACGCTTTGTTGTAATATGATGACCAAGTCGTTGTGCTGGGTATCGTTAGAGGTAAGAAATATTCCCTACTATGATGGTTTAACTGATGTCGATCACTTTTTGGATGCATTCGAAAGAGAAGTGCCAGAGATGAATTGCTTCTAGGCCTTGGATTGGGCACTCCATGCTATGCCTGCGAGATGGTGGGGCACACACAAGAACAATTTTGATGATTTGTGTGTGTACAAAAAATTGATGAGAGTGTGGTTTGGTCACCCACAAGTGTGGCTAACAGAAAAATATGATGGGAGGAATGACCCACATGACCATTTGGCCAAATGGACTAAAGTGTATGGAGTGGAGCCTTAGCCGGAGTGGGTACATATGTTTTATCATACCTTGGATGTTATATCGATGAATTGGTACTTGGAGACAGAGCTTCGCCATTGTACTGAAGAATGGGATGTTTTGCAGCAAGGATTTTTGATGACGTTTATCTTTGAGGATGGGTTTGAAAGTATTGATGAAGCGTTGCAGGAGGTTAAGGTGGTGATCTTCAGGAAACCGTAAGATCCTATAGATTTGATTCAACATGATTGGACTACCCAGTTGAGCCATGCGCTAGAGTGCTATAATGTGACAACAGAAGAAGAAGAAGATGAAGACCCAAGGAAGATTAATATTCCAGAGATTGAAGGTCACCGCGAAGTTGAAGGACCGTAACTAGAGAATCTAGATGTCACTGAGCCACTCAAAACTAGATAGGTGAACATTGGCATGGAGGCAGAGCCAAAGTTTGTAAAGATTGGGGACTACTGGGATGACACAATAGTAGATAAGGTTGCCAAATTGCTCCACGAATATCAAGATATATTCCCTACAAAGTTTTCAGATTTGAAAGGGATAATAGGGGACTTGGGTGTCATGAAGATCACTCTAAAACCAGACACGAATCTAGCTAAGCAAAGGCCTTACCACCTCAACTTGAAGTATAAAGAAAGGGTCTACTTGGAGTTGGATAAAATTCTCGTAGTAGACATTATTGAACCAGTAGAAGAGTCTGATTGGGTAAGCCCCATGGTAGTTCAGGACAAGAAATAGAAGGATGAGATATGGATATGTGTAGATCTCAGGAAGTTGAATGATCCTTGTGTGCATGATCCTTTCCCAACTTTGTTCATCGATGAGGTACTGGATAATGTTGGCAGTTAGGAAGCATATTAGTTTACTGATGGGTTCTTAGGGTACCATCAGATTAATATCACGCCAGAGGATAGAAGTAAGACGACCTTCGCAACTTAATGGGGATGCTTCCAGTATACGTTGATGTGTTTTGGGCTGAAGAATGCACCGACGATATTCTCATGCGTAGTCATCGCAACGTTAAAAGATTTCATTCACAAATTTCTAGAGGTATATTTTGATGATTGGACAATGTTTGGCTTGGTAAAGCACCATGTAGCAAGTCTGCACTTGATGTTGGATACATGCTGGAGGTATCAAATCACACTCAATCTGAAGAAATTTTTGTTCTACATCCCTTTTGAGATCTTTTTGAGTCACATGGTATGCAGATGGGGCTTGATGGTAGACCCTGTGAATATCACGGTCATAATCAATTTGGAGGCACCAAGAAGTGTGAAGCAGTTGCATGCGACGTTGGGGCATACAGGGTAATATAGAAAGTTCATCAAAAGCTATGTCAATATTACCGCGCCAACGAAGAAACTATTAAAAAAATATGCTACATTCTATTGGGATGCGGAATGTCAGAGGAGCTTGGATGTGTTAAAAGAGAAAATGGTCAACGCGCTGATCCTAGTCTTCCTAAATTGGAAGAAGGAATTTCATGTGCATGTGGATGCGTCATATATTGCGCTGGGAGCAGTACTGACATAGCCCAGTGGGAGTGAATTGGATCATCCTATAGCATTCGCAAGTAGGAAGCTATCTAAAGCAGAGAAGAATTATTTAATGATAGAGCGTGAAGGTCTGGCTATGGTATATGCTCTCCAGAAGTTCAAGCACTACTTGCTAGGTGGACACTTTAAGATATATACAGACCATTCTGCATTAAAGTACTTGGTGAACAAGGTTGTGTTGGGGGGGAGATATGTGGATGGTTGTTGCTATTTCAGGAATATAATTTTGAGGTTATTGTGAAACCAGGATGATTGAATGTCAGGCCAGATCATCTATTGCACATTGAATCAGGAGAGGAGCCTACTAATTTGGAGGAAGGACTACATGATGCACAACTCTTTGCAGTGCGAATCGCGGACATCCACTTTGAAGATAGTATACACTTCCTAACGACGAGAATGACTCCAAAAGGATATACTATCCAACAAAAGAAGGAATTGGTGGTGCGCGTGACGGACTTTTCTATCATTGCAAGGCACTTGTATAAAATGGGATCAGATGAAATACTATGACATTATGTGCTAGAATTTGAACGAAAAAACATCCTCAATGACGCTAATGGAGGAGTCGTGGGAGGACATTATGCATGAAAAGCAACAATGCAGAAGATTCTATGTGTTGGGTTATTGTGGTCGACACTGCATAAGGATTCAAAAGCGTACTGTAGGGCATGTGATGCATGTCAAAGGACTGACAAACCATCACAGAGGGATGAGTTGTTGGTGAATCCGCAAATATCATTACAACCACTCAAGAAGTGGGAGATTGAATTTGTAGGACCAATTCAACCTCAAGGAAAGAAGATAGGTGTGTTGTACATCATCACTGTGACTGAGTATTTAACCAGATGGGCAGAGGCACAACCTGTGAAGGACTGTACAAGAACAACAATAACGAAATTCATCTTTGAGTACATGCTGACGAGGTTTGGTTGTCTAAAAATTTTGATGAGTGATTGCTGACACATTTTGTTAATGAAATGATCAACGTGTTAATGGAGAAGTTTCAGGTTTACGATCAGAAAAGTACACCATATCACCTGCAGGATAATGGAACAGTAGAAGCATTTAATAAGATATTGGAGAGCGTGCTAATGAAGGTTTACAATGCACAAAGAAATTACTGGGATGTCCGCGTACCCATGGTGCTATGGGCTTACAAAACAACTTGTAAGAAGCTAACTGGACAGACACATTTCAGGATGGTTTGTGGTGTTGAAGCTATGATTCCAAATAAATTGAAATAACTTCAAATCATACCTCATTGGTGGCCTGTCAACAAGGCACACTTGTAATTCTGTTCGCTTCTTGTCACAACAAGTCAAACTAGCATCTTTGACCAAATCATCATGTATAAACATATCACATGATGTTAGCTTCAAACACAAACATCATAGATCGAAATCATAAATCACATGCAACCATCATAAACCGAAATCATAAATCACATGCAACCATCATAAACCAAAATCATAAATCACATGCATAATAAAACTGAAATAAAATATTGATACTTATCCTTTAATGAATCCTTAACTTCTATCTTTGTCCTTATTTCGTACGCACTCCGAATCGGTTGCCATATCTGAAAAAACCCATTGGATTCTCTTCAACCATGTGCACATACACATAGTGTGCCTCACACACATCCAACCACACATGACATACAACACCATGCAATATATGAACCTACATTTTCCATATAACTCTTACACCCACACCCAATGTACAACATAACACATACATACACCTACATCTGGTGTATAACACAATACACATATGTACACATATTAGAAAACAATGAATACACATGTCATGATGCCATGACTACACAATTCACATATGTAGTATCACATGTACACAACACAACATGTACGACATTCAAATAATACCACATGTACACTAGTACCACATGTATAACATGTACATAGTACCACCTATACACAACACCACCTACAGAACGTGTACACAACATCACATGTACACAAAACCACCTGCACAATGTGTACATAACGCCACATGTATGTCATACCACCTGTACAACGTGTACACAATGCCAGATGTACACAACACCACATGCATGACATGTACACGACACCACATGTACACAACACCATATGCATGACATGTACAAAACACCACCTGCACACAACACCATATGTACAACATGTAGACGACACCACATGTTCACAACACCACTTGTACAATCATTCATACAACACCATATGTACATAGCATCACATGTATAACATACACACAACACCATATGTACATAACACTGCATATAAAACATGTGCCTAGCACCCTATGTACACAACACTACATATCCAACATGCGCACAACACCATATGCATAAAAGATCGCATATCCATCATGCACACAATACAATATGTACACAACACTACATATCCAACATGTACATAGCACCATCTATACCCAACACTACATATGCAATATTCACACAACACTATTTGTACCACCCTATACATAACATTGCATAAACAACATGTACACACACTATATATACACAACACCACATGCGCACAACATCATAGATGAAACATCTACAACATATGCACAATAGTAGTACCCCACATCCAAAACCACACTATCTCTACCAAGAAACCTTGCTTCCAAAGTCTTATCCATCTTGTCCAAGCATGCCGCATACCACACTACTTTCATTTTGTTGATGTATCCCTTGACATTACCTGTCATAACATAAACATAGCAATAATACAAGGATACAATATCAATTCATATCCACATGATACTGACCTCATATACTTTTCATAACTACTCTTCCCACTTGATTCCTCATAAGCCATTAACCTCTTCATGCCATTCACTTGCATAAGAAATCATTCCGCCACAAGAATGATTACTAATGACCCTGTCAGACAACAACATACATACATACATATGTATACATATAAACATTAGAATTAAATAATCATGATCTTGTCAGACAACAACAGACATACATACATATAAACATTAACATAAAATCAATCATGATCCGTGATGACCCTGTCAGACAACAATCATACATACATACATATATGCATATAAAAATTAGCATAAAGCTATCGTGATCACATCATAATTACTACATATCATAAGGCCAAGGTTAAGAGAACTTCCTTTATTCATAAAAAACATTCAAAACATGCAAAATATTGAGAACAATAGTTCAAAACATAGCCAAGGCGTATGAAACCTCAAATCCATTTACTTTACCCTTTCTGATACCTTTCCCATGATTGTACTATCACTGTCCATTTACGTCAATGGGCCCAACCAATCCAACTAGTTGTCATATGATTGCCTTCAGCTACCCTTATACATGCACTAAGCTTCATTCAGTGCTTACATCACCTTTTGGGTACCACACAACTCTCCCAAAACTCCATTAAGTTTCCTCTTTCCCAAACCAATTCTCAAGAATCAAAATATAAAAAGAAAGACAAGAAACAAACAATAAGAAAACCATGAAAATCAATAAAAATACAACATCACAAACAAAGTGGAAAGGCCTTGCATTAGACATAAAAAAAACTGCAAGTCAAGTGTAACAAATCACAAAAGACCAAAATAAAAAGACTAGAAATAGACACCATGACTCCATCCACACAGGTTTCCAACGCTTGCAAGTGAAATATCAACTTAATACTTCTTTAAGATTTCATGGAAATCTCTCTTTCCATGCAACTCCCTGCATCACACCACCATAAACACATAATTGTAAATGTACAAATAAATATAATAAATACTAGTTAGCTTACCTTGTTATGCCAAACTCATTTCCTTGTAGCTGAACACATCTGTGCCACGTCTCAAGGGACTCCACTTCCCTTGACCAATCTAGCTATAACTGGACACCAACTGTTATATCTGTCAAATACATGTCCATGCATGTAACACATATCCACATAATTTTAGACATATTAGGGTTAAGAAGAATTCATGTATGTAAAGAACTCATTCATTCAGAATTGCAGTTTAAAGACACATCCAAAGGAATTCTCACCCAATTCCTTTCTTTTACCTTACCTTGCTGCAATTGAGTGTTACTATGTACTGTCACATCACCCAATGGATATTTATATAAACAAATTAATTATTACCTTGTCATGCTAATACCAAGCATGATATAACTTCACGACATATGAAATCAAACATAAATAAGGTCATGATACCCATAACAATAACTAACTAACATGTTCACATCATAAGCTCATAAACATTTGTCGTTCATGCATAACAGTCACATATGTATGATCAATCTGGATTAGAAAAACAAAATGTCACAAATAAGTCGACTCATACCTGAATGTCATAACCCTAACCATCTGCATAGGCCAATCAATTCAACATGATAAATATAACATCAAGATATTAATGCTATAACCCTAATCATCAAGTTAACTAACATATAACTACCATAAGTTAACATGTAACATGCTCATCACAACATATAACATAATCATCAAGTTAACTACAATTTAACATATAACATATTTATCAATGACATATAACATAATCATCATGTTAACTAACATAAAACAACAACAACAATGCATACAACCACATGTTACTATTATTCATGACTATCTAACACATATATATGACTACACTAATCAACTACCATTTATCATATATGTAACCATAGAATGGCAACCATATAAGTAACCCTAATGCTTACGACAACCATGAATCACATACCTTGTTGGCAACGGGTCCCCTAGGGTCAATTTTGGGGTTAAAATCCCAAGTTTTGGGGCTAAAGGCCCAAGTTTTGTATAAACAATGTAAAGTCTCCGCATTTTGTGGTCGCGGAGCGCAAAGATGTAAACAATCAAAAAGGGTTTCTGCCCTTAGTTTAGGTAGCTTGTGTCGGCTTGATGAGAGCCACCCTTGGTCTGCAGACCATGGGAATGTATCAAAAGGGAGTCTTATAAGAGTCTAAGGAAGTTCAGTTCTTAGTAGCTTTTTCGGGAACTTATGGATGTAATGGGTCTATGAGAGCTAAGAGCGAGGAGTCTTAGCGTAGGAAGAAGGCTCTACAGCTGAGTGCATAGAGGCCTAGATAAAAGTCTGTAGCTGAGTGCGCGGACCCCTGCAGTTGTGTGCGCAGGGAAGTTAGAGTCAGTAATCGAGATCTCAACCATCAATAAAGAGAATTATTCTGGAGATATCTATGTAGGAGCTATTTTACTTCTGTTATGAATATATGCGGTTATGTTATGTTGAATACTGGTTTTATGATTTAATGTTGTATTGAGGCACGAATCTATGTGTTTTACTTTGTCATATGAACGCAAGTAAGAATATATGTTTATGTGAAGATAATCATAATGCATGTTGAAGTTAACCAATACTTAAGCTAATTTCGGTAGACACAGAAGTAAGAGTAATTACAGAGGCGCATAAGCATTTGAATTTCCTATTTAGGGTCTGCGAAGGACAATTGTTGACCTTCGCGAAGGTTTTGAAGCCAAATAAGAGAAGTGCATTGATAATCTCTAAAAGGCTTATCGGTCTGCGTGAAGGAAGGGTTAAGGTATAAAATGACATCACAACTATCTCAGGGTGCGGAAACTTGGTTCTTGCATCCTCCCATACTGATTCGGGTGAGACTTCAGTCCGCGATCCTCGGATTGATGGCGAAAGGGACAATAGTGTAGGGATTTGCTTGGCTAATTAACGCTAAACCTGGGTCAAGGCCCATCAAGCCAACAAATGGTTTCATTGCTAAGACCAAGATCTACATAACGAGATGTGTGATGTCGCATCAATGGAGTCCAACTAAGAAGGAGATCGAAGATTGGTTGGATAGAAAGATCCACGATTTCATGGCACAAGAGAACAGGAATCTGCGATTGACGAAAAAACAGTGGTTGGATAGATAACTGTACACAAAGATACACAAGATCTTCTTCTATTACTTCCCAGTTGAGCTGTACAAGTGGATTACAAAATTGACAGACGGCTAAGAAAGGTGGGGGCTTGACGGTCCAATAGCCTGGACCCCGAAGTTAGTGCGGAGATTAGAAGTCTCTAAAGATAAGATCACATGCATTGTCGATCATTGGCTCAATCATATCATAGGAGGGTTTGTGACATAGTTCACAGTCAATACCTCGGTCAGTTACAGTGAAGCAGAGTGCCACTTCTTCAAGGGGCCATGAGGTAAGTATTTAAAATCGTTAAATACCTGGATTAAGATGCTCTTGTGTGAAAAGCGGGTTATGCAACTACCTTGATGTTTGGGGCTACGTGAAATGGAAGGACATTCAGGAACAAGGGGAAAACAGGGCATGCATATAGCCCACTAGTTGAACCTCCTCTAAGTGATGAAGAGGAAGCAGCATAGACATCTCCATAGAGTGTTGTTCAGTTGATAAAGTAAGGGTTCCTGTGAATACCCCATCCACCCACACCACCTCCATTTTCACCTCCAATGTATAAACCTTCACCTACACCATCGCCACCTTTGCCACCATTAAATATGGTGAACTCAGTAAAGCTACATGTGTGTTCAAGGGCATGGGAAATGAAGATCCAGACCAATTTTGGTTTGTCACAAAGGCTGTATGGGAAGCTCAGGGTATCACGGATGATCAAATGAAGAAAGAAACATTGGTTAGTGCTTTGTAGGATCACGCGCTAATGTAGTACATTAAATACTGCATTGATAACCTGACTTCTGTGTTGATAGATATCCAGACTGTGTTGAATAAGGAATTCAGTAGACCTAAGTCTGAAGCACAATCCATTGTGGGATTCAAAGAGATCATGATGAAGCCTAATGAGACACCTTGGGATCTGGATCAGAGATTGAAGTGTACAATCCGCGAGGCTAACATGAATCTGATTAATCAGCAGCACTGCGAATGGTTTGTGGCTTCGCTTTTGCCTCATCTAAGGGTTGCACTATCACAACAAAAGATTAGGACCCAGGCGGAAGCCCTGGAAATTGCAATGAGATTGCATGAGACTTTGATGCAAGATGGTAATTTGGCGGGTTCAGTAGATTCATACGCAGTTGCAGAGCCTTTGCCTGGATATGCAGTCTGAAGAAAGATAGAACAACTCGTCCCAAGGTTCACGAAGAAGTTTGGTGCCTGAAGTGAAAAAGCCAAGGGCATGACAAAGATAGCTGTCCAGTTTTTGCAAATTATGTTGCAGTAGGGGACTAATGCCAATGAGGTTGGAAGCTCCAGCAGGGCCAAGTACAGGACTTGCACTGTGGTGTGCTATCTATTAGGTAGCTAGAAAACATGCGACAGACAATTTCCATTTACTACAAAAATTCGTACAAACACCACAACATCTCTTCTGCAACTTCTGTTAATCGGTGGTTCATGATGAGTGTAATTTCCATAGTTACAAATTAATGATGGATATAACACATGTATATAGGGTGTAGGTAGAAACCCAGTCTCTGGACCAAGGCACTGGGGGAGCGCGAGGTGAGTATCAAGGGTGCAGACGAGGCCGAGGTGGAGGATGACCTGGTAGAGATCAGGTGCAAGTCATTTGTTACAACTGTGGGGGACCAGGACACTACGTACGAGACTGCTATAATCCGACGCATTTTTCATGCCGCTATTGTACTCAGTTTGACCACGCGACGAAGGATTTCCCTATATTATTAGCTAAGATACGTGAAAAGGGGGCGAAACCTCAACAAATGACTCAAAACCTGCAGTTGATGAGGGCTACACCTCGCGAGGAAGATCCTAAGGTAAATATTATGCTGTAGAGTGGAGCGACGACTAGTCAAGATAAGGGGAAGCAGGTTGAAGAAGGTGAGTGGGTCCACAAAGTACCAAAAAAGTAGATCGGGTTTGATTTAAAATGCGCAAGGGAAATGTTTATAGAAGTGAAGAAAATCTTCACTGAGGCCTCTACCTCAGGAAGTCAAGAGAAGCCATCTGAAGAAATGGACCCGTCCATGATTACTACTTTCTTAGAAACCAGTATGTAGCTGTTGCACGATAGAAAGGCTCTGAAGGGATCGCAGGAGCTAATCAATAGGTGAGATGGAAGGAAAACACTACTGACAGACCACGTGTAGTCAAGAAGATTGGAAGGTATAAGGTGAGAATGCAGCGTGAGATGAGGCTCACTACATAGATAGGAGAATATGAGATGGATCAATTTATTCTAGATCTAGGGTCAGACGTGAATGTTTTTCCTAAGAAAACATGTGAAAGGATGGGGAGAACTGCGCTACAGTGGTCTTTGATTTAGTTAAGGATGGTGAATTAGCAGAAAATCATCCCCATGGGAAGATTGTAGGGAGTAACGATTGATATTGAGGGCGCAAGCACACTAGTTGATTTTGAAGTAATAGAGATTGTGGATGACAACAATCCCTACCCTGCACTCCTTGGGATCGATTCGGTGACTGAAATGAATGTGGTAATCAATTTGAAGAAGAAAAAGATGATATTTAAGAAGAAATCACTCCACGTAGTGGTGCCCCTAGACCTTGTAGAAGGACCGCGCTATACTGAACATGTCCGCGATTATGAAAGTGATGAAGATTTAGACCATATTTACAAGATAATGGTGGGAGATCAGGATTGCGTGAATTTGATAGTAGATGGGAATATTGCATGCAATTGTGAAAGTTCCTACACCTGATATTCAAATGAAGAGTTGGAGCATTGGAAGAATCGACTGCATGAAGTATCTACGTTGTGCTGTAATAAGATGACCAAGTCATTGTGTTGGGTATCGTCAAAGGTAAGAAATATGCCCTACTATGATGGTTTAACTGATGTCAATCGCTTTTTGGATGCATTCGAAAGAGAAGTGCCAAAGAAGCATTGCTTCCAGGCCTTGGATTGGGCACTGTGTTCTATGCCTGCAAGATGGTGGTGCACGCACATGAACAATTTTGATGATTTGTGTGTGTATAGAAAAATGATGAGAGTGCAGTTTGGTCACCCATAAGTGCGGTTAACAGAAAAATATGATGGGAGGAATGACCCACGCAACCATTTGGCCAAATGGACTGAAGTGTATGGAGCGGAGCCTGAGCAAGAGTGGGTACATATGTTTTGTCATACCTTATATGTTATACCGATGAATTGGTACTTGGAGGCAGAGCTCCGCCATGGCACTGAAGAATGGGATGTTTTGCGCCAAGGATTTTTGATGACGTTCAAATTTGAGGATGGGTTTGAATGTATTGATGAAGTGTTGCAAGAGGTTAAGGTGATGATCTTCAGGAAATTGTAGGATCCTCTAGATTTGATTCAACATGATTGGACTACCCAGCTGAGCCACGCGTTGGAGTGCTATAATGTGACAACGAAAGAAGAAGATGGAAACCCAAGGAAGATTAATATTCCAAAGACTGAAGGTCACTACGAAGTTGAAGGACCGTAACTAGAGAATCTAGACATCATCAAGCCACTCAAAACTAGACAGGTGAACATTGGCATGGAGGCAGAGCCAATGTTTGCAAAGATTGGGGACTACTGGGATGACGCAACAATAGATAAGGTCGCCGAAGTGATTTACGGATATCAAGATTTGTTCCCTACAAAGTTTTCAAATCTGAAAGGGATAATAGGGGACTTGGGTGTCATGAAGATCACTCTAAAACCAGATGCGAATCCTGTTAAGCAAAGGCCTTACCACCTCAACTCGAAGTATAAAGAAAGGGTCCACTTGGAGTTGGATAAAATTCTTGTAGCAGACATTATTGAACCAGTAGAAGAGTCTGATTGGGTAAGCCCCATGGTAGTTCAAGACAAGAAATAGAAGGATGAGATACGGATATGTGTAGATCTCAGGAGGTTGAATGATACTTGTGTGCATGATCCTTTCCCAACTCTGTTCACCGATGAGGTACTGGATAATGTTGGCAGTAAGGAAGCATATTTGTTTATTGATGGGTTCTCAGGGTACCATCAGATCAAGATCGCGCTAGAGGATAGAAGTAAGATGACCTTCACAACTGAATGGGGATGCTTCCAGTATAAGTTGATGTCTTTTGGGTTGAAGAATGCGCCAACGATCTTCTCATGCGTAGTCATCGTAGCGTTCAAATATTTCATTCACAAATTTCTAGAGGTATACTTTGATGATTGGACAATGTTTGGCCTGGTAAAGCACCATGTAGCAAGTCTACGCTTGATGTTGGATACATGCCAGAGGTACCAAATCGCACTCAATCTGAAGAAATTTTTGTTCTGTGTCCCTTTTGGGATCTTTTTGAGTCACATGATATGCAGATAGGGCTTGATGGTAGACCCTACAAAGATCACGATTGTAATCAATTTGGAGGCACCAAGAAGTGTGAAACAATTGCGCACGATGTTGGGGCATACAGGGTAATATAGAAAGTTCATCAAAAGCTATGTCGATATTACCGTGCCAATGGAGAAACTGTTAAAAAAGGATGCTACATTCTACTGGAATGAGGAATTTCAGAGGAGCTTGGATGTGTTAGAATAGAAAATGGTCACCGCGCTAATCCTAGTCTTCCCAGATTGGAAGAAGGAATTTCATGTGCATTTGGACATGTCATGTATTGCGCTGGGAGTAGTATTGACACAGGCTAGTGAGAGAGAATTGGATCATCCTATAGCGTTCGCAAGTAGGAAGCTATCTAAAGCTGAGAAGAACTATTCAACGACAGAGCGCGAAGGTCTGGCTATGGTATATGCACTCCAAAAGTTCAAGCACTGCTTGCTAGGTGGAAACTTTAAGATATATACTGACCATTCTACATTAAAATACTCGGGGAAAAAGGTTTTGTTGGGGTGGGGAATATGCAGATGGCTGTTGCTATTTCAGGAATACAATTTTGAGGTTATTGTGAAACCAGGATGATTGAATGTTGGGTCGAATCATCTATCGTGCATTGAATCAAGAGAGGAGCCTACTAATTTGGAGGAAGGACTACTTGACGTGCAACTCTTTGCGGTGCGCGTCGGAGACATCCACTTTGAAGATAGTATACACTTCCTAACGACGGGAATGACTCCAGAAGGATATACTAGCCAACAAAAGAAGGAATTGGTCATGCTTGCGGCAGACTCTTTTGTCATTGCAGGGCACTTGTATAAAATGGGATCAGATGAAAAACTACGACGTTATGTGCTAGAATTTGAATGAAACAACATCCTCGCTAAGGCTCATGGAGGAGTCATGGGAGGACATTATGCGGGAAAAGCAACAATGCAGAAGATTCTACGCGTTGGGTTGTGGTGGCTGACATTGCATAAGGATTCAAAATCGTATTGTAGGGCATGTGATGCATGCTAAAGGACTGGCAGACCATCGCAGAGGGATGAGCTACCACTGAATCTGCAGATATCATTACAACCATTCAAGAAGTGGGCGATTGACTTTGTAGGACCAATTCAGCCTCGAGGAAAGAAGACGGGTGCGCAGTACATCATCATTGCCACAGAATATTTAACTATATGGGCGAAGGTGCAACTTGTGAAGGACTGTACAAGCACAACAACAACAAAATTCATCTTTGAGTACATGCTGACGAGGTTTGGTTGTCTGAAAATTTGATGAGAGATCACGACACACATTTTCTTAATGAAATGATCAGTGTGTTAGGAGAGAAGTTTTAGGTTTACCATCAGAAAAGTACACCATATCACCCTCAATCTAATGAAACAGTAGAAGCATTTAATAAGATGCTGGAGAGCGTGTTGACGAAGGTCTGCAATGCACAAAGAAATGACTGGGATGTGCGCATACCCACGATGCTATGGGCTTACAAAACAACTTGTAAGAAGCTAACTGGACAGACGCCTTTAAGGTTGGTTTATGGAATACATTGTACCTAGTCTGCACATAGCGACATTCATAGGAATGGCAGATCGCAGAGCCCTGGAAGAAAGATTCACGTAACTGACAAAACTGGAAGAAGATAGGTTTTTGGCTAGATTCATCAACAAGTTCAAAAGGAGCGTGAAAAGGCATGACACGATCAGCACATCAAACTATGCAACTTCAAGGTAAAACATAGTTACCGATCAAATGAGAAAATGAGCTAGTACCCGTTTTTTCGAGGTAGCAAAAAATCACTCAATTTTGTAAAATGGTGATTCATAATACACCTTTTTTTGGAGCATATTTTTTCCACTTTAAATTTTTTATGTATCAAGTATGAACAACTTTTGTAAATGTTAGTGATTTTCATGCTGATTTTGAAAAGTGTCGATGCAACATCAACACATTTTTTTAGAGGGCTTATTTTTGACACTTTAAATTTTTTTTATTTATCAAGTGTCAAACATCTTTTTTTTGTTAGTGATTTTGAAAAGTGTTGTTACACATTAGCCCTTTTTGTTTAAAGGGCTTAGTTTCTACACTTTAAATTTTCTAATGAATTAAGTGTGGATAATTTTTTTAAATGTTTGTGATTTTCATGTTAGAAAAAATAAAAAAGAAAAAAGAAAAATAATAAAAACATGTTATATATATATATATATATATATATATAGATAAAAAGAAAACATAAAAATAAAAATAAAAAAGCATGACAAAAAATTCAAATACAAAAAAATATAAAAAAGGAAAAAAAGAAAAACAAAAAACTACAAAAATGTAAAAAAACCAAAATTAAATTGTAAAAATAGAAAATTTGAATAAAAAATTAATGAAAAAACAAAAATAAATTAAAAAATATCAAAAAAATAAATAAATAAAATGGGATTTCTTCAAAAAAAAAAAAAAAAAAATTTAAAGAAAAACAACTTGAACCACAAAAAACATCTAAAAACATTTTTTTTTAAGTTAAAAAACAAATAAAAAAGAAAAAGCTAGGTAGAAAAAAAAAAACAAAAGAATAAAAAAAAAATAATAATAAGAAAAAAATTTAAAATTAAAAAGAGAATTAATTAAAATAAAAAATTAAGAAATAGTTGAATTAAATAATTTAAATAAACAAAATTAAAAATAAAAGATAAAGTAAAATATAAATTTAAGAATTATTTTTTAATAATAATAATATTAATAATAAATAAAAAAAAAAAATTATAAAAAAACATTAAAAATAAAATAAAAAATTCAAACAATTAAAAAAAGTAAATTAAAAAAATTAAAAAACAAAATTAAAATAAATAAATAAAATTCTAAGCATGTTACAAAAAAAAATTAAATTAAATTGAAAATAAAAAAAAATAAAAAAATAAAAAAACAATTAAAAAAAACATAAAAAAAATAAAAAATAAAAAACAATTAAAAATAAATAAAAATAAAAAACACAATTAAAAAAAACAAATAACCCTACTCCTCCCCCCCATCCCCTCCCAATCCCTCCCTCTCCCCTTGCCCCCCTCTCTCACCCCCCTCCCCTCCCCGCCCTCGGTCGTCCCTTTCCCTCCCCCCACCCGACCCATCCCTTCCCCTCTCCTCTCCCCTTCTACCACTCTCCCTCCCTCCCTCATCCCCCTCGGGAAGAGTGATACCAGTCAACAGGTATGGCATTCAAATCAGAAGCATTACACAACATCCAAGTGAGTAACCAACATCCGAGCATCAACTGCCTCACTCATATGAAGTGGAATCTGCAACATCATCACATTCAACAGCATTCATCGAATTGTTTTTTTACCATCTGTATCTCCACCCCCGCACCCCCGTTCACCTCCCTCCCCTCCCTACCTGAGCCCCCAACCAGCATTCAAGAGGCTGCAGACTGATTTTAGGGATTGGGCTGCGGCTAGGAGGGCTGCGGCTTCCTAGCCACTGGATGGGGGATTGGGTGGGGAGGGGAGGTGGGTGAGCGGGCATTGGCGGGGGAGGGGAGAGAGGAGGGGCTAGGGGGGGTGAGGGAGGGGGGGCCGGGGGTTGGAGTGGGGGAGGGGAGAGGGGATGGGAGAGGAGGCTGGGGGTTGGAGTGGAGGAGGGGAGAGGGGAGGGGAGGGGAGGTGTAAGGTCCCCAAGGCATCATCACACATTGGTGAGTCAGGCGTGCAAGGTGGGTTTAATCGATGAGTTGAGGATGAGTCGTCGTGGGCACGTGATGGGTGAGACAAGTCAGCTGCACAAAACTGATGGGTTGGCAATGGACGCACCTGATCGATGAGTTAGGATAACCGAACAAGCCAAGGACGCACCCACGAGATGAGTTGCAAAAAACGACTAAGTGTGGGTGAGTGCATTGGTGAGTTCATAGGGGTGAGCGACCAAAGGTATGGGCGCCCCTACACTTGGGCCAACGTTAAAATATGCTAAGTGTCGAAATTGTTGGGTCGGCTTAGTGGTGGACAGCCCCTACATGTGGGTGACATGGCATATAAGAAGACATGGCAGAGAGGTGAGCAAAGGCATCATCCAACAAGTTGAGCAAGACAAGTCCTATGTCAAGGGGTAGACGAGTCTTAGCGAGGTACAAGATGCGCCCACACTACGGGCATAATAGAGTTTGAAAAACTGCGTCACTGGCGGGCATAACAATATTGAGTTCAAGGTGGCGGTCACACCGTAGGTGGGCGGGCAAACCACAGGTCAGCGAACATGTAGGTAATGAGTAAACAAGCGGTTGGCACATAGGACAGATGGACAAAGTGCTAGCAGGTTGTAACATGGGAGCTGAGGCGAGCTGAGCAGGGCGACCGGGGTGGGCAGTGCGCCTGCAACAAGTCTAAACAGGGAACCAGGTGGGCGGTGTGCCCATGGTAGAGTTGAACAGGAGTTGTGTAGGTGACCACAAAGCGAGTTGAAACAAAGTTTGCACAGTGTGTGGGCACGGTGGTGCGGGTGTGTTGGGGAGATTTGCACGATGCAGTAGCCGAGCTGCACGGCAACCACTTTGTTGTAAAATTTATATAACTCGGTTGAGCTTGTCTCCCGAGGAAAATTGTAAAACAACATTTATAAAAGATTACTGTTATTACATGTGTCTTGTGTCTCTTGCATATGGTTAGTGACTGATGTTTATTTCACATATTAATAAGTAAAAACGATGAAAGATGAAAGTGTTAGGCATAGTCCGAAAAATAACTTAGAAGATAAAATTTTCAAGTGTTTAGCTGGTGTCACACGTAGACTAACGAGTGAAAAAAGAGTTGGGGGCGTGACAGATGGTATTAGAGGAAATTGCAGAGACCAAATATGTATGTAGTCTGAAGTTTTGGACAAGAAATCTTGGATTCACAGTTTGGGGTTTATGGACTTGGAGGTTTATGGCACGACTATCCAAGCATTGGTGGACACGGGTGCAACACATAACTTCATGGCTATACGTTTAGCGAAAGAATTTGGGTTGTAGATTATCCCTTCAGATGTGGAGGTCAAGGTAGTGAACTCAAGGGCTAAAGTGGCTAGATTGGCCAATGAAGTGCCAACTTGGATTGAAGACTGGCAGGGTCGGTTGGACTTCACAGTGATGGAGATGAGTGACTTTGACATGATATTGGGGCAGGATTTCTTGAAGGGAAATATAGTGGTTATTGTCCCCTTCTGTGATGAGATTATGCTGATTGGAGGCTCACGAACTTGGACTTTGCCTACTCATAAGCAAAGGAAGGAAGTCAAGGTGCAACATGTTTTTGAACTAAGTTTGGAGAAGGCTATTCGGGAGTCAGATGCAGAGACACATGCAACAGCCATCAAAGAATTTGACAATGATGATGGAGTGGGGACGCCTGTTCTAGATGAAATTTCTGAGGTGTTGGCCAAGTATGTATATTTGATGCCCGATGAGCTACCAAAGAAACTTCCAACAAGGCGTACAGTGGACCATAACATTGAGCTAGAGCCAGGGAAGAAACCTACGGCAAAAGCTCCTTATCAATTGTCAAGACCAGAGTTGGAGGAATTGAAATGACAGTTGAAAGAGTTGACTGGTGCAGGTTTCATAAGACCTTCAAGGTCCCCATATCAAGCTCCAGTATCATTCTAATGGAAGAAAGACACAAACAAGCTACGGATGTGTTGTGATTATCGTGCTCTTAACAAGCAGACGATAAAGAACATGTATCCTTTGCCATTAGCTGTAGATTGCTTCGATAAGCTTGCGAAAGCCCAAGTGTTTTCCAAGCTAGACTTGAGGCATGGGTACTATCAGGTGCGGATAGTGGAAGGAGATGAGAGGAAGACTGTGATTGTGACAAGGTATGGAAGTTTTGAATTCCTTGTTATGCCATTCGGGTTGTGCAATGCTCCTGCCACATTTTTCACTTTGATGAATGATGTACTGCATCCATACTTGGATTCATTTGTAGTAGTATACTTGGACGACATTGTGGTGTATAGTGATAACATGGAGTATCATAAGAAACACTTGGCTTTGGTGTTTGAGGCACTGAAGAAGAGTCAGTTGTACTTGAAGAAGTCGAAGTGTATGTTTGCCCAGATTGAGATTCCGTTCCTTGGGCACATTGTGGGCCAAGGGCACATACGAATGGAGCCGAGTAGAGTGAAGGTGATAGAGGCTTGGGCCGAACCAAATAATTTCCATGATATGAGGGTGTTTTTGGGGATGACCAACTACTAGTGGAAGTTTATAGATGGCTACTCCAAAGTGACCTGTCACTGACAGACCTTTTGAAGAAGGATAAGCGATGGAATTGGATGGAGAAATGTCGTATAGAATTTGAAGAATTAAAGAAGAGGATGGTTTCAGGACCGATACTGAAGTTACCTAACTTCAAGAGACCATTTGAGGTACACACAGATGCTTCAAATTTTGTGATAGGAGGAGTTCTTATGCAAGATGGACATCTAGTGGCATATGAGAGTGTGAAGTTGCAAGACAGGGAATAAAGGTATCTGATTCATGAGAAGGAGATGATTGCAATCATCCAACGTTTATAGGTATGGAGGCATTAATTGATTGGGAAGCCTTTTGTTGTTAAGATTTAGAACATTGCAGTGAGTTATTTTGAATCATAGCCGAAGCTGTTAAGCAAAGCAAGCTCGTTGGTAAGAATTCTTGGTAGAGTTCGACATGACTATTGAGTACAGGCTGGGTAGACTCAATGCAATTGCAGATTCCCTTAGCAAGAAGGGACAACTAGCTGCACTTGAGGAGGAAGAAGACCAAGAAACATGAAGTAAGAGTCGGTATAGATGATCGAGGAGATGCAAAATAAGCTCAAAGCGAGCATTGAGAGCGATACTCAGGCACAAAAAATTATGAAGCAGATAAAGGAGGGGAAGACATGGAAGTTTTTTCTTCGAGATGGACTCTTATTCTTTGGGAACTAACATTATATTCTGAAGACATTTGGACTTAGGAGACACATTTTGAAGGAGGGCCATGATTCTCTGTGGGCTGGCCACCTAGGGCAGCGTCGTTCTTTGGCATTGTTGGAGAGAGGGTTCTTCTGGGAGAAGATAAGGGAGGATGTAGAGGAGTATGTGCACACATGTATTATTTGTCAATAGGACAAATCAGATGCATAGATCTAGGGAGGATTGTTACAACCTTTACTGATTTCGGAGAGGCCATGGAAGAGTGTTTCGATGGACTTCATCACTCAGTTACTGCAGGTTCAGGGGTATAATGGGATTATGTTTGTGGTTGATCATTGTTCCAAGTACGCCATCTTCATTCCAAAGAAGATACCTTGTGGAGCCAAGAAGACTGCAAAATTATTCT
Organism: Pinus tabuliformis; assembly: GCA_031772625.1. Taxonomy (NCBI): domain Eukaryota; kingdom Viridiplantae; phylum Streptophyta; class Pinopsida; order Pinales; family Pinaceae; genus Pinus; species Pinus tabuliformis. The sequence goes on along the minus strand of CM062809.1, from coordinate 669,722,258 downwards.
TCAAGAACATAGTGAAGTATTGGGGAATGTCATTGAGAATTGTGTCAGATCGAGATTTGCGATTTACAGGTAGATTTTGGACCACATTGTTCAAGTTAGTTGGGACAGATTTGTTGATGAGTTGAGTTACCATCCATAGATAGATGGGTAGACTGAGCGAATTAATGCATTGCTGGAGGACTACTTGAGACATTATGTGACGGCTGATCAGAAGAATTGACCTGAACTCTTGGATGTAGCTCAGTTCAACTACAACTAGCAGAAGAGTTTCGTAACAGGGTATAGTCTGTTAGAGTAGGTGAATGGACATTTTCCAATTTCTCCTCATACCGTGTTCACGAGAGGTTTCTTGAGGAGTCCTCATGTGAAGAGGTTCATGACAACATGGGAGGAGACCTTAGAGTTGGCACAGTTGCACTTGCACAAGGCTACAAGGAGGATGAAGAAATGGGTAGATAAGGATAGGCGGGATGCACACTTCAGTGTGGGAGATATGGTTTTTCTTAGGATTACCGAAGATCAATTTTAGCCATTGAAAGGGATTGCGAGATCTTTTACAAGGAAGTATGGGGGGCCATTTCGAGTGAAGAAGAAAGTGGTAGAAGTTGCATATGAGTTGGAGCTTCCAAACCACATGCGTTCGAAACATCATGTTTTCCATATCAATCAGTTGAAGAAGTGTCGACATGATGCAGACCATCCAGACAGGACAGAGCCACCGAGAGGGCCAGCCATGATTCTTGACAAACCAAACCTTGTCTTCGAGAAGATCTTGGATCTTCGAATGACATGTCTTGGGAGTAACAGGAGAGGAGGGGAAGGGGTCGTGTTGTAACATGTCTTGGAGGGGAAGGGGTCGTGTTGTATGTAGACTAAATCATGAAAAAAGAGTTGGGGGTATGACAGGAGAGGAGGGGAAGGGGTCGGGGTAAGGAGGGCAGGGGAGGGTTGTTTGTTTTTTTAAATTGTGTTTTTTTATTTATTTTATTTTTTAATTGTTTATTTTTTATTTTATCATTATTTATTTTTTTAATTGTTTTTTTAAATGTTTTTTCTAATTTTTTAAATTTATTTATTTTTTAATTTGTTTTTATTTTTTAATAATTTTTAATTTGTTTTGAAGTTTTTTGTAATATGTTTTGAATTTATTTTTTTATTTTATTTTATTTTAATTTTGTTTTTTTAATTTTTATAATTGTTTTGAATTTAATTTTAATTTTTTATGTTTTTTAATTTATTTTTTTTGTCATTTTAAATTTTGTTTTAATTTTTTTATTTATTAATTTTTTATATCTTACCTCTTTATTTTTATAATTTTAATTTAAAAAATTAATTCTTAAATTTTTACTTTATTTTATCTTTTATTTTTAATTTTGTTTATTAAAATTATTTAATTTAAATATTTTTTTATTTTTAATTTTTAATTTTTAATTTTTTTAAATATATTTTTTTTTTTCGTTTTTAATTTTATTTATTTATTTTTATTTTTTTTGGTAATTATTTTAAGTTTTTGTTTTGTTTTTTTGTTTTTTTTTTCTCTAACGGGGTTTTTCGTTTTTATTTGTTTTTTTAACTTAAAAAAATGTTTTTAGATTTTTTTTTTTTTTTTTTTTTTTTTTATTTGTTGTGGTTCAATTTGTTTTTCTTTAAATTATATATATATATATATATATTTATTTATTTATTTTCCGTTAATTTTTAATCATTTTTTTACTAGTTAATTTTGGTGTTTTTTTAAAGATTTTTATAGGGTTTTTTTTTTTGTACTTGTTTTCTCTTTGTCATGTTTTTTTTATTTTTATTTTTAACATGTTTTTATTATTTTTATTTTTGTCATGTTTTATGTTTGATGTATTTTTTTTTTTTTTTAATGTTTATAGGTTTTTTGTTTTTTTTTTTTTCTTCAAGTTTTTAATTTTTAATTTTTGTATTTTTTTTAAATTTAAAATTTTGTTTCCATTTCATTTTACTCTTTGTTTGTTTGTTTGTTTCTCTCTTTTTTTTTTTTTAACATGGTGTGGTTAATTTTTTTTTTTTTTACATTTTATAGGTTTTTTTTTTATGCCATTACTATATATTTTTTATATTTGAATTTTTTTTTAATGTTTTATTACTTGTTATTATTTTTTAATTTTTTTCAATATTTGAATTTTTGTTTTCATATATATATATATATATATATATATATATATATATATATATATATATATTGTAGGATCCATGTCGATGCTTGCCTAGCAACCCGATCCCATTATGGGCAATTTGATGGTTGATTTTAAATTTTTCGTTATAATGAATCGAGTCTTTCCCACAATGTGTTAATTTCATGGTTGGTCTTTAAGTTATTACAATGAGTTGAGCTCACCTATACTCCGTGTCAATTTGATAGTTGTTTTTTTTGGAGTAGCATGATCCGGATTATCCACAGTATCATGTTCATTTTGTCGACGTTTCAAACCCCAAAGGGGGTCCATCATCTGGACTAATCTTTAGAATATGATTGATAGTTCTTTGAGAGAAGAATCATGCGACGAGAGTATAAATAAACCAAAATCTTGATAAATTTTATAAAGAAGCCGACCCTCATATATACAACTGAATATTATAATAATTTTAGTTTAATTAATTTTATAAAGAACCCGACCCTCATATATACATATGAATATTATAATAATTTTAGTTTGATTAATTAATTTTTATTTTTATTTTAATTGTTTTACTTAATTGATTTTAATATGTAGATTATTAATCCTTTTAATTCTCTTGATTATAGGTTAATTTTATTGTCCTTTCTATTAATTTTCTTATTTTTATTTTTATTTTTGTTTTATTTAAGCTAAGAATCTAAAAATATCTTTTAATTAATATATTTAATTCATAAATTATTTTAATTAATCAACTAATTAATTATAATTTTATTTATTGTTTTTATTTATTATTATTTTATTTTAGTTAATTAATCCTAAGTAACAAATAAACATTTTTGTTTAATTAATTTTATTTTATTTGATTACTTAATATAATTCATAATTTTGTTATATTTTATTATTATTGTTTTCCAAATTTTTCATTGTTAATTTTATTTAACCCTAATTGCTTAATTGATAAATAAGTAAATTTTTATTTTGATCAATTCATCAATTAATTAATTAATTTTTATTCTTTAATTTATCTTATTTTATTAAATGTTAATTTTTATTTAACTTTCAGTTTTAATTTTGTTTTTAATTTTTTATTTAAAATTAATTTAATTAATTAAAACACACACACATATATATATCTGATTAATTTATTAATTTATTTTAATTAAATTAATTTAATTTAACTATTTTAATTGATTAATGTAATTTAATTAGTTTAATTTAATTAAAATTTAATTTAATTAATTTATTAATTTTATTAATCTTATTAATTTCGAAAACCTATGATACTACGCTTCTAAAGGTTTCGAGGGATTTATTTGTCTAATCAGGGGAAGCCAATTTCCACTAATCTCACTCCCATTGTCCCTGTTGAGGTTCTGAGGAAATTTCATAATTTCGATGGCCTCTCTGATTTTTCTTTTTTGATAATTATCCTCTCTAGCAATTATTTTAGCATCTTCTAGACACACATGATGTTTGGTTTTGGATGAGTGTTCCGCAAGGGCTGATGTACGGGATCTCCCATTCTTTATATCGGCTTCGTGCTCTTTAAGTCTTATTCTTAGAGACCGACCTATTTCCCCAATATAACTCTTGCCACAAGAGCAATCAATCTTGTACACACCCTTGAGCTCTTGATGATCAATGTTATCTTTGACTGACTTCATCATTTTCCTTATTGTTCCACATGTTGTAAATTGAGTGTTTATGTTATTCTTTCTTAAAATTCGACAGAATGAACATGATACTGTGGATAATCCGGATCATGCTACTCCAAGAAACAACCACAGAAGTTGTTTTTTTTTTCTTGCAATGTATCAAGTTCTCTTAGGCTAAGATTTCAAAATCGTTATACATTTAGCATTTAAAAAAAAATACTTTTGGTATAATAACCTTTTCATTGAAAATTTAAGATTGTTTTGTAGTCATAATCTTTGGTTTTAAATCCATGGTTGAAAAATTGTCAAGATTTTAATGTTTTTCTACGTCGTGATATTTTATCTTTAATGTTATGGTTGAAAACAATTATAAATATTTTTTCTTAGCGCCATGCTTGAATTTTTTTGGAATTTTAAAGTTTTTCAAAGAAATGATATTTTAAATTTAATGTCACGCTTAAAAATCATTGGAATTTTAAGGCTTTTAAAAGATGTGATATTTTATCATTAATGTCATGCTTGAAAATCATTGGAAATTTAAAGTTTTTCAGAGTGACGATATTTTATTTGTAACGTCATTATTAAAAAATATTGAAAATGTACCCTGAAAAAAGGACGTTATTCTAATATCAACACTTTTCGATTTCAAGGTGTTTTTTGCACCAAACAAAACAACTTTTATTGTTTTTTAATGTTATTTTTAAAAAATATTGAAAATTTACTCTTAAAAAAATGGTGATGTAGAATCAACACTTTTTATTTTTGGCTTGTTTTTTCATGTTTTTTTTGGGATTTTTGGGCTCGAGTACCCATCTTGAGGTAATAGTTCTTGTTTGATCAATAACTATGTTGTAAATGATTTAGTGTTATTATATGACAGCAAGTTTGATAAATTTCCATGAAAATTTGGGATGCATTAGCTGGGACCCTATGTCATCAAGGACATTACTGATGGTGGAGCAGTTTAGTTGGTGAAGTTGAATGGAGAGCCATTTCTAGGGAAGGTGAATGGTAGCCGATTGAAGCCATACACCGAGGATCCGGCCAGATGACTATATGGTGGAAGCACATTCTTAGCACTCTAGGAAGCTAAAAGGAGGCGTGGGACTATAAACTACAATGCATGGGCTATAGAGCTGTGCGATTGGGGTACTGCATGAAATGGAGGATTTTCATGGTGTCAGCAAAAGCGCGAGGGGAGCTATGCTATTTAAAGAGAGACTGCACAGGGTAGCCGAAAAGTGATCGTTATGGTCACTGTTCATGATTTGACAGCGGGAAAATGACTAAATGGAGTAGGGGGCGCAATTAAGTCAGAATTTAAGAGCAAGATCTTTGAAAATCTGTTGCCACTCTAGCATTTATGAACAGATTTTGGGGGAAACAGTCAAATTCAAATTCAAAATTACCTATAAATTATAGATGGCCAACCAACAAAAAACACTTGGAATTTTGAGAATTGAGGTGTTGAGCTATCAGGTGCACATGAACCTTAACTATTTTGAGGCTTTAGTAGTGAGTTCATTGTTTGAGAAATTGCCGAAGGAAACTCGGGAGCTCTTAATTAGCATCATGATGGCACCCGTCGAGACCGCAAGTGTTGGAGAAGTGATGACAACTGAGGGAGTTGCCCCGGAGGTAACGAGTGTAGAGGTACTTGCAAAAGTACCCAAATCAGTCGCCGAGGCTGAGGCCTACGTTGACAAGAGAGGGTCCAAAACCAAAGAAGGATAAGTAGAAAGCAGCACATCTAGTGCGTGCATTGCCTAGAAAACACCCGTAGAAAGAAAAGCCCACTGCACAAGAGAAGGGCAAGGTAGTCGACCTGGAACCTGACGAGGACATAGAAGACGTCGGTATGGGCATGGAAGATGTTGACATGGGGGCAGAAGACATTGACATTAAGGGGGAAGACCCTATCTCCAAGCTGTCAGCATATGTCCCTCCACGCTAAGGCAAGGTGAAGGTACCAAAGGACATCGATGAGAACAAAATCACACTTTTCACACCGTTGCTGCTAGAAAAAATCACATTTGAAGGTCTGTGCTTGACGCACGTCCCCCATTTAAAGTTGGAGGATTGGGATTTGGTAGATATGGAGTGATTTCCCCACTTGGCGATCGATATATTCATGCACCGCGTCTTCTATAAAGACTCTGGTGTGATCGCGCTATAGCCGAGATAGTGGATAAAAGGGATGGACAAGGCGAGACTCTTGAACCTGTTATGGATGCCACATTAAAACTTTGCACCCATATCTTTGATAGTGATCAAACAACTATTATGCTTGGTGCACGATGGGTGCCTATGGTTAGGAGATACAATACCAATCATTGACATGCTGATCCACAGGATCACTTTCCTCCTGCATTTAGGCTTGAATTCAGTCATGGCATTTGGCGAAAAGATGGGTGAGTGTGACCTCGTCAAATTAATGAAGGACAAGTTCAAGCTTGCTAAGAAGCTGCGCGGTTACTCCATCTCTAGCATAACCGACCCCGCGGTTAAGGTAGCCACCCAGATCTTGGCGGGGAAAATAATGAGGAACTATCGTGCAGATGAAGTGTCGACACTGGTTGTATCTTTAGTGGCCCCAATGCGCGGAGGGTTTACAATTTAACTGGGCGCGCCACCTCTGTAGCAAGTTCCTCATGAACTGTAGAGAAGCGCAAGACCTTCCACTATGCATGGCTACTGCTGTCGATTGTGCTGATTGCGTGGGACTTACCAGAGGATAGTCAGTTTCCTCCAATTGTAGCAGAGCTGCTAGAAGTAGCAAATTTCGCTTCGCTCTAGGCCACAAAGGACCCCCAAAGGGTCAAGGACATTAAGATATTCTGGATTCTCATGGAATCAAGAATCTGCGCCGCAATCAACTGCAAGTTGTGGTTCTCATCGACTGTCTTTGAGCAGTTGTCCAAATATGTGGAGCTCAAGGCAAACTTCCAATGCGTTTCGATCAAAGCGCGAAAGGACCTCACACAAAAATGGTATGATCTTCCATACCTAGTGATGGATGATGCAATTGCAGTGGTTTTGGAGAGTTGGCTGGCAGAGTGGTGCATCGTCTCAGACTTATTAGCTGGGTCTAGTAAGTCTACCGTGAAGCAAAAGAATGAAAAGGCCAGGTTAAATATGGAGCAGTTAGCCAAAATATAGAGGAAGGAATCCAAGGACAAAGCCAAAGCAGAGTGCTGCCAAAAAGTAGGCAGAAGGGGAGGAAGAAGAGGAAGAGTGTGACTTTGATAGGAGCTAGAAGTCGCCTTCTTCGCATATAGAAGAGGAGGAGCAACACTCAAAACAGGGAGGAGGATACCTAAAGACTGCTTCGGGTTAAGCACACAAGGGAGCAGGAGAAAGTAGGGCCACAAAAGAAGTCCAAGGCTAGCAAATCCTCCCTTGACCCAATCACCTTGACAGAGGGCGATTTGAAAGATATTGGTGATACAATGAGGAACACAACAACGGAACTGCTACAACAGTTCAAGTAATAAGAGAAACAGGCCTTGGTCGCCATTCAAATGGGTCTGCGCAAACTCCAAATCCAGGCTACTCAGGTGCAGACCAGTGTAGGGTGGGGCAGTGTGACATCAAGCAGTTTGGTGCTTGGAACCTCAGATGTAGTAGAGATGGTCCGTTCAATGGATCCTTGAGCTATCGCACTGCCGGATAGAGCATTGACCACAGAAACAAAGGCTGATAGGGCCACTTTTAGCGCTTTCAAGAAATTTGGGTTAAACTTGGACGCACTTCCAAGTGAAGCTCTTCACACCCTGCATGATGGTGTGATCGCGGAACTTCGGGCTCACGAAAAACAGACATTTAATGTTATCAACAAGCAGAAGGTGAAAAATGCCCAAGTGTTCGTAGAAAAGACATTTGTGATTGATCTTATTAAGAAGATCACAGAGAAGAATGAGTGCACAACAACTGTGGTGGTTGAGGCATGCTTGATTATTCAAGAGACAAACATCCTAGAAGATGTGCTAGTCATTGCAAGAATCCAGAAGCTCACAACATGTGTGCGTGACGCACAGACATAGCTAGCTAAGGTTCAATTTGAACTGAACCTTAAGATTATAGAACTTGAGCTGAGGGCCTAGCCTTCACCTCTGCCAGAAGTCAGAGAGCAACGCGAGACCGCTGTTAAAGATGTTGTTGCAGCTGTCGATACCATAGTGAAGGATTGCACTGCGCTCTTTGAATAGGCGCTCGAAGTAGTTACCAGTCTGCAGGAAGATCCCAACCTGCAAAGGCTAGAAATTGAGGCATGAGAGCTGTAGTAGAGGTATGACGAGGTCAAAGCAATGATGCGTACCATTTCCATCATGCAGAGGTTGGCGAAGCTACAGAAAGTGAAGGCACTAAAGGGACAGGTGGACGCAACTCAACGCAAGGAGGCAATATTGAAGGCTAGATTGGGGCCTTGGCTAGAGGAATCCTATGTGCTCACAACCTCCATTGAGGGAAAATTGGCCTGTCTACAGGAAACACAGTAGAAAATAGAGGCAAATAGTGCAGAACTAGTGACAGAGCAGCTAATCAAGCAGGTTAAGTAGGCAGTGACACAGTGTACTGCCGAGGTTGCAGTAGTATAGGTGGAGCTATGAGGTCTTCATGACAAGATCTCTGCACCGGCCAAGTGACTTGGGTGAGTCACCAGATTTGTGTTGGGGGCCTATTAGAAACAGGTCCCCTAGGGTTAATTTTGGGGTTAAAAGCCTAAGCTTTGGGGCTAAAGGCCCAAGTTTTGTATAAAGAATGTAAAGTCTTCGCATTTTGTAGTCGTGGAGCACGAATATGTAAACAGTCAAAAAGGGTTTCCAACCTTAGTTTAGGTATCTTGCGTTGGATTGATGAGAGCCACCCTTGGTCCACAGACCATGGGAATGTATAAAAAGGGAGTCTTAGAAGAGTCTAAGGCAATTAAGTTTTTAGCAGGTTTTTAGGCAATTGATGGATGTAATGTGTCTGTGAGAGGTAAGAGCAAAGAGTCTTAGTGTAGGAAGCAGGCTCTGCAGCTCAGTGTGCAGAGGCTTAGGGTAGAAGTCCATAACTGAGTGCACAGACCCCTGTAGCTATGTGCGCAGGGAAGTTAGAGTCGGTACTGGAGATCTAAGCCATCAAGAAAGAGAATTATTTTGGAGATATATTTATAGGAGATATTTTAATTCTGTAATGAATAAATGTGGTTATGCTATGTTGAATATTGGGTTTATGATTTAATGCTATATTAAGGCATGAATCTATGTGTTTTACTTTTTCATATGAATGCAAGTAAGAATATATGTTTACGCAAAGATAATCATAATGCATGTTGAAGTTAACTAATACTTAAGCTACTCTGGGTAGACACAGAAGTAAGAGTAATTACGGAGGCGCGTAAGCATCTAAATTTCCTATTTAGGGTCCGCGAAGGATGATCGTAGACCTTCGCGAAGGTTTCAAAGCCGAATAAGAAAAGTGCATTGATAAGCCTTAAAAGGCTTATCAGCTTGCATGAAGGAAGGGTTAGGGTATAAAACGTCATCACAACTATCTCATGGCATGGAAACTTGGCTCCTATATCCCCCCATACTGCTTCGGGTGAGACTTCAGTTAGTGCTCCTTAGATTGATGCCAAAAGGGCCAGTAGTGTAGGGATTTTCTTGGTTAATTAATTCTAAACTTGGGTCAGGGCCCATCAAGCCAACATACCTATATGCCAAACATACAAAATTGTATGACGAGCTACTCTTACCCCAAAGTATAATGCTGCAATCTCATTCTGATGATCTACATCTCTTGCTCTATCTCAGCCAACACATTAGCATCATAACATACCAATAAAATCATGATGACCTAATTGCATACAATGACCTCATGCACATCAACCTTGACCATGAAAATGCATACATAACAACATATAGATACCGACATGCATAAAAAATTCATATACGACCATACACTCATGACGACACATTCCACAACAACACCATCAACCTTCACATGGTGACATCACTACAACCATGATCAATACCATGCTAATGCAATAAGCACATGAACTACAAGCATAAGGAACACATATGCAACCTACATGACTAAAACACCACCCATCCAGTCCGAGGGGTGAACCACTCTCTAATACCACTCTGTAACACCCTCCTCCCACATCTACCCAAGTATCTGGCCAATTGGGGTAAATATGTGATGAGAAGATACTATGATATGATTCAACTCCCTATGTGTCCGTTAAGGAAGTGGAATCGATGGAAAAACACCATACAAACCTTCCACATCAGCAATGAAACTCTAAGGAGCCATACCAATCAGTTAGGTAACTAACCCCCGAGACCAAATGAAGTTTTAGACCATTAAACCACCAGATGCTCCCTTGATATGGGCATGCATGTGTCCAGGAGGCTCTGGATGCTCCCACAAAATGGGCATGCATGCGTCCAGGGACTTTTTTGCCTAGTGCTGTGCCCGCGTCTCTGGGATTTGAGCCAATTTTTATGGCCCAAATCCCAGGTCACTGCCCAAAACTCAATGACACTTTCAGAAATGATTTTACACAACATAAAAATGACGCATTTGTAAAAAAATCAACAAGGATTAGACTAGACCCCTACAAGCCATGACATGCATTTCGTCAAAAATGTCACAAATATGTAATCTAAAGGTTTAAATACTAGATTTGAGCATAGGGGTCTCATACTTATATGAGAATCTCTAAGAAGAATTGTTCCCTTATATCATTAGCTATAATTTCATCTATTTGGTCATAGATACATTGTTCATTCATTTACAAATCAAAACATGATGAGATCTGTTAGCGCTTGGAATTCACCTAGGCTGAGATAGACAAACTCTCAAGGCTACATCAAACCATTTCACCTCGTAGCTAGCCCTACGAGGTATGAGAAGGCTCTCTCGGGTCAGATTTGATAGATCTTATAATATAATTAGGCTGACCAATTAGGATCAAAGATATTAGGCTAGTAAATTGATAGGGGGGTTGATTTAATGATTTTTGGGGTTTTTGGTGGCAATTGGAGGGAGTGCAATTCAGGGTGCGGGGATTGGGCTCAGTTTTTGCAGGGGGTTCTTTGGGGCAAGGTAGGAACTTGTGCTGATGCCTTTGGCTTGGATGAGTGATCAGGGAAGAAAGAGAGGAGGTTAAAGAGGGCAAACAAGGACTTTGAATCCTCTTTAAACAGTGGAAAACATAGAATTTAAACAAAATTGAAAGCTGAGCATGGCATGCATGAATTCAAACTTTATCACTTCTTTTGTTTAAATAGCAGCAAGAGATTAAGAAATGGAACACATAAACACACTTACAATAACAGTAGGAGACACACCATCAACATAATAATCCACAAGAATCCACAATGAAGTCTGCAAAATCCTGGCCTTCCTTTTCCTCAAATTGCAGAAAATACAAGTCAAAAATACAATAGCACTTCTCCCTCTAGAGTCCAACCATGAAAATGAGAAGGAGAGAGCATAATATAGACCATCTAGACCATCTAACTCCTTTCCCCACCTCTAGGGGTCGAGCTCAGCTTCCTAGGAGCAGTTTGAACTAATTCTAAACTAAGAACTAGAAAATAGGCAGCCTAACAACTTGCCTCTATTACTTAGCTAACTCATCCATGCATTAATTTTTCACTTTTTACATCATGGAAGCTTCTAGAAGGGTAAAGAAAGATAAAATCTACCAAAGTGCCATGAAAATATTACATTTATCCTTCATCTACAAGTAAAAATAGTCAACCATAGTCAAAACAGCGTTTTTTGACCAAAAATGTGAATTCTGGCAAATCTGGAAGTTCTGGTCGTGCCCCTGGAAGTTCTGGTCGCGCCCCTTTGCAGCTACTTTTGAGTGGGTTCCACTGATCCAAATCAGGTGCAAGATGGCTCATTGGAAAGCTTGGCCTGTCTACTTTCCATCCCAAGTGGAATTTCTGAATTTGGTGTTGATTTGACCCCTCAAAAACCATTTCTCCCAAGGTCACTTTCTGCAACTCAAAAAGTGGGCAGAAAGTCATTTTTTAGGTGTATTTTGAGCTTTTGGAGGCTCAAAACTCAAAATCAGGCTTCTCCCAAGTATTGGTAATTTTTATTTTTGAATTCCCTTTCCAAAAATGCCAAGTTTGCAAAATTCCGAGCAGCCCTTCAAACTGGTCTCACCCGGGGTGAGACCAGTTCTTGGGAAAAACCTGTAATTGGCACAAAAAATTCACAAATGACAAAATTTTCTCCAAATTTCTTGAAATTTGGGCTGGGAGTCCCCAATCAAGTACCATGCTCAGTCAAAGAGGCTTTGGCCAAAATTTGGAGTGGATCGGGCGTTTTCCTTCGTTTTTGTGCTTTGGCCAACCGTCCTTGGAGCACCTTCGTTCTCGCCGGTATTGTTGACATTTCTCTCAAACCATGACACCTGTGTAAAAAGTGAAAGAGGTTTTTCTTCTTTGGCATGTTTTGGACAAAAACCTCTCTCAGGTTTGCAAAATTCATCTTTGATTGCTCAGAAACAGCTTTTGAGTGAAACTTGTCCCGATGTGTGAAACAAGGGATTTTGTCGAAATGGAGCGAAATGAAGGGGATAGAGGGCTTCTAAATTCTTGGGGAAATTTTTGGGAGTGGGGAGGGATGTTAGGAAGCAGGGGAAAGTGGAATCTCAGAGATTGAGTGAGGGGAAGGGGTCGAAAAGGGCAAAACACAGGTCAAACCTAGAAAATTGCCAGGTTGTAGCTAGAAACTAGGGTTTGTGCAAAAATGAGGATTTTGGGGGATTTGAGTGTTGGGAAGTGTTTGATAAGGTAGGTGAAGGGTAGGGGAAGGTGTATGAACATCAGGAAACAAGTTTTTCCGGTGATTTGGCCATCCAAGAGAAATTGCCTTCAAAACCCTAGGAGAGGGAAATGACCTTGCCTGGGTGGCAACTGAAGCATGGACAAGGTGTGAAATGACTCATTAGACATTGACATGACAATGAAAACCCTCTGAATGATGATAGGCTTAGCTGAATGATGACATGGACTGACATTTGGGCAACTTTGAACAGAGTGAAAGCAAACCCTAGACCTAATGCCCAGTGACCAAATTTTGCTTGAAGACTCACTGAAATGACAAAATTTGACTTTGACACTTCAAAATCACTTTGTAAGAGCATATTTGATCACTGGAGGAAGGCTGTAAAGACTGACACTAACATTGGCTCCAATGGGGATGGTAGCTCCTTGGAGGTGCCAAGAACCTTAGACATCTGGGAGAGTAGACCAGTGCTTGCAACCATTGGGCGATGGAGTCATTATTTACACCTTTGACACAAAACTTTGACACATTTATTGAATGAAAACTTGACTGAAAACTGACTGAAACTTAACTGGAACTTGACTCAAACTGACTCGATGGCAAACTGAAATAACTTGAAAAAACTCACTCAACAGACCAAACACAAATGACTCATGACTGACTTAACTAAAACAAGAAAAGGGCAGCAGTCCATCAAGATTTGACGTCATGATGACAACCACCTGTGTTTCTTACAAGACAATATACATCAAACTATATCATAATGCCAATGCAACCAATCAAGAAGATGGCTTCTTGACTGATTCTTTCTATGAGATCTCATGATCAACAATACAAACCTATCACTGGGCATCCAAAGACATAGCTGACCATGATCTCCTTCATCACTGAACATTGCAATAAACACTATCACTGCTGGCTGCAACAAACTTGCTAGAGGATCGTGAAAAACATGAGGATTTGCCATTGCCACCTCCTGCTGAAAGAACAAGGTTTCCTTTGCTTCAAATTCTGATCTGCCTTCATCATGTGCTTCGATAAAAGTATGCTCATGGGCTTCAAAAAAGTCTGAACAAGTAGATGAGCATATCTCCTCTTGGAAAAGCATTTCAACACATGAAGCATATGAAGAAGAATCTAAAATGTAATCCTGTATGTTTTGTTCTTCTATGGTGTGAATGTGCTGTAGGTCATCTTCATATGATATCATAACCAAATTATCAAGCTCCTTATTACTTTCTTCAATCATAAGGAAAGAAACTTCAGCTGATTCTTGAGGTGCAAAAATGACATTTCTATCACCTACCATAAATTCATCCAAAGGAACTGTTTCACTTACTTGAATGAAGATCTCATCTTGATTTTCATGACTTGACTGAATTACCTCCTCACGCAGGCCCTGTTCTGATGGCATGAGAACATTTGGATCAAAAGCTTTGTCTATGGTCTCAACAACAAAACTTTCTTTTTCAGAAGAGGAAGAAGGTCCACCATCATCTTCTTGACCATGTGCACACTGCATTTCTACGTTAACTTGAGCTGGAACAAGACCTCTCAAAATTAGATCTATCTCATCTTCAGATAGAGGAGGTAATACCTTTTGTTTTCTTTTGTTCAAACAGTGATTGTCTTCATATGACATGGCAATCAAATTATCATTTCCCACTGAGTTATCAAAAGAAAATTTCTCACTTACCTGAACATAGATCCCATCTTGTTGTCCATGAAATGACGAGATTACCTCCTCATGAAGGCTTTGTTCTAATGATGGATTGACAGTATGATTGAGAACATGTGGATCCATTACTGTGTTTTCTACATTCCAGATCTCTTCAACAGCTGATTTCTCTTTGATGGGCTTCAACATGAGATATGCTTGGTCATCACAATCTGAATGTAGATCTAAAACAGTTGACTGGTCATTATCAAAATCTGCAAATGAAACTTGAGTTCTCGGCATGCTGTCGTCTTCTATGGACAGATCTGAAACAACATTTGCTCTTTCCTCATTTTCAGCCATATGGAAATCTTCAGCCTGCTGATCTTGACAAGTATCCTCTAAGATTTCGGTGTACTGCTGAAATGGATTCTCATACAGAACCTCCATGATCTCATAATCCATAAAATTATCATCTTCATAATATTTCTCAAGGCTTTCGATAAAACTATAAGCATGCTTGCAGCAGTCATGAACCAAATTTAATGATGGATAAGAAACTTGATATCTTTCAATGAACAAGGCATGAAAATCCTTTAAACAGTAAATACAAGCAGGCGGCAAACTTTCATACCAAGATTGGGCTGCACCTTCCAGAGTGGCCAAGAATATCTTCATCAAGCAATCTTCCGGAAAATCCACCTTCAACTTGCGAATATGCATATGAAATCTGATTAGATGAAGAGCAGCATCTTTCTTACCATCATCATTAAATATAGGCAGATTCCTTGACCAATCTACCTTCGGAATTTTATTTGGAAAACCTGGAATGTGATCTCGGCTTAAGGGAGCATATCTTCTTGCAATCTGATCCATCTTACAGCTACTGATCTCTCTGCAGTGAAGTCACCATGAAGCACTGATCGCTGGATTCTTCAGTGAAAGGAGTCGCCAAGTGAATGATTCAGCCTTTCAAGTGTCTGATCGTTGTTCACCATCAACAATCAGATCTAAACTTGATACATGTACTGGGGTAAAGTGTCAATGAAGCGCTACGTTCACAAGCTCACGAAGATTGACTGAAGCAGCGTTTATCTACTTACGCTGATGTAAAACAAGAGCGTTTTCGAAGGCTTCTGGCGTAACTTCAGGCTCCGTCTAAGACTTATGAAATAACAAGATCCATACATCATCACTGTCATAAAACATGCCCGTAACCATCATATAACCAACAACATAACAATGCTAATACAACCACCAAGATCACATAATAAAAAGTACACTTACCCAAAATTTATAATAGGAAAGAGCTCTTATTAACATATGCAAAATGCAACCAGATCTAGGACTTCCACGTACCAGTCGACCGTAGATATGGCTAAGCCAAATATCTCCTCAACAAGTCACCCTCGTGCCATATTCCAATCATGAATGTGGGATCTCATAAAACACATCAATCATAATCATCCAGGGCTTCTAGAGGCCAACCACCTTAACCCATCAAATAATGATTCCACTTCATGGTCGGACATCACTAAACGATCATCAGATTGGTCTCTACCCAAGCCTTCTAGGGCTCTAGAGCATTTGTTCCAACCAAGGCTTCCAAGACTAGTAACTCAACCCACAAATTACTCCAGGATTCCAGAGCGTTTGTCCAACCAGGGATTCTAGGACTAGTAAATCAACCCACCAAGGGCTTCCAGAGAATTTTTCCAACCAAGGATTCTAGGACTAGTAACTCAACATAAGTTACTACACGGCTTCTAGAGCTTTTTTCCAACTAGTGCTTCCAAGAACTAATAAATCAACCCAAACTAAAGGAAACATTATATACAACCAGAAAAAATAAATAAATGAACCCACAACACCACTACTATCCAGGAAATGGAAAGGCTAAGAAAATCCACTATCAATCCAGGAAATACTCCATGCCAACTGCAAATCATAACCAATAAACCACATGCATATGCCATGCATGCCAAAACTAGTGAGGAAAACTTACATGTAACTCGGTACCTACAAGGAAAACTCGTTGTAACTGCTGATCTCAATGTCCTCTTGTGATTTCCTACTCTTCCTTTTCCTTCTTACTCCAAAACTCCAAGTATGCCACACTCCCCCAAGAGTGCTCCAAGAAAACTCTAAGTGCCAAAGAGTATGAGAAAGATAGTCTTGAATGAGAGCTCCAAAAATATACTGACAAAAGTCTACCAATTGATACCCATAAGCCTTTCTATCAATGGGGCCTCTATTTTCTTCATTTTCCATTAGTTTCTTTCATTTTCCTCCTCACATGAAACTTGTGACCTTTCACCTTCCTTTTCTCCTAATTTCCTTTGTTTACATAAATAAAATGCTAGTAAATGCCTCATGCCTTTCCAAATCTTTTTCCATTGGCTTTGCCAATTTCCTCAGCCTTAATAAACTGAAGTGAACACCCAGTATGATTTTTTTACCCACCATTCATCTTGGAATATGTGTCCCATGACCGTGGTCTTATAGTTTTATATTTAGATGGCTTTTCTTAACCAAGGCTATTACATTAGCATATTTATGTAACTTAAAAAAAGAAAATGTTAAAATCTTAGGAATAAAAAAATTTACCTCATCTCTTGGTCCATGTGGTTGTACATACTGACTCTCTTCCACATTAGTGAATATATAAGGTGGAGGTAGAGGTGGAGGAGAATCCATGGAAATATGTTCTGGTCAAGGATGCCCTGGCTGATTAGATGCCCCCTCGGATGACCTCATAAGGTCATCCATGTAGTTGGGACGTGTCTACATGTTATCATGAACTTATTTTTATAAATTTGATATAATACGAACTAGAAAGTTTAACATAAATAATTATTGATAATTTGATAATAAGAGTCAAAAGATTTGTATATATATGTACTTGGTCTATATCATGTAGGCCAGGCACCCTCCAAGTCTCACAAATGGCATCACAATACATTCATGTATGTGTCAAAATCTGGTCAAGGGGTAAACTCGCGATAAATACACCATCATATAAGGGCACTAGTGGGATATGAGGCAATGGTGGTGTTCTCCTAATATCCCTATCCAATGCAACATGCGCACTAGCCAATGGCACCTGCATGTTGTCTGCAATAGTCTCATGTGTCTCACCATCGAGCTGCGACAACTCCTCTAACTCTGTCGGTAATACCAAGATCCGAGATGGTAGTGGAAAAAATATCGGAGGTGGTGGTACATGCCCAAGGTCCCTACAAGCCCCCTTGCACTCGTAGATACGTCCCCTACTGATAACATCAAAATGAGATCTAGTATTAGTGTAATCTGGCCTCATGTGTAACAAAAACTCTACATATAAATTCTTAGCAAAATAAATGTCCACCTGGTAATGGTTGGGGAACTTTACCCAAGCTCCAATGAATCTATCTTACACAAAGGGGGTTGCATGAACATTACTAAAATATTTCAGTGGAATTGGACCTTTATGTCTAGCTTGGAGATCTAGAGGGATGTCAAACAACTCCCCACGAAAATCAATGTCCTTGGTGGACTCTTTCACCACCTCCCAAGAATTTGGGCCTCTAACCTCATGCCTCCTGACCCTATGTATGAATCGTAATATGTGACTATGTGGGCCTAACCTCTAGTATGTATCGATCAACCTAGTCATGCTATCCAACATCAAAGATAATGTAAGACGAGTTGGTGAATTGGCAAGGATCTTATATACCTCTATTGTGTTTCATCCATGATGGGTCATAACATCCTCTAATGTTATTTGAGTTGTAGCATCATCCCATAGGGGGACCAATGCTGCACTCTGAGGGCCTCAACTTCAGCCTACTAAGGAACTGAAAATCATAAATATAATTAACAAACTAGAAGCATAATAACATATACATTAAATTCAAACACATCACTTGAAGATAATTTAAAAATTAAAGACAATTTCAAGGCATAAACACATAAAGTTTAAAGAGGATTTAAAAATGCAGGAGGTGTACCTAAAATGGGTGAAGAAGGTCTAATGGATGTACACGTATGGTCATCAATAGAGACAGAAATAGTGCCTCTAACACTCTGACCGGCATCAAATGTAGGATCTACTAGGGGAACACAAACTCTTGGTGGGCTACGTGATCTATCACGAGCCAGACCACGTATAACAGACCCTCTCACACTACGATGGCCTGTAGTTTAGGCACGTATATGGGATGCATAAGCATATTACATATAATACATATAAACTAATCCAAGAAAAAAATGTTGTCAAAAAAACCATTTCTAAATTCAAGAAGAATAATCTGCCCTGAAGTCCTAAACTTTAGAGTCCATGTTTTGGTAATTTATCAACCAAAGTACATAGTGTTCCATGTAAACACAATTGAAAGGAGTGATCAAATCTGTCCTCACACCTTTTCTCGTTTCTAAATAATTAAATTTATTCATAGCACATAAATATGTAAAAAATTGAAATAAACCTATTTAAAAAACTAATAAAATTTCATGCCAACCAATTACTACAATAGACTTTACATTCTTAATATTTGGCTTTGACACATGGCATGTACTAGGTGCAAGCACATGAAGACAATGCTTCTTGTACAACACACTACATCATGAAACAATGTGTTACAAATTAGAAAATATTCTAAATTCTTTTATTCACTAGACCAAATGCACTTTTCATGATGAATTTAATTTATCTATAAATGATACATTATTGAAACATGAACTTATATGTATGGGGGATACATGGGCACAACAATAGCAATATGGGATGCAGTAACAATAACAATAAGGGGGGTGCAATGTATGATAGGGACTTAACATGCCCTTGTCCTTCAAAAAAAGTGTTCTACTCAATTCTTGAGTAGTTTCGCATGCTTTTGTATAAAATTCTCGTCCTCCCATGTGGAATCTTCAGTGGATAAGTTATTCCACTTAATGATATACTTTAAAATTAATTGATTTCGTAGCTGTCGGGTTGTTGTTTCCATGACTGCTTTAGAGTCAAATATGATTTTTCCTTCTTCGTCAAGTTTTGGAAAAACTATTTGAACTGGGAGCTTATCATTTGATAACCTTCTTTAAGCATGAAACCTAGAAAACTAGGTATACTTGGGAAGATGCAGGCAACTCCAATTTGTATTCCATAGTACCAATATTTTGCAACACCTTGTAAGGACCATAGTACTTTGGTGATAGTTTATTATCCTTCTTACCTTTCTTGAGGGACATTTGTTTGTATGGTTGTAGCCTTAAAACTACCCATTCGCCTACATCAAAACTTCCTTCACTATGATGTTGGTTTGCATTTTGTTTCATTTAATTATGTGCTAGATTTAGGTTATCCTTTAGGAGTTGGATAACTTATTGTTGATGCTTGATGTGATCTTCTACTGCTTGAAACTTAGAATTTTCTCTTAAATATGATGTGATGGATGGTGGATGATATTTATAAAGTGCCATAAATGGGGTCATTTTTTCTACAGTATGGAAGGAAGTGTTATACCACCATTCAACTGAGGTAACCACTTGACCCATTATGTTTTCTTATCAGATACAAATCAACGAAGCTATCCTTCTAGACATTTGTTCACTATCTCAATTTTCCTGTCAAATTGAGGATGATAAGATGAGCTATGAGCTAATTGAGTACCAAGACAAGAAAATAATTTTGTCCAAAAGTTTCAAGTGAAAATGGGATCTCTATCACTCACAATAATATTTGGGTTTCCATGTAGCTTTTGATTTGTTCCCATAAATGTAGTAGCAACTGTACTGACTTTAAAATGATGAGATAATGCAAAAAAGTGTGCATACTTGGTAAGTCTATCAACTACCACCATGATGACACTCTTTCCTTCAGACTTGGGTAAACCTATGATAAAATACATTGAGACCTCCCCACAATGCTGACTTGGAATAGATAAGGGTTATAACCCTCCCAATGTCATAATTGTCTCAACTTTATTTTGTTGGCAAAATAATCATTTTACCACAAATTTCTAAATATTAGATTTAAGGTCATCCCAAAAAAATTCCTTCTTGACCCTATGGTAAGTTTTTAAAAATCCCGAGTGCAATCCTAAGGGGGAGGTGTGCAATTCCAAAAGAATATTTTGCTTGAGTTGGGAATTCTTACAAAGGTATAGGCGATATTTATACCATAATGAATCATTTTTCCAGCTAAATGCATTAGATGTACTAGGATCTTGCTGCAACTTTTGAATGAGTGTCCAAAGTTCTTCCTCATTTTTCCATTCATACCTTGCTTCATTTATCCAATCAGGTTGGATAATAGAAATGGAACAAATAATGATTCCACGTTCTCATCCTTTCTTGAGAGTGCATGTGCAACAACATTTTTCTTCCCTTTTTTGTAGATGATTTAGAAGTCATAACCCAACATATTTGTGACCCATTTTGTTTGCTCTTGTGAAGATAATCTTTGTTCCAGAAATTATTTAAGACTATCATGATATTTTTTTACCTTGAAGTGTATTCCCGTTAGGCGAGGTCTCCATTGCTTTAGTGCATGTAATATTTCCAACATTTCCTTCTCATAAATAAGTTTGTGTAAATACTTTCCTTTGATTAGATGACTTTCAAAAGAAATGGGTATTCCTTCTTGCATTAAAACAACATCGATTCCATTTCTTGAGGCATCAGATTCCACAACAACAGTTTTTGTGAAGTCTGGGATAGCTAAGACTGGTGCTTGGCACATCATCTCTTTAAGATGTTCAAAGGCCTTAGTTGTTTCTGGAGTCTAAGAAATGCATCTTTGTTCAGTAATGTTGTTAGAGGTGATGCTATTCTCCCATAATTCTTAACAAACTTGTGATAATAGCCTATCAACCCGAGAATATGTATATATATATTAGATTTTTAACTTTAAAGATTAATATTTTATTTTAAAACTAGACTTGTACCATATCTATTATTAAAAAATAAATAAAAAATATAAATTAATTTATATTTAAAATACAAATTAATTTAAATTTAAAATAATGAGATAAAATGAAATTTCTTATTTTATAAATAGAGTTTCACTATGAGCAAACATATTTATCATGTCAATCTCAAGCTCCTAATTTAGTTATTTACTGGTTATATTGTTGTTGTTTTCTATGTTGGAGTTTTTTGGGGTATATTTTCGGTCAAATTTGCTAGAAATTTAAAATGTATTTTAAATAACAAAAAAATAAAAATAATTCCATAAAATCCTAAAGAAAAACTATAAAACCTAAAAAAATTAGAAAAAAATTATTTTTACCATTCAAAATCAGTAAATATGAATTTATACACAAAACATTGAAAGTAAGAAACAAATTTAAAACCTAAATCATAGTCTGTTTTGGTGGTTTCAAATTGTTTTCTAGGTTGTTTTGAAGGTTTTTTTTTTGTGGTTTCTTAGGTTGGTTCTATGGTTCTCTAAGCTATTTTGAATTTTTTTTTTGAATGGTTTTTTTGGTTGTTTTTGTGATTTTCTAAGCTTTTGTGAAAGTTTTTTTTGTGATTTTTGTATGTTTTTTTTTTTAATTAATTGTTTTTTTTTTTGTACATGGTTTTTTTATAATTAATTTGTTACATTTTATAAAAATAAATAAATAATAAAGACAAAGAATAGAGTACCTACCTTCGTTTGAGCCTCTGTGATGTTGACAGGGCAGTTAGCAAGATTGATTTGAAGTATCCATTACTTGATCGAATTCCAATAATCAGTTGAGCTACTCTAAAACTCTCGGTCAAGCTCTTGTTGTCTGTGCAAATGGCACGCACAGTCATCAAGAGCAGTATATCTTAAAAAAAGGTCGATTGAGGAATAGTTTTTAACCCTTGACAAAGAAACTGTTTTAGCACCCATTGAGCTTGATCGAGCGCTTAAATGGATCAATCGAGCCATTGTTTTTTCACCCAAATGCACCCTCTTTTGCCAAAAACTGTAACCCATCTCCATGCTTTCACCCGAAGCTGAGTCACAAGTATGTTGAGGTAGTTGGTTGGCATGTTTGTATGATGAGGACTTCTCATAGAAATGCTCCACATTGCTAGCATGATTTGGATTAACAATATTACAAAATTAATGGAAGTGGATAACGTAACAAGAAATACTCATCAAAAGAATTGGAAAAGCACTCCGATGACTTGTTCTTGATCTCAGGTTTGAGTCATGTAGTTTAGCAGGCCAAAAAGGTTTTATTTTATTTTATTTTGTATAAATGGTTCATTTTTTTGAATCATTAGACAAACCACTGATGGACATTATGCAAATATGGTGCCAAAATACAAAAATTTTGTAGAGAATTTAATTCAATATAAAGTTTTATATGGTTATTTTGAGTTTTTGGTCTAAATATTAGCCCAAATTTGATTCTAAAATAAACTGGGAAATAAGGGATTAGAGTTGTGTGTAATTAGGGATATGTGATGCTCTTTTGACACTTATATGATGGGAAAAATAGTTGTGCATGTAAGGGTCTATGAGCGTGGTGTACTAGTTTTGGATACATGGTGAAAACAAGTTCTAAGAAGGGGTTTTAGTGACTAGATTGATGAACTTGTTAGACTAGAGCATGGAAAACTATGTTAACACTCGTGATAGTGATTGATATTATTATTTGTTGTAGTGACAATGGTTACAGGTTGTGATAGTGATTGCAGTGATAATTGTTTTAGTGATTACATTGGCAACGAATGCAAGTTGCAAATTACTTATGATTTAGTGATAAATAATGACAATGGATCCAATTTGGAAATGATATGAAATAGAGGTCCATAAGGAGTTGAATAAGGAGGTTGGAACCTCAATCAGGTTAACACCTAGAGCAGGGTGGAATCCACTCATTATCGAGGTTGCAACCTCAATTAGGTTGGATCCTTGAGCAGATTGGAGCCCGCTAATTATTGGTGCCTTAATCAATTTGTAGCCTACAATGAGTAACTAATTTGATATTTTTTAGGTTGGTGGCTTAATCAGTTTGTAGTTTACTACAAGTAGAAACTTGCATTTGTTGGAAGTGGTTGCCTCTAATAGGTTGTAGCTTGCAAATCTATGTAATGAATTGAAGATAAAGAAGAAGAAGGATTTGTGGTTTTCTCTTGTATGAGTTTCCATGTAAAAAACTTGTGTCTCTTGTGATGTGATGATATGTTATTTATATGGTGGAAAATTTATAATGCATTACTCTTCTTGATGATATATTGATTATGGTTATGATTCAATGTTACATGACTGAATGATGATGAAAAGTTATGAAATGATAAAATTAATCTCACATTGATTCACCCCCCTCTTAGTGTGCCCTTTGGGCCACTACAAAGACCTATTAGTCTTAATCCAAATACAATTGCAAGTTCATATGAAATGGCTGAAAATCATCCTTAAAGCCTTAAATAGAATGGAGTTATCCAATAATGACTACATGAATCCTTTTAGGAGCTTTTTCATATGGTGGAAGTTAACTATTTATGGAGACCTTGCTTTGACATCTTTGAGAGTGTAGGAATGCTCCATATTTATGGAATCTCATGTATGACTCCAAGAAATAAATTGTAATGGGACTTAATGTTCTTAACCATTTAACTACTGAAACAATATTGCAACCACCCATTTCAACGAAAAACATTTGAGTTTTTAGAGTATAATCATCCATTTGAAGTTTCATATTTTTGCATAAACTACCACACCTCATAGAGTCCCCATAGTAATCATAATTGGAAAGTTGTTAATGAAATAGATATATGAATTCATCTCTTTTTTTTTTCTCGGTAAATGCTAATTCTATTAAAGAAAATAAAAAGGTATGTACAAAGAGGTTAGAACCTCAGAGGAGGTCGCGGCCATTCCTATGCCAAAAACTCAGAGACCTTACAATTCAGGCTTACTGCCGAATTTACATAACATACTACAAAATTTTTAATTCGAGCTCTGACATACTAAAATAGATTGCCCGGACTGAGTTCGTCATGCCCTTCATTGACCACAAAAACATAGAAGCAATTATCATATCCATTTCTATTACAAAAAACAGAGACTGGAATGACATTGGCCACACTCTGTAACCAAAGTATGAACCAGACAGAGACATCTAACCTCAAAATTGCTTAGACCACCCGGCAGTGAGGAAACAGTTTCAATATGCATGCTTTGGTGAATCCAGCATATCCTTATCCACCTGGCTGGAAGAAGCAACCCAGGTCACAAAACCACTTTCATCAAATGTTGGTGCAGCACCATCAGGAGTGGTCACCAAATTTAAAATTCCGCCTGCACTCTGAGTCGGGCCACAAGGCAGAATATCACTTTGAGCCGGATCCACGGGTTGTTGCGGCACCTCCGAGACATGGGCATCTTCTTGCTGGTTGTCTGCCTGGAACACCATCCCTGTCAGGTCCCCAAGAAGCACACTGTCTCCCTGAGATTGAGAGGGGGTAGTTGGAGTCGAGCTGACCTGATTGTTGTCTTCCTCCGCGAGAATGATAGTGATACTTGCTGTGAAAACAGGCCTATTGAACCAGCTTTGAAAAGTGAATATGAAGGTTTGGAATGAATTATTTGGAATGGGCCTAGCTTGTTCCAGAGGCGGAGAAGAAGGGGATGCTGAGGCAATAGGGATAACATTCTGAGGAACAGGGCGATAAGGTTGGCCTCTATTTCTGGTATGGCTGCCTCTGCGGGGAACACCTCGACGTCGAGGCATCTTCAGAGGTGCGAATTGACAAGAAGAGGGATTGAGACAGAGAAAATCTATTACCGGAGGAACGCAGATAGCTTCAAAGAGTTTACAAATCCAAGCTAACAGCCAAATTCGGAATGCCAAACAGGGGTACTGAAGTAGCTCTGCCTCGCCATGAAAAGATCCAGTGACTGAAACAGGCGTAGTGATCAGATCCATAACTATAAACCAAATTGTCTGCCGATCACGCATGCTCACATTAATGCCGGACTGCAAGACCAACATTCGAGACTGCCCGGAATTGAATTCACCTGCGTTTAAGTCCATTTGCCCACCTGCTACGCGTACCCTGCAAGCCATCCACCTGCCGTCTGCCAGGCCAGCTGCCTATGTAATGCGGCTTCTCATAAATGAATCTTAATGCCACCCGCATCCGGGTATATGAATTCATCTCTTGAGAATGCAATGATGAATGAAATTATGGGTGCTATTGTTTTCAATTAAGATAATGAAATTCCTATGCTTGATATAATTGACAAATTTAATGCTTAAGGAGAGGAGGTATTGCTCAAAACTTGAAGAGATATTTAGGATGGGTGAGGTCCCCATTAGTTGCTATAGCAAATTCATAATAAGAAATGTCCTCAAATGTGACAAAAAATAAGTTATGTTCCTTCTCATTTATGCTTTGAAAAATATTTGTCATCATCATTATGGTAGAGATCCTTGAGTCAATGTTTTCCAATTTCAGCCTATGTTAACTTATGGACCTTGAGAGTTGGAGAAAGCTATTGAGGGGCCACCACATTTAGGCATATGAATGGATAAAATTTGCATTTTTATTTGCATAGAGCATAACTTGTCCATAAAAAGCAAGCTAAGTGACCTCGAACTAGGTATCTAGGTGATTCATCTCCACTTGGGCTTTGATTTCCACCTTAAGACCATTATTAAAGCATTAATTAGAAAAGTAATCAATTATTTTTTTGTTTTGATGTTCGAACACTTGAAAACATCAATTTAGTTCTTCCATTATGTTTATTTGATGTAATATCCTAGATAAAACACGAAAATGAGACTTTCACAAACTGCTTCAATGTAATGAACCTTGGAGATGATTTATTATGCCATTGTCACCATTGCTAACTTTCCCTATTCAAATATAGAACACCAATTGGAGTTTCAATATAACATCCTTTAGTTTTTGGAGGGAGAAGTGGTATTCCATTAAGTCAACCTAAGCTATCAAATTCAACCCATCAAACTTATTCAAGCTTACTTTAGGTAAGTGGGGCACGTATTTGTGGGAAAAGTTTGAAAAAGGGTGGTCATTATTGTAACCTTCTTCCTCATCAATGTGCTTATCCTTATAAAATCATTCACTAAAGAAATTTTTATCACCAAAATCCTTACCATGTATCTTATTAATCTAATCAAAACAAAGTATGCCTTTGGCATTTAGGGTAGTGACATCGGTCTCAAGTTTGTTCATTGATTGGATGAGACATTAGCCTATTTACTTTAGGTATTACATGGTTTCCATGTTGTGGGTGTGGGATATGGAACCATAAGGACCCTCCAAGAAGTTATGCAAGAGCTAGCACAACATGGTCAATGCCCTAGGAGGAGTATGTGGAAACAGGTCGCAAAACGTGGTGGAGAACTACATCAATGCAACCAACATTGTGCAAGGAATCTTATGAGCTAGGTATCCCATTATATGTATGGTGGTGATGCAATTCCAAAATTCTTGATATTGTAACAAAATTATTTTTTCAACAATCCATTCTATAAATGATAGGGTTGAAGGGTATTAAATATAAAGGAGTGTTAGGTGTTGTAGTTCTCATTGAAAAGTTTCTAGAAATAGTATTTAGTAAAATCTCTCTTGACACTAACTAAGGAGGCTACACCCCTTAGTTGCACTACTTTATTCCTAGCTACAAAATAGTGATCTCCCTAAGTGTCGTTCCTAGTGTTCTATGGTATCAAGACGATCAATAGCTCATATATAAGGCTAGTTTCAAGTAATATTAGATGTCATATGATACACATAAGGGTACATGGAAGAGTGAATATGTAAGAATATTTTGATTGATGTGGTAGTACTTGAAAGGGTACCATTAGGGATTATAAGGATCTCCAACCAAGTGACTTCCACTTATATTTCTTCTGTGTATGCTTCCCTAGACATAAGTATACCTATCAAATGACATATTTTTATTTCAAAGACACTCAATCACATATGTGACCTAAAAAAAAAACATGCATTGGCACAAGAAAATGACTCTCATACCACTTGCGGTGTTCCTTGTTAATGGAAACAAAGCATTTAGAACATGATAAACAAAAATATAACTATGGAAAATAATAAAACATAAATGGAGGATGGAAATATTAACAATACTAAATAAGAATTTAGTGATATTTATAATATACACCAATGTTCACTTACCACTTTAAAGGGGAAACCTCATACTACATAGGTCTCTAAATACAATTATGAATCATTAAACAAATGGTTACATAGTCTCTACTGATATATATAGTTTCTAATTAAACAAAATCCTAATAAGACCACAACCACTAACTAGTGGACCTTCTTTAATGATGAAAATTTATGTTTTTTGATTTCAAACTCTACTACCTTGTGAACGTTATTTCATAGATATGCTGACAATATATTAACTAACAACTTAATCTCTAAACTATGGGACACTAACTATCTAAGTGCAATAATGGATCCTACATGTGTCATTCATTATGATATATGCATTATATAATCCTAAAAAGCCTATTTTTAACAAAGCATGTTAGTGACTTTCCAAAACATGATGAAATACTCCCATCATGATAATAAACACACCAATGTAAATATAGAAATTAGTAATGCATAAACTCATATGAAACTGAGAAACATACATATTGCATTTAACACCATAGTAAAATACCATTGTAAAATATTAGTGTATTATTTAAACCAATTCATATTAGGTTTGTAGGTCCTTATTGATTCGAACAAAAGATGTGCACTAAAAACAATAGGGGCTACACTAAGTAATGGATATGACACTATAGCCCCATTGAAAACCAATGTTTTTAACTTCAATTCAAGACATTCAATTGAAGATGTGACTCATTCATTTACTGGTCACACCTATAATTTTATTTAGTATGAGGTTTACAGAGCATAAATTTTGGGAGTATATCAAAAAATGATAGAGAGAGTGT
This sequence comes from Pinus tabuliformis, assembly GCA_031772625.1. Classification (NCBI taxonomy): domain Eukaryota; kingdom Viridiplantae; phylum Streptophyta; class Pinopsida; order Pinales; family Pinaceae; genus Pinus; species Pinus tabuliformis. Next base: position 669,694,096 of record CM062809.1, on the reverse strand, counting down.
TCATCACATTCATGGTGACAAATTAGTACCTCACACTAATCATTCTTGTAGAATTTAGTGCTACCTTGCTCATCACTTTAGTGATATTTCATGTGGTGACAATTATATATAGGCTCCAATGGATGGGAAACTCATAGAGTGATCCTTTTAAATATCCATATCTTGTTATCAAATTCTTTAAGGAGTAAGTAGAACATGGTATTAATTCATGTTGGTGTATAAGAACCTCTTTATTACTTCACCACATTGACCTTGCTATTGACATAACCACCTAGGAACAAAACCCATGTGACAAATTTATCCCTAGGAGTGCACACATGTGATGAAAAATAATTTGAGTTATCAGATCTATACTGGGGTTATAGGATTCAGTACCCTTGTCACCAAAAGTAAACTTTAGCTCAATTAACTCATTTAAAAATAAGGCAAAAGTACCAAAAACAACATCATACATCATGAGCATCTTATAAACATTTCACAATGATTGTGACAAAAAGAGATTGATAATAGGCCATAAGAGGGAGTAGAATTGGGAACAAAATGACACTTTTCTCAGTAGGAAAGGCCTGAAAATTAAGTCCCAACACCAACGAATCAATGACATCCTCTTACAAACAAATTATGATGGTGTATTTATTAGATGCTTGGAGAAATAGTATTCTCAAAGGGTTGTAAAGCATTTACATGATGGAGTCATCTATATACATTTCTTTGGGGAGACTATCTCTCATGCAATATTGAGGAATGGTTATTATTCCCTGACACTTTTCAAATATGAATACACTTATGCCATAAAATTGAAATCTTGTCAAATGTGTGCCAAAAATGGAAAAATGTAGTTATTCCACTACAACATGTTAAAACAGTTAAACCATTTAGGCCCTATGTATGTGGCACTATTGGTTGGGTCAATCCCAACTCTATGAAGTGGCACACACATATATTAACCCTTACACCCTATGCCTTTACACCCTTTTAATTCAAAGCTACAGTTTATTCTTACAATAATGTGAGAGAGAGAGAGATGGATCTTTCATTGAATTAATTGTTACTTTCATGTTCATGTGTGGGAAATAAATAAGTTTAGAAAAATAGTAATTGTGAGAGAGCTATTGTATTAGAACTTACAACTGCTATACATTACATGTAAGATTATAAAATATAGGTCCTTTTATCAATATAATTAGAATTCGATGTGTGTTGATTTGTATTATCTACATAGTCTTCCTAGCAGCATAAATGCTAACATTATCTCTTATTTTAATTGAGTTCTCTTTATGAAATGAATTAGCAAAGTAGGAGGTGAATTTTGAAGATATGTTTGAAATAGAGTATCATCCTAGAAATTTATTTTAGACCTACAAATTATAAGCCAACCAACTAAAAAGTATTTTTGGAACAAGCATGAGAGCTTTTTTTCTTTCTAAAATCTAAGAAAAATTAGAACGAAAATTGTGATTTTTCCACTTATAGGGCAAAGAAAGGTATCTATCAGATTATATAGATTTTTCATCCTAAGTTAAAGGATCCTTTGTAAATTTATATATTTCATGAGAAGAATGAAATATTAGATAGATAGGATTTATGAAGAATAATTACTCTTAGATACTATGAGCCTATGGAATACTTGATGAAATTAAATATTAATTTTTTCCTTCACAGAGAAAAGTGGAGTAAAAAAATATCAAGCATGCATTACATTTGTTATCATAAAATATTCATATTAATATCGAAAATGGGTTTCACTTTAAGTAATCATGTCCTTAGTTAACATATTGTTGGGAGGGGCACTACATGTTGATTAATGAAATTACTTGTTCTTTTGAGCCAAAAACTTCATGGTGCCACTAATGAATGGTTCACTCTTCTTCCCGAGTGGCTTATTTCAAATATGTTTTCAACAAGATTCATATCAACATCCCCCTTTGAATAGATACTTAATGCCATCATCATACCGTGATAATAGTGATAATATTGACAAGTAAAGGGAAAAGGTAGTGGAAGATAAGTGGTAATTTTCCACCTCTATAATTTTAGTTGGAAAAACTTTAATAGCCAAGAGTACATGTTATCAAATGAGACCACAAGAGTTTAAATTTTGAAATTATATTATGTGGGAAAAAATAAGTAGTGGATGGATGAGAACACATGTATTTTCACTTTGCTACATGTGATGTAGAGATGCTTTTCACAATAATGATTACAACCCAATTTGTGGTAGAGGGAAGGGAATTCAAAGGTAAAATGGGAGAGAAATGAGTGGAAAGGGATGAGCATGTGAAACGATGCAAACTGCATGGATGTGAAGGAATATCGTCATGTAGGGTGAAATGTGGCAAAGATATGGGTGCTTGGATACATGAGGTGGGGTATTTCCATATTTTGGACAAGTTAACTTTATATTTCATATTTATTCTTTTAAATCATGGGATATAGGCCTAAGCCATAGGTTAAAAAAATTTCCATGTTGTCATGTCATTTTTAAAACGTGTGTATTTTTGCATTTCTATCTAATGGAATTGATTTATACCAAAAAAAAGTTATAATTTTGAATATGGAAAATATCACCTTTAAATTACAGAAGCATGCATCTCTTAGTGTATGATGGATGAACCTAATTTTCTTTGTTATTTAATTGATGATAATATCTCATTCATTTCTTATAAATCCTCTTGAGTTTAAGCTGAATTATATTGAATATTTTTAAATTGAGTTTAAACTAAATTGTATTGAAGAATTTTAAAAAGATAATATAAAAAGATTTTATATTAAATGGATTTTTATTTTTCTTTGTTAGTCAATTGACGATAATGTGTCATTCATTTACTCTAAATTCCTTTGAGTTTACACTATTTTATTGATTATTTTTAACATTATTGTAATAATCAAAGTTGAATTTGAATGTAATCCATCCTTCCTTTTATGGATTTAATGTTTAATGGAGGGAACACCACAACTATAAAAAAAAAGGAGAGTTAAAATACATCTCTCATAATAGTCACGGTTTTTTATGGGTCTACAAATGGGTATTGGTAATTTTCTTAAGAAACCTATAAATCCAAACCACAATAAACAATTTTCTAACTTCATTTTAAATGGTTTAATTCAAAATTTAATGTATATGTTCTATGTATATGTAGCACACCTTCACCTGAATAATGTACTATGTAAATATAGCTTCCAACACAAAGTAATCTAGTGTACATTACACAAATAAAGGACGAGAAAATAATAAAACATTAAAACAAACTATATGTGTACAAAAGAAATTCCACCATTTATAATTTTTAATAAAGGACAATACTCAATATAATCTAAATAGTTCACCATGAAGTAAGTTATATTCAAATTTCCTCTTTTGCAAGATAAAATAAAATAAACACAGGGTGAACATCAATGAAGAACATCTTTAACAAGGATGGTGACTAACTATTTTCTATTATTATCTAAATTACAATATTTTAATACATACTTAATGTTTATTTGAATATTAAAATTTGGTTCTTACACTTGGAATTTTCTTTTATACACCTTGCTAAGTAAAATATTATTATTATTATAGAAACATTCAAGGCTTCATAAGCTAACTTGAATGCCAATTTCACTAGTAATATAAAATATAAATTACAATATATATAGTATGAAGATATTAATAACAATATGTATGCCCTGATGGGGGTGACTAACCAAGGTCAAAGTGGGTTTGGAGAGGCGGTGGGGGCGCTAACCTACCCACCAAATCCTAAGGATAATAAAGGTAAGGGTGGCATGGCATGCTCTTCCTTTGCAATTTGCATGTCACACAAGTTAAATTAATGACGACACCCACTCAAGTCAATTTTCATTCTCTTTGTTCTCAGTTGATGCTATTGCACTATGGGTATGTTGGGAAGAAGGGTCAACCTCAAAGAGGCCCTGCTCACCTAGCCTTGAACCTTTGGTTTTGTAATTGCTTTTTTTTTACCTAGTCATTAAGAAAACAAGTGGAGGAAGAAGGCAAAATTGGAAAATCTCCTAACACCAATGCCATTGCGACGATTGAGGAATTGCATAGCGTAGAAGGAAGGAGCCATAGGTTTCAACCTACAACAATGAACCTATAGTGGAAAAACCCCATTTAAAATGTGAAGGCGCCAAAGGTAAGTTGGGCTCACCAACTTGCCTAGTTATATTTTTTAGATGTTGCAAATTTTGTGGACACGTTAGCATTTGAGTCTCTTTGGTGTATCTCTTTGAATTGTATTCTAGGTGGCTGGTTGTGGCTCATATGTTTTGCTGTGGAGGGTGCAATGCACTATATGTATTACGGTTATAGTAAGGCTCTAAGGCCTAAGACCTCAAGTATATTTGTCCTTCTATTCTTTGTTCTATTGTCAAGTCTTAGATCAAACGGTGATGAAATGTCATGCTTAATTAAGGTTCATTAGCGAGAAGGGTATTTATATAGTCAATTAAATAAAATGCCCCAACCTGTGTTCTTCTATTCTTAGTTTGGTGGTTCCTATATTGTTCCCATGCCAAGAGACAAGAAGAGTGTATGTGTTTTGTATTGGACTTTCCCAAGCTCCTTCCTTCATATGTTTCCCTCCTCGGTCTAATTGTTTTGGGCGTGTTGTAACCGTAGAGATAACCTCTGGTTGAGAAGAGGTCAATGCCTAGGACATCTATACAAAAAGATAATAAATATTGTTTGTTGTTGGCTTGTATGGGCTTGACCCATGTTCACAGGTGATTTACCCTAGCAAATCTTGGTATTACTGGCCCTTTCGGCTACAGTCTGCGGAGCGCGAAGTAAGGTCTCACCTGAAGTAGTATGGGAGGGTGCTAGAACTAGGTTTCTGCTCCTTGGGGATGTTTGATGAGCTTCTTGAGGTCCGCGATGTTGAGTGATAAAAAGGTGTTCTTTTTAACCCCTATTTACCTACATTAATTATCAATCCAGGTACGATTTTTTATCTTAAGTGTGTACTCAGTCTGAGGCGGTCACTTGTTAAGGAGTAATGCTTGCAGTATAGTGCTTACAAAAGTAAATGAATGCTGGAAACAAAATCTAATTGTAATGGCAAGAAACTTAAATGCTTTGTAATTAAATCATCCACTCAAGAAACTACAACAATCATCATTCAAGGATGCAGTAATGATAACTCTTTCCTTTGTAAACTGATGTAAATGAAAATCAATCACATGCAAGATCTTCAATCTGAGAACTTAGACAACAGTAGTCAATGTTCATTATAGTTGTAAATCATTCTATCCACACTCAAGTAAATGCTGGAAATAATAAAAGGAACAACAACTAATTCTATTGAAAAGATCGAACAACAAAGCTTAATCTACAGGAATGAATTAAGCAGCAATCTTAACCGAAATGAATTAAACATCAATCTTTAACTAATAAAGAAATTGAACAACAATCTTTAACTAAGAAAAGAATTGAACAGCAATCTAAGAAAGGAACAACAAACCTAATTAAATCTACATAAATTGAATAGCAACTTAATTAAGTGTAAACACATAGCGAATCTAGAGTAATTGAATCAGTAATCTTATTCTAGCATAATGGACATTAACCACAGTTATAAAGGAACGACAATTGCAGTTATAATGGAACAACGGTTAACTAAATGAACAACAATCACAATTGTAAGTGAACCGTAGCTAAATGAACAACAATCGCAACTGTAAATGCACAACAATATCAATATGTAAATTAACAGCAATAGTAACTGTAAATGAACAACAATATCAATCTGTAAACGAACAACAGAATCCAAATTAGACAGTGCAATATTGTTTCAGAATGAACAGTGTTAGGGCCTAAATCTACCTCAAGCTGAAGGAAGGCAGGTCTAGGGTAACATCAAACCATGCTTAACCTGGTAGCTAGCCCTACCAGGTCAGGAGAGGGCTCTCTCCTTGTCAATCTCAATTAGAATATGGCAACTAGGGCTTGAGATGACTGAAATGAATGCTGATTTTAGGCTAGGTATATTAGGTCAGAGGATTTTGTTTGATTTTGATGGTTGGTTGTTGGATCAATTGGAGAAGGCAGATTGGATCCGGGAAATCAACTCAGGGATATAGTCATGTCCTGTGGGGTAGGGTAGACAAGAGCTTATGTACTAGAAAAGGATTGAGATGGTAGAGTAAGACAGCTGAGGAGTTGAGGAGGGCATAAGAAACTATGAATCCTCTTCAAACAGTGAAAACATTGAAAACTAAATGCATTCCCAAGACAAAGCACTGAAAATCTAGTGTATTTTGTCTGTTCACCTTGATTCATTTAGTTTAGAAGAGAGAGAGATGTGGATACATATAAAACATCAGAAAAAATCATTACAAATAAGAAACAATACATATACTCACTGTCACAAGAATCCCACAAAAATAGTTGTGAAACCTGGTTTTATTCCTTGCCAACTACTGATACAAAATGTTCAGTGAGTCCAACCTTTTGCCAAAGTCCAACATTTACAAATGAATCAAAATGTACATGATATAGGCAAGGAAAATACTAAAGCTAGCTATCAGGGTCGAATCCATGAGAAAGGGGTGGTTTAAACCATATCTAAACTAAGAAGAGGAATATAGGTAGTGGAACAACTTGCCTCTAAAACCAAGGAAACCAATTCATTCAACTCAAAACCACCTTTGACTTGATGTATCTACCCTATTAAGTGTTTTAAATCCATAATTACATCAAATTACATCATTTTCCATGCTAATTTCACCAAGAGAAGAAGAAAAAGTCAATTGTAGAGAAAACTAGGCGAAATCTAGAAAATCAGGCAAAACTGGCAAAATTCATCCTATGCGCAGCGCCACTGATCCTATGCACAACGCTTTTTCTAGGCCAATTTTGGAAGGCTTCCTGGAGTCCAAATCAGGTGCAAGATAGCTCATTGGAAAGCTTGGTGAGTCTACTTTCTGGAACAACTTGAATTTCTTATTGGGAGTCCATTTTCCCCTCTAAAAATTGATTCTCCCAAGACTGCTTCTTGTGTGGCAAAAAAGTGGCAGAGAGGGAACTTTTTGGGTGTTTTTTGCCCATTTGGAGACCTAGAACTTGTCCAAATTCTCAGCCATTTATGAGCTTCCATATTTTTTCATTTTGATTCCAAAAATATAAACTTTTTTGCAAATGGATGCCCCCAACAAAAGCACAGTGCCAGTGGCATTGCGCACCTGCTGAAAAAACCAGTTTTTTACATTAAAATTTCAAAATTGACAAAAATTTCTCCAAATTTCTTGAAATTTGGCATGATTGACCCTTGTTAAGTGCTTTGATGAGCCAATGATGCTTCAGCCAAGATCTTGAGTTTATCTTGCTCTTTTTTGCTCCTCAAAGCTCTTTTTAGCTTGACCTTTAGCCTCTTCACCCTTGTTTTGCAAATTTTGTTCCGAGTTAGGTAGTGATACACCATATGGCGCAACATTTTCTTCTCTTTCTTGGCTTTCTCAAGCATCTTTTCTAGGTGAATGTTCACCCTGTCCAACTATGATTCTCGGTCATCCTCAATTTCTTGCTCAAAGGAGGTCATCTTGATCTTTCTCTTCTTTGCCATTTGCCTATTTTCCCTAATCACTTGCAGCTCCATAATAGCTTGATTATCTGTCAGTTTCTTGTTTTCCTGCTCAAGGAAGTTGATGATCCATTTGGCCCTCTCAAGATCAAGTGATAAGGCTTGTATTTCAGCCTCCTTCTATTTAATAATCATGTCTTTGAGTCTTGAGCTTTGAGAGCCCAAATCAGTGACATCCTCATCAATCAAAACAAAATCCTTGTCTTGCCCTTCAGTAGGGCCCTCCTCATGCATCTTTTGTTTCTCTTTGTCTTTTCTCTTTGACTGTTGGCCAACCTATATAGCTAGAGAAGAACATAAATCCCCTTTCACCCCCGGTGAAGATAACATTTGCCTGTGGTCTGGTGAATAAAACGAGACCCCTTCTACCCCTGGTGGAGATAGTACTCGCCTGGCAACAACAAAAAGCCTCCGGGTGCCTCTCTCATAGGTGACAAACACCGACACACTTGTAGCTTCAGTCCCATGAACACCTGGCTATCCTGATGGTCCTCCTTACTCTTGAGGCACTGATGGAATCACCTGAGGGCCTTTGAAAATCTCATGGGCAATAAAGGTATCCCATGGTATGTTCAACAAGCTTAGCTGATGCAAAACAACAATTTTAATTAGTGAGAAGTGGTAAATGCTGTTGAATTGTTGAGGAAAAGGTTTCCTTTGCACATAGAGAGCCATCTTCTCAATATTCCTACATATAAAGTATGGGAGGTTCATCATTCTCACTCTTGTGAAATGCATCAACAATCTGACATGATATGTATATAGGCGGGAAAACCTTCCTTCATAGGTGAAATACCTGATGATGAGTTTCATGAGAGAAGCATAAATGTTCTGCAAGTATTTGAAAGGAAAAACCCTGCTGATTTTCCTGTGATATCTAGCCTTAATGTAAGACTTATAATGTTCTCTACCCACATGCTACCCCTTATTCCATTGTTCACCTACATTAGGGACGGCCTGTTGCTGCTGAAATGGTGGCAGGTGTCAAGGTGAAAGAGACACCAGCAAGGTTCACCTGGCCATTGTGGAGATGCATAACAAACAAACTAGCAAGCTCATGATGAAATTTCACCCTCTCTACCATTTCACAAAAATGATAACAAGACTGGTGTTTAAAGCTAGCTATAGAAAGAGGGCAAGCAAGTAATTCTATAAGAGTAGTGGGCTCCTCTTGGATGATCTTTCCTCCTTTCTGCAGCTTTCTTGGTACATGAGCTTCTCTGGAAGAATCACTGAGAGTTTTCTCTTCCCTCTCATAATCTAAATCTGTCTCCATGCTTATGAATTTGAAGTGAAAGCAGATGAGTATGAAGAGATTTTGAAATATGAGGTAAGTAGTGTGTATAAGGAAGTGAATGCTAGGAGGAAGGTTTTCTTTTTGGAAATGAGGGGAGTGGATGGTATTATGAATGTGGAATGAGGGGTTTGATAATGAAGTGAATGTAGTGAAGGAATAGGATGTGGGAGTTAGGGTTTGGGAATAGGGTATAGGGCTCTAGGAATAGTATGTAGAAGGGTTTATATGTGGAGGGTTAGGGTTTAGGGAAAATAGATTAAGGGAATGGGGTTTAGGGAAAATAGATTAAGGGAATAGAAACAATAGAAAACAAGTACCCTTTGCAAATCTATGAGACAATTTAGAGGATAGCTAGGGTTTAGTTTTTTGAGATTTGAAAATCACCACAATTGATGAAAAACCCTTGCTAAACTAGGTGGGAAGCTTTACTTACTTGATGAGAGGCCAATTAAGCAATTTGAAGTGAATTAGGGTGACTTGAGTCGTTTTGAAGCTCAATGGATAGGTACGTAGCGCTGCCTCTCAGGTGCGCAATGCTCTTTGTATGCGTAGCGCCCATTCAATATTCAACTGTGAGAATTCTACAGGTGCGCAATGCTCTTTGTATGCGCAATGCTAGCTGCCAGGTGCACAGTGCCTTCTATTTTTCCGCAAACTGATATAATTTCTTCCCTTATCCCAATAACACTCAAAATCATGTTTTTTGCTCTCCTTAGCACTTACACATTTACCAATGAAGTGAGATAACACATGGATGACCTTTTTATAGCTTTTACTTTTTTGATTTTTCATTAATCAAAACCCACTTTATAAAGTTCTTGGGCTTTGTCAAATGCTTTGTTTTTTAGTTGTGGATGCTTGACCCTTTTTCCTTGAAATCTGATAGACTGATGTTTTGAATGCTTTGACTTTGCAGTGGCAGGAGTTGGCAATGTGACCAGGAGTAGCTTATGAACACTTATTACATATAGGAACCATAAAATTACATAAAATTTACAAATAGTAAACCAATGCTCTGTTTTCACCTCAAACTGAGTTTGAGGTGAAAAACTTATTAAATTTACAAATTATGAAATTTAAAGCTTTCTGATAATTATTGTCTTCCTCAAGTGTCTGTTGACCATTATTCATCAATGATTTTTTGGACATTTGACATGGTGAAACCCTAATACCTAATGAGACTGAAACCCTAAAACCTGATTTTTATAAATGAAATGAAACAGGATGACAGTAAATGACTAAAAAAAGATGTGTGAATAGGTCAGCAAGTGAATGTCATGAGGAAAATTGACATGAAACTACTACCATCAGATGATCCATGACCTAATGGAATGCAGCTGATTGGATGAGACACCTAATATGCATTCAAAAGAGAAATTTGATCACCGATGGAAGTGTGAAGATACTGACACTGACAAACAACATAACATTTTCGGTTGTGAATAATAATTTTGCTATTCAACTACGATTTTGATATAACAAAGCAATTCAATGAAATGTTCAGAAACGAAAGATTACTGAATAAAGAAAGTTAAGGAAATGCAAAGAAAATCAAACTACACATTACTGTAATCATAAAATAATGATACAAGAAGCAAGTGATCCATTAGGGCCAGGCCCTTAGCCACCAGGGAAGCACTGCTGCGGTTACTCCAAGATTAGGTAATGGAACAAAAACTGAGTTATATATTAATCATAAATGGCAGAGTTACAGCTATCGCTCTTTAAAGAGAGTTGATGATCAAAGTTAAGATTACAACAATAAGTTCTACAAATTGAGAATAATATCCACCCCCTAGGCTACCAACGTTGTCCCTTTTTATAATGGCCAGGTAGAAGTATCAAAAATACAAATAAGTCTTGAAGCAGCGATCCCTCAGGATCAAAGGATCCTGAGGGATTTGCCATATCTTTGATCTCCAACTTATCGTTTTGTCTTCTTGCACTGATGCCACGTTTTCTCTTCCTTTTCCTGGACCATGCGCTCCGATCTTGATCTCCTCGTCTAGATATGGCTTCTTGTCAAAGGGACAACAGTTGCTTCTAGTTTGTATTTTTCTCCCGAATAGTGATTTTCCATTTTCTTCACTTTCTGTATAGAAAATGACAATAATTAGTCATTTTTCATTAATCACAAATCTCCTTAATTTTATCATAATTATTTAACATATTATTATCTTAGAATGTAAAGAAGTTATGATTCAAAGGAAAAGACAAAGAAATAAATGGTAAATACATACCTTTTCCAATGATCAACACACCCCCCTGCTTACCCTTTTTCATTCCCTCATGAAAACATTGTAATTGACATGCAAGGCAGTTAGGGAATAGGCTGGAGAAGGATTTTCATGCAGTGGTCTAAAACCATGATTTCTAGCTAAAACTTCAAAAATATGCCCTGTCTGGCCTTCAGGCAATTCATATAGGGCCTTATACCCTGGTGCAGGATACCAGATGATTGGACTTCGAAACCTACAGCCTAACCAATACGGGCCTTCTCTCAAGATGAGGTTACCATAGGTAACCAGGCGATCAGTAGCTAGCTTAAAATTTTCGTAATTGAATGGCTCTCTGTCTTGAACATTCTGATTGGAAGTCTTGTATTGGAGTTTGGCTGCTGCTATGGCAAGGTCTTTGATGGCTAGGAAGTATTCTACCCCTTTCTGGACAACTGCTATGTGAATGGGTCCCAATGTCTAGATCACACCCTTCTTTCTCATTAAGCTTCTATGCTTATTCCACAGTTGTAATGGGTTTCTTGGTTCACCCCTTACCCACATATCTAACCCGTTCTCCTGTCTTTGAAAGGTATTATGGGCTTTAAGCCACTTTATCTGGTTAACAACAAAAGAGATGAATGCCTGAAGCTAGATATCACCCACAAAAGGACTAGGGTTCTCTTCTGTTTCACCATCCAACACAAGATTATGCAAATAAAACTCACATAGCAATCGTTGGAATTTCACCCCATAATTTTTACAGTAGTTTATGAAATCATCAATAGTTTTTAACTCTATAGGCACCCCTGCCTTGAAAACTTTAATTTTTAATTGTAAGTACCTTTCCATAAAAAACAAAGCATAGTTTTTGGCAGGTGCCCTACATGATAGAACATCAGTATATACAAAACATAGGGTATCCATTTGACTCATAACTGCGTCTTGTCTATTGGTTACCTTTTAAACTTTTTCCTCTGCCCTTCGCCATATATCGAAGGCCTCGCTCTTTGATGCATTGATGTTCTTTACTTGCTGCTGTAACTTTTGATATTTCTCCTGAGGAACAGTTTCCTCTGTGAGCTTTTCTATCGTTTGTTGGGCCTGTGCCAGATCTTTTTGAAGTCTCACTATCCTCGGATCATTGTCCATCATAACATTTTTGGGCTGGAGATCTACCTGGATCTCCTTATTGCGACATCTGGTTCCTATAGTCTGCGTTTCCTTCTCATGAACTGTCCGGTCGGTCGTGATATTAGAGGATAATGCCTCTGTCTGGACGTCCTTATTATAGACTGGTGTGCTTTCTGTTTGGGCCTCTGTGTTTGTAACAACCACATGTTGTTCCTTGCGGTCCTGAATGATAATGGGTTCGGTTTGAGTCTTTTTGGTCTTCAATTTATGGGGTTTTGTATGGGTGGCCGCATCCTTTGCTCCACGGGTTCTTTTTGAGATTCTCCCCATTTTTAGAACCCTTATTTGTTGTCTGAGCTGCTTTACTACATTTAGTAGTCTTTGCTATTCCTTTCGTAGCCTTTTGATTTCATTCATTTTCATCGAAGGAACAACTGTTTCTTCTCTCGAACTTGGGATTTGTTCTTCAGGGATTGTACCCTCACCTTGGCTTATTTCCATGTTTTCTACTTGGAACACTTCTTTAGTTTTCTCGTCCCACTGATCCAGTTTCTCAGGGGTGGAAACCCTGATTGATCTGATATTTCTCGGGCGGCTTTTGCTTCTACTTCTTCTTCGTCATTCATTTCCTCATATGCACTCTTGCTGTGAGCAGAGTGTTCCTGTGATTTCCTTTCTCCTTCTTCCTCATCATTCAACTTCTCAGATGCACTCTTACTGTGAGCAGAGTGTTCCTGTGATGGTCCTACCTCAATATCGAGGTTGAGTGGGTTATGAAGCTAGATGTACTCACCCATGTTGGCCAAAATTCGAGCCAATTCGTCTTCTTGCAGATGGTTTTGTAATGGGCTTTCACTGGGTTGCTTTTCTTCCTCCCCTTCTTCCTCGCCAGAGTGCTTAGTTTCCTCTTCCGGTTCCTCTTCTTCATTTTCTTCTAATTCTTCTTCTTCATTTCCCCTCCTTCAAGTTGTGGGGGTTGCTCGTCCTCTGAGTCATATATCTCTAATGCCTGGCTACTATTTTCTTGGGGTTTTCCCAACATTCCTCTGCTTCTCCCCAGTTTGGCGGACTGTCTTCATTTCTGCGGTCTAATTAATGTGCTAGCAGTGCTTTTTCGTTTTGGGGTTGGTAAGGCCAATACCCCATCTATTAAGAAAACCGATTCTTCCCAACTACTCTGCTGTTGAGTGCGACTATAACTGACTATTAGCCGAATTAAGCCATGATGACTTACTACCATTTCTACATGATGAGATTTTCTCATACTTCGAGCAGCATCATGCAATAAAGAATTCAAGTATGCGGGAAAATTCACAGCACATTTTTGTTTTAATACAGCTAATAGTTTGAGATGGTGTGGTCTTACCATGTCTTTTCTGCCATCGTAGGTGATGTAGCTTTGCACAATCCTGGCTAATTTTTCCCATGGTTCTCCCAAAGTTGCAGGCAGAACTCCTTTTCCTTTGATAGTAAGGCTCTGTCCTTCATCCCTGAAGATGGTTATAGTGTCTTGAAGCCTCACTTTTTTTTGGGTCCATACTGGTCGAATAGCTGGCAGTCCTGATACTTTGGCAATTATCGCATATGTTACTATTATTTGCCTTCCCCTCAACATGGAACGATCTTCCTACAAATTCTGCAGAAATTTAATGGCCACCGTCTCATTAGACTGCTATAGTCGGTTAAGGTAGGCAATCCATCCCGCTCTTACTAAAATTTCGCGTGCAGCGTCGGAGATCATTAACACCTGCGGTTCACTGCGTATTGATCTGCCTCCCATTTTGTTCAAGCTTAGCACACTGTTACTTTTTTTCAGAGCAAAACACAGAGATGGCGATGGAACAACAAGCTGTGCATATTGGGAAATATCAATATCGTTAAACTTGCTATTCTCGAGTTTTGATGGAGTCATAGTACCTCCAAATAAGGAGTTGACACGTATGCCAGTATATTATGGAGATCACCCACGCCCCCTAGAAATGTGATAGGCTGTCCTCGGCTGGCAAATAAATGAGCAACATGCTGGACTGCAGTCGTACAGTAAAATAAAGACGTATATATCCATGACATGATTACAAAAATCAGCGGATTACTGAAATCGAGGCTTATGGTGGAAATCACAAATAGATATGGAAATGTCGTGATATGATGTGAAAAATAGAGGATAGGATAGCTGACATAAGTAAAAGTTCTTATGTGGTCATTATCCACTTTAACCATTATGATTGATTTATAAATGATTTTTCATGTATAAAAGGTTCGAAAGGGTTATATAACATAGTCTCATTCCAAATCAATATAAAGATACAAGAAGAAGGGTTTATAATGACTATTGGTATATGAAAAGTATGACTTCAATATCATTAGCAGAGCTCTATTGCCCACAGGTGTCCATAACCTGGACAGAGTTGCTTATTTCACTTGTGGAACCATAATCCTTCATGTATGCCTAGGAAAGTGTTGTGTGATGTCAGAATAGAGGCCATTGTACTGGATTGGTAACCAGATGAATCACAATGCCATTCACCAGGAAGGAGTGAAAGGTGGGCAGGCTGACTTGTGATGAGACCTCTTGTTCCAAGGACTTTTTATTTTTCTGACATGCCTCTTGGATCATATCCCTGGTGTGGTGGCCATAATGGGAATGCCACTTCACTTGCTTCCTTATGATCATGGTAGGCTGGCTCTTGATGAGACCCCCTATCCTTCATCTAACAAATCATGTTAGTAATCCTATAGATATATATTTTTCTCTTTTTCTTTTATTTTATTTTATATAGCACTTTCCTATTTATATACATAGGGTGGCTTAACACTCCTTAAGAGTAGGGATGGTGGAAGAAGTTTGAACATCTCAATAGAAGAAAATATGCTCTTACTCTTATTCAATAATAATGATCAAAGAGAATTATGAAGTTTTAAGAAAGAACCAACATGATAAAAATAATCAATCAAATTGGTTTTAGTGAAAATAAAGACAACAAAGTGATATAAATAGTTGTGTCCTTTCCTCTTTTTTCTTTATCAATTCAAAGCAATTTCTCTAAAGATAACGATTTTTCTTTGGTTTGCTGATTTCCGTATCCTCTAGCTTTTGTGTTCTTGTATAAATGTATAGTTGTGTCTTAAATGAACCATCATTCACAAAAATCCTCTAAATGATGAAACACACACACACGAAAACAAAAAAAATGCACTCAAAAAGTGTTGTTACTTAGATGGAACAACTGCTGTTCCTTAAGAGGGACAACAAAATAACATCTGCACGCAAAAACCATGGTTCCTTTAAGAGGAATAGCAAGAAAAAGAAAAAAATACCCTCGGAACTGCTATTCCTTAAGAGGAACAACAGTTGTCCCTTAAACGGAACAACAAATAAAGCAAGTGCGAAATAAAATACCGCTCCTTTGGCGAAACAGCTTAAGATCATCTGAAATCGAAACTGTTGTTCCTTCGGAAAGAACGACAGAAAGAAAAAAATGCGAAGGAGAGCTGTTCCTTTAAAAGGAACGACAAAACAATCTAGCGGAAGTGTTGTTCCTTTGAAAAGGAACAACAAAACAATCTGGCAGAAATGCTGTTCCTTCAGAAAGGAACAACAAAAATGCGGAAGTGTTGTTCCTTCGGAAAGAATCAACAAAAAGACGGAAATGCTATTCCTTCGGAAAGGAACAGAAAAATGCAAAAGTGTTGTTCCTTCAGAAAGGAACAGCAAAAAGACGAAAATGTTGTTCCTTCGGAAAGGAACAACAAAATTCAAAAGTGTTGTTCCTTTGGAAAGGAATAGAAAAAAAATGAAAGTGTTTCAAAAGTGTTGTTCCTTCGGAAAGGAATAGCAAAAAGGCGGAAATGTTGTTCCTTCGGAAAGGAACAGAAAAAATGAAAGTGTTGTTCCTTCGGAAAGGAACAGAAAAAATGAAAGTGTTGTTCCTTCGGAAAGGAACAGCCAAAAAATGAAAGTGTTGTTCCTTCAGAAATGAAAAACAAAAAGGCGGAAATGTTGTTCCTTCAGAAAGGAATAGCAAAACGCAAAAGTGTTGTTCCTTCGGAAAGGAACAGCACAAAGAAAACAAAAAAAATGCAAAAATGCAAAAATCTGTACAGGAAGTAGTTTATACAAGTAAAAAAGAAAAACTTATGTAGAGAATTTTAAAACAATGAAATTATTTAGTGAACCAATGTCGAGGAAGGATTATTTTCCTCAGCAAGAATCTGCATATCAGAATCTTCCCGGAGCTACTGGTAAAAGGATTCCCGAGTAAGCAGTTTATGGTATAGTCGCACTCGGTGGCCATTTGCTTTAAAGGTATGTCCAGATCTGTCAATAGTAGTCAAAGTAATGGTGCCATTGTCATGCACTTTCTGGATTTCATATGGTCCAAGCCATCGAGTCTGAAGTTTTCCCGGAAAATCCTGAAACCTGGAATCGTATAGGAGTGCCCAATCTCCTTCGTGGAAGATTTTCTTTTTGATCAGGGCATCGTGCCATTTTTCTCTCTATTGTTGGATTAATGCAGTGTGTTGAAGAGCTAAGAGCCTAATTTCATCTAGCTCATTAATTTGTTGTAATCTATTAGTCTGGGCCTCATTTAAATCTAGACCGATCTCTTATGCTGTTCTTAATGTTTGTATTTCGAACTCTATTGGAAAGATGGGTTCCTTTCCAAATACTAGCTAATATGGTGAATAACCGGTGGTGTTTCTCCATGTTGTTCGGTATGCCCACAAGGCTTCCGGTAATCTTGAAGCCCAATCATGTCTGTGTGATGCAATGGTTTTTGTCAATATTGCCTCTATCACTTTATTCGTGCTCTCTACTTGGCCATTTGCCTGTGGGTGATACAGAGTGGTAATTTTGTGCTGAATGTGATAATTTCTTAATGTTGCAACAATTTTATTACCTACAAACTGTGGTCCTCTGTCCGTGATTATGTCCCTTGGGAAGCCATATCGCACAAATATTTGGAACAGGAAATGAATCACAGAGTCTTCTGTAACTCTTGGAAGTGCGTCTACTTCAACCCATTTGGTAACATACTCTGTTGCTACTAGAATATATGTTTTCTGATTTGATGATGGGTTGATCAGACCAACAAAATCGAGCACCCAATGCTCAAATGGTTCGATTATTAACTATGGGTTTAAAGGCATTTCTTTGGACTGTCGAGGGAATCCTGCTCTTTGGCAACTATCACAGGCTTGAACAAATTTCTTAGCATCTTTGAAGATTGTGGGCTAGTAACAACCTATTTGCAAAACCTTGTGACCAGTCCTTCGATTTGCGAAATGTCCACCACACGGTCCGTCATGACAAGCTTTCAGAATGTCAAATATTTCGTCTTCACGGATGCATCTTCTGATGTGCATATCTACCCCTGTATGAAATAGGTAGCCCCCAATCCAAGAAAATCGGGTACTACGTTGCACAATCTGTTTTCATTCATTGGGGGTTAGATGCTTTGGTAATTTTCCTATTGCTAAATAATTTGCAACATCAGCATACCAGGGTGTCTTGATAGTAACAACAAACAAATTTTCATCTGGGAATTGATCTTCGACTGCTGTTGCGTCCACTGGCTTCGGCATTCACGAGAGAAAGCCAGCTACAAGATTCTCTTTTCCAGGTTGATCTTTTATTGTGATGTCAAATTCCTAAATTAAAATCAACCATCTTGTTACTTTACCATTTGTAATAGATTTATTTGCTAAATATTTTATTGCAGAGTGATTTGTATATAAAACAACAGGATATCCAGTGATATAATGCCTAAATTTATTTACAGCATGTATTACAACTAAAAACTATTTTTCAGTAACGGTATAGTTTAGCTCAGCAGAAGACAAATTCTTGCTAATATAATAAATTGCATATGATTTTTTGTCTTCTTCCTGCCCAATAACTACTCCAATAGCTGTGTCTGAAGCATATGATGAAATTTGAAATGGCAGGTCCCAATTTGGGCCTCTGAGCACTGGGGTTGTTGACACAAGATTTTTCAGATCCTCAAAAGCACGGTCGCATTTATCTGTCCAAACAAAATCAACATTCCCTGTCAGTGTGTATAGAGGTGCAACTATTTGAGAAAAATGTTCTATGAATCTCCTATAATAACCAGAAAATCCTAGAAAACTGCGTACCTCTGTCTGTGTGGTAGGAGTAGGTATTAACAAAATTATTTGAATTTTGGCCAGATCTACCTGTATTCCAGCCGCTGAGATATAATGACCTAGGATGAGCCCTTCGGTCATCATCATATAGCACTTTTCATGGCTCAAGCAGAGCCTGGTGGTGATACATCGTTGCAACAACTTTTCCAATGTGTCTAGTGATGGCTTAAAATCATCTCCGTATGGTGTGAAATCATCCATATATACTTCGAGCCCTTCATTTATTAAATATGAAAATATGCTGAGGATGGCCCTCTGAAATGTAGCAGGGGCATTGCATAGGCCAAAGGGTAGGACTCTATAAGCAAATGTTCCCTAGGGACAGGTAAAAGTAGTTTTATCCTGGTCTTCAGGGGCAATTTGAATCTGAATCTATCCACTGAAGCCATCCAAGAAAGAAAAGAATTTCTTTCCTGCTAATGTGTCTAATACCTGATCAATGAATGGAAGGGGAAAGTGGTCTTTCTGTGTTGCTTTGTTTAATACACAAATCCTCCACTTTCCATTCTTCTTTGGTACCACTACTAGTGGAGAGAACCACTTGCTATCGAAGATTGAATAAATAAAGTTTACATCCAAAAGTTTTTGTAATTCAGCGTTCACAATATCTTTGAGGTGAGGGTTGAGTCTCCGTTGGGGTTGGCGAACGGGTCTAACATCGTTTTCTGTATATGTGGTGTGTACATAGCTGGGGATCGATTCCCTTCATTTCTAGATAACCCCATGCAAAACCTTCCTTATATTTTCTCTGTAGTTGGACCATCTTTTCTTCTTGTTCAGGAGTCAGGTTATTGTTAATGTTCAAGGTTTTTCCTGGCTCAATCTCTATAGTTTTGCTATTTGAAACAGAGGTAGTGGGTATTGTTTGATCATGAGTGTCTTTGAGGGGATCTTCTTCTAGTTCATTGTCAAATGCTGCCTCTATCATGTGACATTGTACATGGGATCTGGATTCAGCTTGGTTAATGAAGTTGTTAATAACATCATCCTCTGTTTGATCTTTAAAATCAAGGGCATCTTCTATGGTTAATGGGGACCTAATGTTTTTTGTGAGGTATGATATAGGTTGTTTGTTAGTTTTTATTATTGTTACACTTGGTTGGGCTGGAGGGTATAGAGCTAGATTCTTGATATTACTCCCTCTAGTTATGGTCATACTGCCTTGTCGACAGCCGATGTAAGTATCAATAGTTGGAAGCCAAGGTCTACCTAAAATTAATGGGTGTCCATCGAGTCAATTTTTGGGGTTGATTATCCGAAATTTGGCAGGATATTGCCAGGAATATATGGATACCATTACATCATTGAGTGTATCTTCTGGCCTAACTACTAATCGGTTAGCCGGTTCTAATAAGGTGGAGGTTGGTTCCACTGATATAATGCCCAGATTTTGACAAGTGGTGGTTGTTAAAATATTAATTGCAGCCCCTAAATCAACTAGGGCATTTGAAAAGGTTTGTCCATTGATTTGCATCGTCACTATAGGATTCCCTGGGTCTTCATATTTGACAGGTGCTTCTCTTCCTGATGACAGATCAGATAGGGTGCCAACTACTTGGACGGTTGCGTTAGTTGTTATTATCCTCTTTGGCTTCCTTATACATAACTCTTTGATGGTTTTTGCATATATTGGGACATCTTGGATAGCTTGGAGGAGTGGAATTTTTATACACAAGTTTCTTAGTTCTCCCAGAATATCAAAGTTAGCATGTTCTATAGATTGTGGTATGATTAATCGTTCTGGGAATGGGGGAGAAGATGTGGTTGCTTGGTCATGAGTTTGTTGTCTAACCACATCTTCTTCTTGTAATGGTTGTTCTGTGGGTAACTAATTTTCAACTTGAGCATTTTTATCTCCCTCAGTTTCTATTATGCGCCCAGACCTTAATTGAAGGTTGTTGTACTCCCTTAGATCGGTTTCTAGTTCTGGTGTTTCGATTATCTGAACAAATTGAACTGGTATATTATTTGGGTTTGGGTTGGGTTGGGCTAGGAGTTGAGGTCTTAAGTTGGACTGGGGATTTTGTTGTAGTGTATATGGCGCTGGCAGTGTGGGTTGAGGGAGTGGGATGGTTCCATCTAGCTGATTCATCAAGCTTTTCCAGTTTGACTGCCAGGATTGACTCTGCGAAGTGGGAGGGGACCATTGTGTTGGATATGCATTGTTTTGCCAAAATGGGGAAGAGTAGGGAAAATTTGGCCAATTAGGTTGGCTTGTTTAATTTGGCCATGGAGATGAAGGAAATGGTTGTTGTGACCAGTTTGAAAAGGGTGGTTGATTTTTCCACATTGTATTATATTGTTGAGCATGATATTACGGAGGCTGGAAAGAAGAAGATGGATCGAAGGGCATACCTTGTTGTCGTGGCTGCCATTGACGACATTGATTGGGTAGGTACACTGGTTTTGATTCTCCCTCTGATTACTTGTACACTTCTTTCAAACCCGGGAGTGAGGGGCAGTTCTCTGTGGAGCGTTCTTTTGTACAAATATCACAGACTTGAACTGCATCTAGTGGGCACTCTTTATGGTTGTGTTTCTTTCTGCATCTCAGGTAGAATATTGCTAGATTTTTCTCTGCTTCTGCTTGTTTCTGTTTAGCTTGCATAATATCAAGCTACGTTGTCAGAGTCCCCAATATATCAGTTTTGAAATTCTCCAGTAAATTCCTGATTTCTACGCGGGTTACTCCTCCACCAGAGATCTTGCTATCCCTTGTGAGCATGTCACGTTCCGCTGGTTTTAGCCTTGTACTGCCTCGTGAACTCCTGATGCACAAATCAATAATGTCAGTAAAATTTTCTTGATAGATGTCACATTTTCCCATAATATTTAGTGTTTCAACCCATTGTTCCTTCATCCCTTTAATTAATGTCATTTTTAATACATTGTCAGGTAAGGGTAATGATGCATAAGGAGATCTCTGAAGATTATACTGAAAATGTTCAACATATTCTTCTAGTGTCTCATTAGGTCTAGCTACCATCTGAAATATTTCATCCTTTAACTCTCTAGACCTACAATAATCCTGATATTTTTTCAGAAAAGCGCCTTTCATCTAATCCTAGTCGTTTATAACACCTCCACCTAACCCCATAAACCATCGTAAAGAAGCCCCCTTTAATGTAGAGGAAAATAATTTTATCTTTTTGGGATCGGTGGTATAGTCATACCCTCGGCACAGTACATCGAATTTAAATAAAAATGCATCTAGATCTTCTGATTTTAGGCCATGGAATGTAGTAATATGCTGGAGAGGAATGGCCTTCATATGTGCATTAATTATAGTATCTACAATGGGATATTACAGTGTGGAGGTTTGGGCGGTTTGCTGGTTCTGGGCCATTTGGTCAAATATATACCAATATCCTTCTGGGATTTCTAGGAGAGTATTCCTAGGCTGGCTAGAAGGACCAAGAATGGCCTTAACAACACTTCCTTTGTCTGGGATGATGAGAGTTCCTTGCTGAACTAATATCTGGGGGGATCTTAGCTTTTCATGTTCTTCAGCTTTATTCTAGATGATTTTGACATCACTTTCCTTATTTGGACTGCTCAATGGCTGAACTAATCCAAGAGGAGATCTTGGTTCTTCGGTTTCCCCTATTTCTCCTCCTCCTTCGCAGAGATTACTAAGGTTCCCTTCTTGTAAAAATTTGGGCTAGAATTCTTAATTTCTTGAAAATCGTGCTCCTCTGTTTGGCTATGCACCTCAGCAAAGGCTACAGATGGTGATTTTGTGGCCTGAAGGGAACTAGTAGGTTGTCTAAAAGCAACTTTTCTAGGGCCTATTGACGGCTGAGATTCTGCTTTTTTAAGGATATCGTCTATAAAGGTCGATCGGCCAAGGGTCACCGGTCCCTTAGGTTTATCAGGCTTGGGTAGTGGCTTTGGATTCTTTTCAAGATTTTTCTGCTTAGTCATGCACACAAATCAAATACTTATTTCTACCCAAAATAATCAACGAATCTATAGGAAAGCAGGTGGGTGAGTAGGGCTATTACATGCTCCGTACGCAGGTTCTTACCTTCTGTTTTTAAAACCCAACTCTCTCCTAGCAAGTACTTACACTACTCTCTTTTCAAAAAGAAACAAATGGCTACACTTTCCCCAGCAATGGCGCCAAAACGTTGAGCGATAAAAAGGTGTTTTTTTAACCCCTATTTACCCTACATTAATTATCTATCTAGGTATGATTTTTTATCTCAAGATTGTACTCAGTCTGAGGCGGTCATTTGTTCAAGAGTAATTCTTGCAGTATAGTGCTTACAAAAGTAAATGAATGTTGGAAACAAAATCTAATTGTAATGGAAAGAAACTTAAATGCTTTATAACTAAATCATTCACTCAAGAAACTACAGCAATCATTAGTCAAGGATGCAGTAATGATAATTCTTTCCTTTGTAAACTGATGTAAATGAAAATCAATCATAGGCAAGATCTTCAATCTGAGAACTTAGACAGTGGTAGTCAATGTTCGTTACAGTTGTAGATCTTTCTATCCACACTCAAGTAAATGCTGGAAATAATAAAAGGAACAACAACCAATTCTATTGAAAAGATCAAACAACAAAGCTTAATCTACAAGAATGAATTAAGCAGCAATCTTAACCGAAATGAATTGAATAGAAATCTTTAAATAATAAAGAAATTTAACAACAATCTTTAACTAAGAAAAGAATTGAACAACAATCTAAGAAAGGAACAAAAAACCTAATTAAATCTACAGAAATTGAACAACAACTTAATTAAGTGTAAACACACAGCAAATCTAGAGTAATTGAATTAGTAATCTTATTCTAGCATAATGGACATTAACCACAGTTATAAAGGAACGACAATTGCAGTTATAATGGAACATCGGTTAACTAAATGAACAACAATCACAATTGTAAGTGAACCGTAGCTAAATGAACAACAATCACAATTGTAATTGCACAACAATATCAATCTGTAAATGAATAGCAATAGCAACTATAAATGAACAACAATACCAATCTGTAAACGAATAGCAGAATCCAAATTAGACAGTGCAATATTGTTTTAGAGTGAAAAACATAACATTTTTAGTTGTGAATAATAATTTTGCTATTCAATTACGATTTCGATATAACAGAGCAATTCAATGAAATGTTTAGAAATGAAAGATTACTTAATAAAGCAAGTTAAGGAAATGCAAAGAAAATCAAACTACACACGACTGTAATCGTAAAATAATGATACAAGAAGCAAGTGATCCACTAGGGTTGGGCCCTTAGCCACCAGGGAAGCACTGATGCGGTTACTCCAGGATCAGATAATGGAACAACACCTGAGTTATATATTAATCATAAATGACAGAGTTACAACTATCGCTTTTTAAAGAGAGTCGATGATCAAAGTTAAGATTACAACAATAAGTTCTACAAATTGACAATAATATCTTCCCTCTAGGCTACCAGCATTGTCCCTTTTTATAATGGCCAGGTGGAAGTATAAAAAATACAATTAAGTCTTGAAACAGCGATCCCTTAGGATCAAAGGATCTTGAGGGATTTGCCATATCTTTGATCTCCAACTTATCGTTTTGTCTTCTTGCGCTGATGCTGCATTTTCTCTTCCTTTTGCGGGACCATGCGCTCCGATCTTGATCTCCTCATCTGGATACGGCTTCCTATCAAAGGGACAATAGTTGCTTCTAGTTTTTCTTTCTCTCCTGAATAGTGATTTTCCATTTTCTTCACTTTCTATATAGAAAAGGACAATAATTAGTCATTTTGCATTAATCACAAATCTCCTTAATTTTATCATAATTCTTTAACATATTATCATCTTAGAATGTAAAAAAGTTATGATTCAAAGGAAAATAAAGAGAAATAAATGGTAAATACATACCTTTTCCAATGCTCAACACACGATTTGACCCTGTGCACATCGCTACGTGCACCTGTTAGTCCCTCGCAACCTGTGGTGCTGATTCCTTGCAACCCTACTAGCGGTGCGACCCGTATTATATCCAAGTTCCTTGCTATTTAATATGTTATTACACGATTACTTTACTTATTTGTGTAAGAATGATGATAAATTAATAGTATATCTAGCAATCATATAAGTGCACGTAATAAACAAAACAGTATAAATGTAAAGAAGGCAATATGCAGCAGATGCACAAAAATTGGAATCAACTTTTCTTTATTTATTTTTCATTCAAGATTGCAGACTTGACACCGCCCTGCGCGCTCAGGTGGAGGGGTCTGCACACTCAGCTGCAGACTCTACTAGGCCTCTACGCACTCAGCTGCAGAGCCTCTTCCTACTACTACAACTCAATACACTTACACTCTTACTCTATGCTCGAACTATGCATATTCATCTATCTCTCCAATGCTATCTTTACAACTTAGAGCCTCGCTCTATTTATACAATCCCATGGTCCGCGGACCATGGGTAGGCCAACATGACATTACATTACTTTACAATACTTAGGGTGGATAACCCTATGACTCAACCTATACTTCAGGCTCCATGCCCGCAATTCACATAGTTTTACAATACATTTGACCAAAATTTGGGCTTTGAGCCCCAACACATGCTGTGGGGGGATTTCATGCCCAATAGACCCCCAACACAATCATCGTGACTCATCCCGAGTCACTCTGTTGGTGCAATGATCTTGGCTCAGAGCCCCTCTAACTGGTCCCGTACTGCTCGAATGTCCACGATGCACTGTTCTGCGGTTTGTTGGACCTACTGCATGTGCTCTTTCGATGCTTCTTTGTGAGGATCAACTGCCTGCCTTAGCGCGTATAGTCCCTGCATCTATGCGAGATTGCCCTCGATATCTGCCGTAATGGTGAAGGCCTCATCAATCCATGGCTGGACGCACACTGTGATAAGTGCCTCTTTCTGTCTTGCAGCATCCACCTGCTCTTTCAGTGCCCTGGCTTGCTGCATCTTTGCCAACCATGAGTGAGGATGACTTTACACACAGTTCCTCTTACATTATCGTATTTCTCCTGAAGCTCGCGTGCCTTTTCCAGGCGCTATATGTTGGGGTCCTCCTGCAAGGATGTGAGGATGCCAAAGGTTTGGTCCAACACACTGGTATAGTCCTGCACTGCCCGTCCAATTTCTTTCAATCCCGTTTGAATAGCGCTAACGCGCTGCTCTCTAACTTTCGAAGCAGTGGAAGGCTACGCCTTTAGCCGCAGCTTGGCAATCTGAAGATTCAGCTCCAGCTGCACACGTGTGGTTTCCTCACGCGCATTTCTAACTCCACTTGCCACATAGTGTATCTGCATTTCTGTTGGTAGGTCTACAGCGATGGATAACTCTGGGACTCGCTGGCATGCTTCATCAACTATCTTCACTATCTGCTGGTTTTGTGACACCAGTTCGTCATGCTACAGGTTGAGCTATTCGATGTTGATCTTTCTCTCACTCATCACTGGAATCGTGCGGCCCTTCCTGGCGTGAAGCTCTGCTGTTATGCCATCTTGCAGTTGGTACAATGTGTCTCATGG
The DNA here is from genome assembly GCA_031772625.1 of Pinus tabuliformis. Taxonomy (NCBI): domain Eukaryota; kingdom Viridiplantae; phylum Streptophyta; class Pinopsida; order Pinales; family Pinaceae; genus Pinus; species Pinus tabuliformis. The sequence goes on along the minus strand of CM062809.1, from coordinate 669,668,196 downwards.
AAGGGCAGCCAAATTAAGGCCAAGTCTCTTGATCCTGCCAACCGCAACTCTGTCGACCTCATTTTCTACTATTTGCGCCTCTTCCTATAGCACTATGGCATTAGCCATCTTTGCACATAGTAGCTGCTCTGCCGCTAATGTGCCTCTTGCGCCATAGGTGGCTACGATTCCTTCCTGTGGGGCTGCACCTATAGTTCCTGCAGCTGCGCCCTTAGGGCCCCCAACATAATCTGCTACTCCAACATGGCTTCTTGGAGCGCTTCCTTGGTGACCTCGTGAACCGTGTCACCGATTTCATAGAGGTCGCCTTCTGTTAATGTGATCGGGTCGATGGCCAATTTGGAGGCCTTGACCTTTTTCCATGGACCCAATCTCTCTCTGATGCGCGACCTTTTCAGTTGGGTGGAAGGTGTGCCTAGGTTCACGCCTTCTTTTACCAGGTTTGTGTCCTCTGCCTCATTTCATGTAGACAATTTCGGGCCATCTTCTTCTTGCGTTGTTGTGGCCCCTACTGTCTGCGCTGCTACTGGTGCTTCGGTGACCTTTGCCTGCTCCGTGGATGCCTTTGCTGCCTCGTGGACAACCCTTACCTCCGTGGACACTTTTTCATTGCGCCTCTTCTCCGCCAACTTCATGAAGTGCAACTTGGCCTCATCCTTTCGTTTCTGTGCTATTGTCCTATCTAGCCCTGCCAGATCTAGGGTGCGCCACTCGGGAGGCCATGATTCTAACACTGAAAAAATTGGATCATCAATGAAGATGAAGGGGAGTTTGGTCCATTGCTGCGCCTAATCCTTACACGCCTTGATGTAAATATTATGCATGTTTGCCTTGAAGTCTGAAAAGCTCCGCAGACTGTTGTGCACTGTGGGGGAAAAGCACGACCTTCTATTGATCCACATCTAGATGCTTGCCTCCATGAGCACCGAGAAGATATTTGTCTCGCGAATCCACTTGCGTCCTTGGTAGCCTAGAGCGACGTGTACTTTGTGGCCTCTGGTAAGTCCTGTTCAATGCCCACGTACTGACTATCCTTTGGCAGTTCTCCTGTTACCAGCAAAATGGAAAAGAGCAACCATGCGTAGTGGAAGGTTTTTCCCTGCTCCTGGGCTTCCTTACAGTTGGTCAAGAATTCCTCATAGAGGAACTCAGCCTAGTTGAATTAGACCCCCTCTATGCATTGTTTGGCCAACACAACTACCAGCGCAGGTACCTCGTCACCGCGGCATTTTCTCATTACCTTCCTGGCCAGGATTTGGGTGGCTACGCGCACCCCTTTATCTTTGATGTTGTTGATTGCATAACCCATGTTTTTCTTCTCAAGCTTATATTTTTTCTTCATGGCCTCCGTGAGAGCCAAATCTCCACTTTTTCCTGCTATCACCACGGGGTCCTTTCCCTTATAGGGGAGTAGGGAAATTCTATGGATGAGATCCGCTGTGATGGAAATAGGCTCCTCCAACAATAATTACCCATCGTGCACCAGGAAAAGCAGCTGCCTGATGATGAAAATAGTAATGAGCGAGCGGTGAAAGTGTGGAATCCACAAAATATGAAGTAATTCGGCCTTCTCCACACCGCGCAACTATTTTCACAGTTCTAATGTTGTGACTGGCCCCTACATGCTTTGCTTCATGAGGCTCTTCGTCTCTAAGTGTGGGAACTTCTCGCTATTTGCAAGGTCCTAATATTCAAACTTCATTGTGGGCATGCAGCCTAGGTGCAAGCCCTCAAACACAATTCCATCAGGGAGGAGCAGGGTCTGGAGTGCACTCTTGGTGGCATCCAGATCCTTGGGTATCTTAGTTTTCCCTTTCCACGGAGGGACGTACTCGGGAAATTTCGCTGTAGAGCGCACCGGCTGGATGTCCTCTTCCATGTCCTCTACTTCCTCTATCTCATTGACGAGAGCTTGTAGGTCCTCCTCCTCGTCATCTATCTCAATGGTGACAGCCTTGCCCTTTTCTTCCATTGAGAGTTTACTGAACCGCAGATTCCTCGGGGACATGCGAACTGGTCCCGCTGCCTGCTTATCTTTCTTGGGCCTCGGTGTCTGAGGCGATTTCAGGATTTCTGGCACGACCCCAGTATCTTCGGGAACATCATGTACCGTGGGGTTCTACGCGGCCTCGTCGGTGGTTCCTTTTGCAGAGCCCAAACCTCTCCTGGTAGCTGCCATCCTGTTTGAACTATCTGTGGTTGTTCGCGAACTTCGACACTGAAATATCACTCGGTGTTGAACACTCTGTGTTCTAATCAGCTGCTCAAGTCTCAAGTGAACAAGTGTTGTCTCGTGGCTAGCCCCTGGAGTTTTATAGCGCCTTTTGAATTTAAATTCGACTGTTCCCCCCAATTCTGGGCCATCAATGCTTTCTTGGCGGTAGATTGTCCCAAATCTTTCCCTTAATTCGTGTCTTAAATGCCCGTCGCTCGCTCCCTTTTGCCTTAAATCAGATATCCCATCATCAATAGTGACACCAACGGTCGCTTCCCAACCTACCCACGCGGCAACGTAGCCCCCTGTGCGTGGGTGCAAACCTTGCAACATGCTGATTCTGCGCGCACCTCCCTCATTGTGCAACTCCCCAACAGACTCTTTTATAGTCCCGCGCTCTCTTTCAACTGCCTGGAGCACTGAGATTGTGCTCCCTATGGCTAGTTAGGTGGTCTCACCACCTGCGCGAGACTTCAACTCGGCTTCCAGTATAGTCCGCGGAAACTCCTTAATTGCCTTCGTGAAAGCTGACGCCGCGCGTTATACTGTATGTAGTGTGCTCCCTGGTTACTGCGTTTGGTGAGGTGCGGTCGTAGCCATGGTAGCAGAGTCATAAATTCTCGGCGACAATATTCTAATCCAGTGGTATGATCGTCCGCACCTTGTTTTGTCATCCTTGGTTTATTGACGAGACATTCTTGCTTGACCTCATTTTCTAGCCTTTTGATCTCGACATCCATCAAAATGCTTTTCTTCCTCAGTCGTGCTCGCTCTTTTTCGAGTTCGCGGAGTCGAAGGTTCCCTCGCTGAATGGTTTCCTGAATCTTTATGTGTTCGACCTCGCGTAGCTGTGTGATTTCTTCATCTTGGGCTTTGCACACTGTTATGACTGCGGAAGCTCTTACGGGTGGACTCCTCTTTGCATTCTGTTCAGAAATTACGATCTCTACTCAGTTCTGTACCTTTGGGATCGTTTCCGCGGTCAGGGTTTTGCACATGGTCCTATAAGCCCATTGAACCACTGGTATGTGCAGGTCCCAATCAGTGTATCTTGCCTGATGAACCCTGTTCAGTACTTCACACACCCTATCGAATGTTTCTTTATGGATACTTGGTAGTGTGCATCGTCTTTCCTGCGGCTGCGATTTTTTCCGATTCTCTATCCTGGGAGTGGTGTGCGCTTGTGCGGGCTGTACAACATATGTACATACCCATTGGGAAAGGTGGGTGTACAAGTTGTGTCGCCCCTGCTGACTGGCTTGTGTTCTGAGCTAGGGTTTTCTACATCATAGGCGCATCATTCTTCTGCATCCATGCTAGTTCTCAAAACTTCCCTGATGCGTACCCCGCCATCGTGCGGGCATCGCACGCAGTGCCCACTTCGGTGCATCGAACCGCTGTTGTTCTGGTACTACGATTTCAAATTTGCTTAGGAATTAATCCACCGTGGTCAGCCCATCATATGTCGGCAAATCCCTGCCTCTGTTTTCATGCAACGCAGTGATCTAACCATCATGTTACAATTAAGCGTTGTTACTTTGTGTAGCTAATTCTGCCATCGCTCTATCTCTTTGTCTGAATTCGAGGTGCAGGAGCTTTCACGGTCCCACGAAATCCTTCCATTTGCAGTCGGATTCACCCATTCCTCTTCCCGCGTAGTTATCTTGTAAATACAATCGAGATCGTCATCACTATCGTTGTCGCGCACCGGTTCAATGTATCGCGCTCCTTCGACTGGATCTAGTGGTACTACTACGCATAGTGACTTTTTCTCAAAGATAATTTTGTGCTTCCTCAAATTTATGACTCCATTCATATTAGTGCCCTAGTCTATTCCTAGTAGCATGGGATAGGGATTACTATCATCCATAATATCTATAACTTCAAAATCCACCTACGCACTGGCACCTTCAATAGCTACTATTACCCCTTGCAATATTCCCATGGGAAAGCTCTTCTATTGGTTCACCATTTGTAACTGAATAGGAGACCACTGTAGCATGGGTCTGCCCATGCATTCCCATGTTTGTTTTGGTAGTACATTCACACCCGATCCCAGATCTGGGATTACTTGATCCATTTCATACTCGCTGATTTGCGCAGCAAACCTCATTTCCCTTCCTGTGCGCAAAGCATTCTTTCCAAGTTTTCGGACCACGCGCGGTTCTCCTGACCCTGCACACCTAGTGATAATTTCCTATAGTCCTTTAACTTCCTTGCTGTCACATAGAAGTTTCATGTATGTCTCTAGAAAGGTAGTGAGCATTGAACGATCCATCCCTGGTTCTAGTTGATCCTTACTACCTGAAGTGGAGGCCTCCGTGAAGCTCTTCTTAGCTTCCATGAATGTCTCCTTCGCGCGTTCCAAATCAAACTCTGATTCCTTAGTAGGAGCCTTGCGAAGCCATGCACTTTCTTCTGGCTGCTTACCTTTATCATCGCTAGTGGTCACACCGCTCCTGAGCATCATGTTTACATTTGGGTCTTCTTCGCGCAGTTCAAACCTCATCATCTACAAATTCTAAGTCAGAGGGGGCTGAAGTACCCCTTTTTCGTGTAGTCTCGCTATCAGAGTAGGGCAGTCTTCTACCTCGTGATCAAACTAAGTACAATACAAACATGATTTCCTCGTCAGGTTTGTACAATCACGGGTATAGTGCCCTGGCCCTCCGCAATTATAACAAATTAACTGTCTGCAACCCCTTCCTGGTTCCATTCCACTTCGACCTCAACCGCGCCCCTGAAATCTAGTGTACATCATTCCTGCATTCGGGCCAAGGGCTCACATTTTTTTCTGCACCCTGTAAGCAGGAGTCTGATCCATCATTAGTTCGTAGCTTCTACAAGTGCGCTCATCATGGCCTAGTGACCTATAGAAGTTACAAAACAATTGCTAGGACATCTGCATATATTTCTGCAATAGATGACAAGTATCCGTAGTGTGTTTTCCTCCTATATGATAGATCACGCACCATAATGCAGTCATCGCACTTGGCTTTGCCTGTGCCTCAGGTCTTAATGACATCGACCTTCCTCCTGCCAAGTAGTTCGCGAACACTGGACAATGGTCCTTGTCATGCCCTCGGCCTTTGCATTTTATACACCATACCTCCTCGCACACCTTTGGCCAAGGTGTCCTATCCTATTTCAAACTTTGCATTTATAGACACAGATTTTGCAGTTGCACATGGATTTGTTGGACTCCCGGACCAGGGACTTGTATAGGGGTCTCATGCAATCTCATTGCCATTTCTAAAGCTTCGGCCTGGGTGGAAAGTTTTTGCTTTGACAACGCCATCCTTGAGTTTGGTGTTAGTGATGCTACAAACCATGCGCGGTGTTGTCCATGCGTCAACGTCATGTTGGCTTCGTGAATCATACCCTTCAGTGTTTGGTCCAGATCTTAGGGGGTCTCGCCCGGGAGCATCATGATCTCCTTAAACCCGATGATTGATTGTGTTTCCAACTTTGGCCTGCTAAATTCCCTATTCAGCGCGGCTTGGATCTCTGTGATTCCTGCATTTGGATGGTCATTTGAATGCTTGATGTATCATTTTAATGTGCGATCCTACAATGCGCTCACCAGCGTAGCCTTCCTGATATTGTCATCCGCGTTGCCTTGTGCTTCCCATACTACTCTTATAACGAACAAGAATTGATTCGGATCTTCATTCCCTACTCCTCTGAATACCGGTAGTTTGATCGCACTTGCCATACTAAATTGTGGTGGTGGCAGAGGTGGGGTGGGTGGAGATGTAGGTGAGGAGGGTGAGACGGGTGGCGGTGTAGGTGGAGGTGGTAAATGCGGAATGCACTGCCTTATCAGACTGACCACACTTCTTGGAGAAACTTTCGCGAGCTCTTCCTCGCTTTCCCACGAGGGGGAAATTAAGGGACTGGTTTCCAATTCTTCACTACTTCCACTTTTGTAGATCTTCCCACTTTGCGTAGTCCCAAACATTAATTTATTCACATAACCCGCTTTTCACACAATAACATCTTAATCCAAGTGTTCAAAGATTTAATATACTTACCTCGCGGTCCCTTGAGGAAGCATCACTCTGCCTCATTGTAGCTGACGGTCATACCTATCGTGAACTTAGTGATAAATCCTCCTATAATTCGGTCGAGCCAATGGTCCACAGCTCGTGCGATCTTATCTCCTAACGCCTCTATTCTGCGCAATAATTCTGGAGTCCACACAATTGGTTTGTCGAGCCTACAGCTTCCCTGACTGTCTGCTAGCTTCGCGATCCACTCATACAACTCAGAAGGAAAGGATGCAAAGAAAATTTCATGGATTTTCGTATATAAGTAGCGCTCCAGCCACTGTTCCTTAGATACTCGTGGATTTATGTTTTCCTGCGACACGAACTCGTGAATCTTCTTGTCCAACCACTCTTTAATTTCTTTCTTTGTGGGATTCTAGTGGTACGACATTAGACATCCCTTATGCAGATCCCAATCCCGGCAACATAACCATTTGTTGGCTTGTATGGGCCTGACCCAGGTTTAGAGGTGATTTAACCAAGAAAATCCCAGTATTACTGGCCCTTTCGGCAACAGTCCATGGAGCGCGAACTGAGGTCTCACACGAAGTAGTATGGGAGGGTGTTAGAACCAAGTTTCCGCACCTTGGGGATGTCTGATGAGCTTTTGGAGGTCTGTGGTTTGACCCTATGTACATCTCTATGTGCACTTGTTAGTCCCTCGCAACTTGTGATGCTGCTTCTGTGCAGCCCTACTCGGGGCGTGACCCATATTATACCCAATTTCCTTTATATTTAATCTGTTATTACCTGATTACTTAACTTATTTGTGTAAGACTGATGATAAATTAACAGTATATCCAGCAATCATATAAGTGCGTGCGATAAATAAAATAGTATAAATGTAAAGAAGGAAATATACAACAAATGCACAAAAATTGGAATCAACTTCTCTTTATTTATTCTTTGTTCAAGATTGCAAACTCGACACCGCCCTGCGCACTCAGCTCCAGGGGTCCACGCACTCAGCTGTGGACTCTACTAGGCCTCTGCGCACTCAGCTGCAAAGCCTCTTCCTACTACTACGACTCAATACACTTAGACTCTTACTCTATGCTCGAACCATGTGTATTCATCTATCTCTCCAATGCTATCTTTACAACTTAGAGCCTCACTCATTTTATACAATCCCATGGTCCGCGGACCATGGGTAGGCCGACATGAGATTACATTAATTTACAATATTTAGGGCAGAAAACCCTACAACTCAACCTATACTTCGCGCTTCGCGCCCGCAATTCGTGGAGTTTTACAATACATTTGTCCAAAACTTGGGCTTTGAGCCCCAACACTTGTTGTCCTATTATGGTTATTCAGAGTTAAGTTTCACAGGTAATGCAGAGGAAAATTCTTGGGATAGAAATATCTTTCAAGATGGCCTTACTGACTATGAAAATGACTTAAAAGTTGTACTAGGGTGATAGAAGGAAATAGTGAAAGGTTCATAATAGAAGGTTGCAACAATGGAATATTTTATTATAGACCTTAGCAAAATACATGAAAGACTCAGAAAAAGAATGCAAGGAAAAATGGAGTGCAATTTAAGGTTATTTGATTAAAATTTATAGGTACTATGAATTAAGTAAATCTGTGTTATAGTAAATAACCAACAACGTCATTCCACTTTTCCAAAATAAGAAGAAACAATTAATGACATACAATAACAAAAACAATAACAAAATGGTTCTTCAAAGTCTTTTTGTAGTGACATTACAAAGATGACAATTATAAAAAAAATTAACTGCCATGAACTTCCTAAACTACTATTGAAAACTAATCTAAGCCCGATTCGGTCCTTGTGAGGACTTGAAATTTAAAAATTAATATACTTTATCTAAAAACTACAAAATACAATGTCCTTCTGAAATATTTCATTAAATAAAACATGTGATTGATTTTCACTCAATGACTTGTGATCCATATGCATGTTCACTTGTAGAAGGTCCAGGTTCAACTGCTTCATTTGGTGACATCAATGCTCTGCATTTCTTCCATATTGAAAATTTTTATCTTTGACATTTAATAAACCTCACATGACCCATCCTGAAATTTGTGATTCTACTGTAGGTTGGTTTCTATGTGAAGAGGGTTTTAATCAACCATAGTAACTTGAAATCCCTCTGCAAATAATTCACAATGGTAGAGCCTTTCAGTATTGTTGTTTTCTCATGAGAGGAATCAATATTTTTCTTTGCCTCAACTAACGGTGTCTCATATGTCTCCCATGGGAGAAAATTACCTTGTTGATCCCAACATGAGGGCAATCCAACTCTCATCCTTTTGTCAAAATATGTATTAAAATTTAAAATAGACTCCTTGATTTTCCCCAATGTTTCCTTTGTGTTTTTTCTATAAAGGTTATTTTCTACCATTTTTTTTTATTTCCAGAACAGGAGTTGTTATGTCTTCCACCTCCATAGCTCTCAATTCTTGAGTTGATTTAGAATTGAGGAAATCAATCATTCTTTTTGCTAGCTGGGCACTTATTTGAGATTTCTCTCTACTAGAAACAATAATCGTTTCTAAATCCCTTACAATGATTTCTCCCCTTCCATAATGACAATGTAATCCCATATTACCTTCACCTATTGTATTCCAAATAATCTCTCTGTCCTGTATAAGAGACACATTTCCTTTCAATTTCTCCTTCAACTCTTTCATTTCATCACATTCTGACTGATAGTTTTTCTAATGTTTTGATGCACTTTCCTTTGCCATATTAAATTGTCTCTCCTTAATCTTTAAATGCTCCTTTGTATCATCCAAAATCTTCTAGATTTTCTTCATTTCATCTTCTGAATTCTTTAGTTTTGTCATGACCTTTGTAAGTTTATCAGTAGGATCTTCGGAATCTGGTTGCACTACAATTGTGCACACATGAGAATTTATTTTTTGCTCCAAGTTTGCATTCAATTCTTTTAAAGTAGCCACTTCCTTATTTCTTTCAAGTAATTCCTGGGTTATGAGCTCCTTTTCTTTCTCAACTTGAGTCACCTCTGGGGCCATAACATGTTCAACTGCAGACAACTTTAATTTCTTCCTCAATGCTTGAATCTCTAATTCTCCCCCCTACAAAAGCTTTTGAACAACATATTTATCTTCAAGGTTTACCCCAAGCTTAACAATTAATTTCTTTAGTTCCTCATTCTGGGTATGCAAAGCTCTAGAATTGGGTTTTTCTAACTTCAGTTGATTTATTACCTTTCCCAATAAAGCTTCTCCTTCACTTGTTGCTAATGATGTCTTCCTCATATCACTGTGAATAAGTTCCACAAATTTCTTATGCATATTGATTTTGTCAGGCAATGGAATATCTGTTGCATCCATAATAAATTTACAGTTTTAAATCCTGTTGTAGAAGAAACTATCAAAGCAGAAGGATGGGAAAAAGAATGTTTGATCTGATTTCTTTCTAAATACATGGTTGATAGTAACATGGTATGGTACTTTGACACTGATTAGGCTTCGAGATGAGAAGATAAATTGTCCTTAATCTTCTTATTTTTCTCTTCAATCTGTTCATATGACCCCTTCAAAATAGTAATAGAGGTACGTCTAGCTTCTTCAAGAATATGAGAGGAAGGTGTGCATCTCACTTCTCCCAATTGTAATTGAAAACCAATTGCAAAAGAGGAATTTTCAACCAAAGGCTTGGATTCCTTTTCATTTCCATGTAATTTTGATTTCTTGGAAATGTGGCTAGTCTCATAATCCAGATCAATGATCTCCTCAATTCCTCTCTTCAATCCTTTCTATGCAAGGTGGGGAGTTTCAATTTCCATCCCCTTCTATGCTTGAGATTGACCACCATTAACTAGTTTTTCTATTTCAGTTCTTGATTCATGTATGTATGGAGAATAGGAATTCTCCACCCTTCTTTTTTAAACAACTTGATGAGGGTCATAGGACCATTTATCTCCTTATTGAAAGTGTGTGTCTTGAAGCATCTTTTCCACTTTCTCCATAGCCTGTATGTTATTAATAATGAGAGACCCAAAAGTTTTGGGAAACTTGAACATGTATTCCTTCTTTTCTGTCACAAAATGAACTTGATCTACATTCAAACTCTTCCTAATAAGATCCAGTGAAAATAATTTCATTGGTACAAAAGATGGGAGTCTACAAGGAGAAAATTCTACTCCATATAATCTAATTTCAACATAATCTTCAAATAGAAACCAGTCCCCCACTTTGACATCCTTACTGAGCTGTAAAAAGGACTAGGCTTTGGGCAAGAGGCATGATGGAACATAATTCTTTATAATGGAATAGACAACTGACATAAAAGAGGAAATGAAATATGAAAAACCCTCATAGTTAGGATGACTTCGTACAGTTTCAGTCCAATTTATCAATGACTATTTTATTTTATAAGGCTCCATTATGTTCAAGCCCAAATGCATAAATTTCTATACATGGACATAGCAGAACAAGTAGATAAACATAGACTGGAATCTGAGACAACCAATAAGATTTAGGTTTGACAATTGAGAATTCAATAAGCCCTCCCAAAAATTTGGTATATTAAGAATCAATTCAGGTTGCATAATCAAATTGAACATTCCTATTACTGCATGATCAATAATAGAGGTATTTTATTTCCCCAAAACCTTGGAAATTACTTGTAAAATTGGTTTAACATCTTCAGCAAAACTATCCAAAAGAAAAAAGGTTGGCTCTAGAGATAAAATGTGTCTAGGTGGCATAAGATGGAAGGGTAAATTGGCATAATCCCCTTCAGAAATTTTTTGAAAACTAGCTACTAGGGTTTCTTCAGAAAAAGAGGTATAACACTTAGAGTATGGAAAATAAAGGGCCTGCTAAATTAATAAGGAAGGGATTTGGAAGATATTTCCCCGCAATGAATTCATTACAAAACATTTCTAATGAAGAAGTCAACCAAGTAATGAATTCTTGGAAAAAGTATGCCTCAGGAACAATTGTAGAGAATAATCGTGATTTTACAACTCTAGAGTATACAGGGGAATCTAATTGACCAACTATGATGTTTTGATGCAACTCCATAAGGTTCAGAGTGCAGACAGGGTGAAATATGCCCTTTTCCATGTCCATAGGAGGAATGTGGATTGAAAAACCCACCACAGAAGTTTTCTTTGGTATTTTTGAACAATTGAGCAAGTGTACACAGTGGATAAATACCTAGAAATTCTAAGTGGATATTGGACTTCAAATTCGCGAGATGACGAAAGAAATTGTACTTTGGTACGCTCCAAAGAAAATATCAGGTAAGTGATTATGAACATAAAAACAAGGTTTTATGGGTAAATATGGAAAAATGGCAGAAAACAGAATTAAATGATGAAGTGACAGATGTACGACATGATGTCGTATTGATGATGTGGAGGTGATGACATGGGGATCTTAGATGAGGTTTCAAGTGATATGGAGGAGTCATATGGAAAATGGTGTAGTGTGATAATCCCACTCACTTGCTGCTGAACGCGCTCACTTGCAATAGACTCCAAAAAAATCCACTTCACACTCACAGGGACACCCTTGGTGGTAAGCAATACCATTCGCCAATGATACCACAAATGATTACAACCATTGATTAGACAAAAGTGGTTTATTGCTAAAACTTCTATGGGGGAACCCAAGCCCATAAGCATCACGCTATTTGTGTTTTCAGGTTTCTCCTGTGGGGGAGGCCTGATGCCACTAATAACATCCCACTCTCAAATTGTGCGATATATAATTTCTTTCTCCGCACGGTCCCACCACTCCATATTGAATGAAATTTAATCCTGTATCACTCTCAGTGTGACATTATTTCTTCGAGAAATCACCATAAACATGTTTTAAACATTATGCCATTTTTTGTTTTGTCATATATATTATTTTTTTTGTTGGATTTCACACACACACACACATATTTTTAATTTTGAACATATCGAAAAAAGAGCTATAACAGGGGGTAGGTGATTTTTCCATTTCCTAACTCTATGCATTTGTTCATTTATTTCAGTTAGGCAGATTCGTAACACAAGCCTCTAGGAAAGTTCGAGTAGCTCTTGTATAGTGGTCATTATAATCCTTGTCATTGTATTGGTCACTAGTCTATGGATAACTCCAAGATGCCATTCTAGCATGGTCGTGCTAGGAGGGGGGTAGGGGAAAGAAGTCAACCCAATCATCCCCACATGGATGCATCGACATTAGTTGAAGTAACTTTAGATCATGGCCCCATTTATCCTAATGGACGAGAAAAAACTCACTAACAAGAGGGGAGGACTAACCGTGATAGGACACCCACATTTGATTCTGAATCTCAAAGTTAAATTCTGATCACGCAAAGAAAACGATAAGAACTAATATAACAAATTCTATAAGCCTAACATGACGATCGAAATGAGATCATTTCTTTTATGAATGATCTCCAAAGAAACCAATGGAATATGTAGGACATTCTAGCACAACTGTTACATAAGAAAAGACACCTGCAAGAAAGTGTGGATAATTTAGATGGTAGATTGAGCCATATGGAACATCATGTCCACTACAAGCTCTAGCCACAACCACCACCCCCTCCATACTAATAACAATAGTAATGATATGTTGTATTTTGATTTTGATGGGTTTTTTGGTATTATAAAGCTCTCCACTTTTAGGTATCAAGATGGTTAAAGCTTAGAATATGTATCTTTTGGAATTTCTTATCGGCCAATAAATTTGGTAAGAGTGAGGAGGGTGGAACATTTTTTATTAGGGAAAGAAGATGTAACTCTGATTTATACCTAAAACACCTTCAAATACCAAACATATAACATTAAATATAATATTTAGATACTAATTAAAAAAAGGAAATTTATTATATGTAATGTTGACTTGATTCTTTCCATAAAATAAAAATAAAATTAGAACTTATAACATAATTGAACTTATAATGATGATGGAAGATCACAAATAAAAATAAAATAATTATGCATTTACGAGAAATATAAACCATGTAGATGAAAAGGTAAATTTAGCAAATGAAGAGGTTATAGTTACAATGATGTAATAATTTAAAAGTTGAAAAATAGGAAATTAAAAAGAGGAAGTATAAGGAAAAACGATGTAGTCTAACATGTAGTCTAACTTGTAGATGAAATAGATGTAGTCTAACTTGTAGACGAAATAGTTTTTTCACGATACAATTTCAAGCAAGATTGTAAATTTTCGGTTTTTAAAATACATTTTTGAATGCATAAATGGATTCAACACCCTCAAAAACCCTAAGGTACTTAAATTTTACATATTAAATAACTTAAAGTCAAGTTTTTAAAAATCTTTGACAAATTTTGATTAAAACTAACCAGAAAAATATTCTTAAAAGAACATTTTATCTATAAATTAAATTATGCTAAAAAAATTATATAACAATTTAAATAATTTAAATGAATATAATTAAAATAAATATATTAAAAAATACTTTATTATTTAAAAATTTAGTAATTTGATTTATATATATATATATATATAATCTCTATTAAATATTTAATAGACTTATATAGTGAGCTAAAACCATTAAAAATATAGATTATGTAATTTAATCTATTAAAATATTTACCTCTAATTTAAAGAAGGAAAATGATAGTGATTTATTAAAATTATTAAATTTTTTTTATTAAAAACAGGATTATGTTAATTTTATTTTTCATCTTGATTTACGTGTATTATAATTAGTGTTAAATTGTTACAATAATTTTTTATTATAATGAATTGTAAAAATCTATATATTTAAAAATTAAAGTTTAAATCAAAATAAAATATCTACTTAATTATTTTCAAATTTAATTTTTTTTTATGGTGAATTTAGTTGTATCGAAATTGCTCTAATTTGTTTTTCCTATTTATAAAGTTTTGAAAACTTGCGAGTTAAAATTGAATGTCGCCAATTCCTAAACTTTATGCTTCTTGTGATGCTCAACTATGGTTTGTTAGGTATGGTTTTATGTCCATGATATGGGTCTCAAGCCATTTAAAATATATGTCTTTAATACATCTAGCTTTAGCTAGAACTTTATTACAAACCTACAAGAGGGATCATAAGGTATTTAGGGCCAAGGTATAAATATCCTCTAATTAATTTTAATGTTTGATTCATTAAACATGTTCTTTTATTTTGATATTCTAGAAGAAGGATTATAAGGTATTTAGGGCCAATGTATAAATATCCTCTAATTCATTTCAATGTTTGATTCATTAAACATGTTCTTATATTTTGATATTTTATAATTAGGGACTAGAGGAGAGACCCATATTGAGGGACACCTTTATCTTTATTGATTTGTTATAACTCTCCACTTCTTTTGTTTATTTAGATTATTTGTTTGTTATAACTTTCAAACTCTTTTGTCCCTTTAGATATGTATAAACCATTATGAATTTTTAAAATTTAAATAAGTCTTTAATTCATTATAAATGATTTTTATCTATTCATGTCTTTAATTCATTAGAGAGGTTATGCACTTGACATGTGAGAATAACAAAATGTCAAAATCTGCAAAAATATTTTATTATTCAAAAGCATAATACAATGCTCACTTGATTCTTCAAGGGGAAATCTCCATCAAAACAAAGCTCGATTACAATAAAACTTGATGATTTTTCCCTTGCTATTTAAGACTATTTATAGCTTTATTACATCCAAAACTCTAACCGCTAGTGGTCCCTTGCATAATACAAGTTAACCACTTTATTTATTAACTATGGCTTGTTTATAACTAATTGTGGTCCCTTTTTTATAATGCGGGTCAACCACTTACAATCATTATTAACGTGGATAACCTCTTACGAGCTTTATTGACTCAACTAACTCACTACGACTATGACTATGACTAGGCCTTGTCCTCAATGCTGAAGCCACGAAATTTTTTGAAAAATATGGTTGGCTCCCATTTTGCATCTTCTAGAGAGGTGTCTTTCCACTTGATAGTCCTGCCACAAGGATGTATTTCACGAGTATCAAGGACCTATTCGGGTTGGAACGAAAGTGAACCTTCCTCATCCAATTATGACCTATAGTGTTTCCCCACATCTTTCTTGAAACAGGATACATGGACGACTGGGTGAATTTTTGTAGTTAGCAGGACCAGTTTGTAAGCATCTGCTCTAGATGTTGAAATACCTAATGTTGTAATTCAATGTAACACAACTAAAATATTAAAAACCTTCAAGAAAACTCCAGCGCAAGAATACCATCAAGGAGAACATTTCCTCCTCTTTTCATTCCAACATTCGATTCACTTTGTTCTTTCCGGGTGTTTCGAAGGGTAATCCAATTTGAACTTGAGGCATACTTGGCTCTTTATGAGCAATCTTTACTTCTCAAGCTTCATGATTAAAAGGGATTTATTTAATAGTTTCTAGGTTCAATTTACAAGTTGGCTTTGAAAACTTGGAATTCGAACTCGGACAATCTCCGCAAATGTTATTTTAAATGGAGGGGTTAAGACTGTGTTTTCAGTTTTTCTAAGTCATAAACTGAACGCTAAAATCGACCAAATCTCGTGCTCATACAAGGTATCAACAAAGAAAAGATCTCACATGTTGCACAATGCATTGATTGAGAAGAGAGTGACAACAAAAATTGAAGCATTCATAAAAAATGGTCTTTGTCGTTGTTCATGTTGATGCTTGGTGCCAAGAAATGAAGGAGCTACAAAAACAAAAGCTTTTAGCTGCCCCTACAGGCTTCTTAAATTGCATGTCATTATGGGGATGGGGAAGATGCCATTCTTCTTCAGTTTCGATCATCATAATCATGATATTTTTCCTTGGCGAGATTGATGGTATATTCAAAAAATGACTACAAATTTTTCATTTATGGTCACTAGTTCTTGCTATATTCGTTCTAGATCTGTGTGGGCGCTTTTATTAGAATAAGACAGAGATTCAGAGAGATAGAATCATTAGGGACAGTCCATAAGCGCTTTGGAAAGTTTTTCTAGAAGTCATGTAATAAATTTTATCACAGCATTGAAGCAAAGAACAAATGTGGACGGCGTCATAGATACCCACCTTGACCAAGAGCTACATGTCAACGAGTTTTAATAACTTTTATGAGACCACTGTTTTCAGGTCTTTGATGCAGCTAATTTTTAAGTTTGAAAGTGGCTTAACAACTTTGCAGATATCCATCAAAGGAATCGTCCAGAGAACTTTAATTTGCTGATGAAGAAGATGGCCCAATGCACTATCAATTCAATGATCAAATTTCTTAATTAAATTGCCTTTGGAATAGAATTTCGATAGAAACTGTGATTCCGAAGGTCGAATTACCAATGACTTACGGTTTGATATCCATATTTTACCATGGATGATCTTGCAGCATTAGAACCATTTCAGATCTTCTCAAGCAACCAATCGATATAGAGAAAATTGGTAGATTGGAAGACATTATTGAGTGCGATTTGTTGGGCGGAAATATATGCTATGAATTCTTCAAATGTAAATTTGGCATGAGCTATAATTACAAATATGATACCAAATTTGAAGTGTGAGAAAACGCAGGCATTGATTTTCGGGCAGATGGTGTTGAATTTTAAAAATATGCAACATGGGTGTTTTTTTTTTTTTTTGCAGAATACCCCGAATTGCCTTCTCCACCTGAATTTTCCAAAAATTTGGACCGGTTTAAGAGATATCACCAGATTCCTCAAGAAAGCATATGCCCAACTTTTGTAAAACGTCTCCAATAAATCAATTTTCCTTTTTTTAAAATCAACCAGATGAGCAAAAAGACATATGCCCAACTTTTGTAAACCGTCTGCAATAAATCAATTTTCGTTTTTTAATCAAATTAACCAGATGAGCAGTGAGCGTTATTGACCACGGACTTAACCTGATGTAGCTTGTCATTGAGCACAATATTGCGATGGTGATGAGCCAATGGTTATGATAACACTCAACTCTTGTGTCATACAGAACCAGAACCAAAGGGAGAGTGAATTTTAAAACAAAATGTAACAGCTACAATTCAACTGCGTTTTGTTGATAAACATCAAGTGACAGAGATCACAACTAAATATTTTGTATGAAGATCAACGATCAATAGTGCTCATGCTCAGAGTCAATGGTTTGACAGCACCAACCACATGGGATTTATGTGAAGAAGTGCCTCCGGAGATGGTTTTTCTCAAACCACTTATCAAACTACCGGCTGTCAATATTCATTACGGAAGCACTACCTACTAAATACGAAAATGACTCCGTAGGCGGCTTATGATTCTCAAAAGCATGTGTGGTTTTCCATGGGGCCCGCTAATCGTATCCTAATTTAAAAAACCAATGTTTTAATATTGGTAATGTAAATTTAAAAGGGTGAGAGTTTTGTTTTGAAAAAAATTAGAATTGAGAAATAAGAGGAGGAGAGAGATATTTGGTAGGGATTCGGAGTCGAGTTTACATGATTCACTCTTGTAAATCAATTTTTTTGAAGTCTGAATAATATATGTCAATTTGATTCCAGTAGTGAATGTTTTTCTTATGTGTCTCAACATTCATATATCTTTTTCCTTTTTTGGATAGTGTCATGTGTCCCAACATTCATATATGTTTTTCCTTTCTTGGACAGTGTAAGATGCAGCTGCAACTGGCATTTTAGTTTATGTTTTTAATGAATTTGTTTTTCCTCTCTTGGACAGTCTCATGTGTCCCAACATTCATATATGTTTTTCTCTTTTGGGATAGTGTAAGATGCAGCTGCAACTGGCACTTTAGTTTACGTTTTTAATGAATTTACTTCGTTGTACTATGTTGAAATGTGGCAACAAGAATATTCCAATTTAATTTGGCGTTGAATTAAATTGTGAATTAAAACTGAATTTAGTCTTAACAACTACTTGGAAATAATTAATTAATTCATTTTGAATTAATTAATTGGAGAAATTCAAGTTAGAAGTCTTTCTGAAGTCATGCAAGGGTTATCCCTTAAATTAAGAAGATAAGATTGAGATATATTTGAGTTGTAATTAGTTAACTTAGTTTACTGAGTTAAGTCTAGTTAAATTAGTTCTAAACTGTTTGAGGAACTAATAGTGAGTTAATAGTCAGTTGATGCATGCATGCACTCAACTAGTGTACACCAGTTAACAAAGGATTTCCTCATCAAAAACTCATGCATGTCTATTCTGAGAAAGACCCAGTTGAGATTAAAGTCAAGGACAGTGTATTATCAGTTGCATGTGTTTTCTTAAAAAAAAAAACTCATGCATGCAGTCAAGGCATCATTCCTTGAGGATTGCACAGTTCTGACAGTGTGAGAGATCATGAGATCATTCACTTGGTAAAGAGGTTTTTCACTTGGTGAGGTGAAGATCATCCCAGAGGAACATTGCAAGGAAATAGGAGCTTGGAGGGCAAAGAGGAAGGCTTGAGAGCAACCAAGATTTCCTGTGAGCATCTGTGAGGATTGTACTGAGAGTTGGCTAGTTGTGAGAGCTAAGACTTTGTATAATTCCTATGTATATCCACCTTGTATGATAATACACTAGTGGGGTTTTTAGCTGAGGCTTTCCCCAAAGTATTTTCATGTGTATTGTGCATTGATTCTTCTTCTTCTGGTTATATTGTTCAACTCGATCTTTAAGCTTCCACAAATTGATAGTAGAAGTAGGTTATAGTATTCTGCTTCGATTTATATTGCATTATTGGGTTAACTTACATACAAATTTTCTACATACTCATCAAAATTTCGTTGTAATCATTAAAAATTATTCTTGAAGAGCTCTACATTCGATAATCTCATTCATATTATTTTACTTCATCCATCGTTCTTTCTATAGAGTTGAAGCACATATTCTTAATTGCCTGTGCCAAAACTTTGTCTCCGTCATTTTCTCCTTTACATCTCCACTTAGCAACTCTTATAATCTCTGGAAATTCTTCTTTAGAAGGCTAGGGTTTCAAAACCAGAAATTTTGGTTACAAGCCTTCATGGCATGTACTTCTGACCATTAATTTTAATATTTTTATCCAATCTCAAAATTTCTCAGGAGTTATCCAATAACTCCATTCTATTTAAGGCTTTAAGGATGATTCATAGCCATTTAATATGAACTTGCAATTGTATTTTGGACTAAGACTAATAGGTCTTTGTATTGGCCCAAAGGTCACATTGAGAGGGGGGGTGAATCAATGTGAGATTAATCTTATCATTTCATAAGTTTTCATCATCAATCAATCATGTAACATTGAATCATAACCATAATCAATATATCATCAGAAAGAGTAATGCATTATAAATTTTCCATCACATAAATAACATATCATCACATCACAAGAGACACAAGTTTTTTACATGGAAACCCTTACAAGAGAAAACCACAAATCCTTCTTCATCTTTATCTTCAATTCATTACATAGATTTGCAGGCTACAACCTATTGGAGGCAACCACTTCCAAGAAATGCAAGTTTCTACTTGCAGTAAACTACAAACTGATTAAGGCACCAACCTAGAAAATATCAACTTATTTTTTCATTGTAGGCTACAAATTGATTAAGGCACCAACATCGATAATGAGCAGGCTCCAACCTACTCAAGGATCCAACCTAATTGAGGTTGCAACCTTGATAATGAGTGGATTCCAACCTACTCTAGGTGCTAACCTGATTGAGGCTCCAACCTCCTTATTCAACTTCTTATGGACCTCTATTTCATATCATTTTCAAATTGGATCCATTGTCATTATTTATCACTAAATCGTAAGTAGTTTGCAACTTGCATTCATTTCCAATGCAATCACTACAACCATTATCACTGCAATCACTATCACAACCTATAACCATTTTGACTACAATAAATAATTATATCAATCACTACCACAAGTTTTAATATAATTTTCCATGCTCTGGTCCAACAAGTTCATCAATCTAGTCACTAGAACCCCTTCTCAGAACTTGTTTTCACCATATATCCAAAACCACTACACCCTGCTCATAGACCCTTAAAAACATGCACAACTATTTTTCCCATCAAATAAGTGTCAAAAGAGAATCACATATCCCTAATTACACGCAACTCTAATCCCTTATTTCCCATTTTATTTCAGAATCAAATTTGGACTTATATTTAGCCCAAAAACTCAAAATAACCATATAAAACTTTATATTGAATTAAATTCTCTACAAAAACCCTTTTTTGGATGCCCTTCTACAAAATTCCTGTATTTCGGCACCATATTTACATAATGCCCATCAGTGGTTTGTCTAATGATTCAACAAAATGAGCCATTTATACAAAATAAAATAAAATAAAACTTTTTTGTCCTGCTAAACTACATGACTCAAACCTGAGATCAAGAACAAGTCATCGGAGTGCTTTACCAATTCTTTTGATGAGTATTTCTTGTTACGTTATCCACTTCCATTAATTTTGTAATATTGTTAATCCAAATCATTCTAGCGATGTGGAGCACTTCTATGGGAAGTCCTCATCATACAAACATGCTAACCAACTGCCTCAACATACTTGTGACTCAGCTTCGGGCGAAAGCATGGAGCTGGGTTACACTTTTTTGGCAAAAGAGGGTGCATTTGGGTGAAAAAAATGGTTCGATTGATCCATTTAAGTGCTTGATCAAGCTCAATGGGTGCTAAAATGGTTTCTCGATCAAGGGTTAAAAGCTAATCCTTGGCAAGCTACTAGAAAACCACTGAAGCTCATGTAATTGACAATGCAAGACATGCTGTTGAGGATGGTTGGTAGGGAGGCTACAAAATGAATCTAAGGAAAAATTTTGGAGGGTGGTTATAGCCACTACAACAGGTGCCTGGTGGCTCGAATATTGGTGATCTCCATGGAAATAAATGTGATGGTTGGATTCTCCTTCTATGTTTTCATCAAGGTTGTGTTCTTCCCGCATGGGTTCGCTAGATGTCCTCAGGGTTTCCAATGCTTGTGTGGTTTGGTTGGTAATGGATGCCTAGAAGTCATTGAATTTTTACTCGAGGGTGTCAAATTTCTCTGCAGCCTTCTTCGCAACCATAATTTGAGACCTAGTACTATGCATACACTAGCCTTGGTAAAATTTTGAGCTTACTTGAGAGTAGTATGGTTGGAAAGAGGGCAAGCTCAAGAGTCTAGTTATGTGGGTCACTTGAAGTCACATCGATAAAAATTTGGAACCGCATGAAAATTAGGGGTTTACAAGTGAATGGTACCATTGCGATTAGCTCGTCATCTTGAATCTTATGGGTTATGTCTCTTGCAAGTGTCCCATGATGGCCCCAATTGAGTTTTACTCCTAGATGATCAACACTACAATGGAAAAAATCTAAAATGTTGGATACTGCCAAATATCCTATGAAAATCAGAGCTAGATTGTAGTAGCAGCAGAAATTCCAAGGTCTTGGCACTCCGAAAATTTGATTTGGACTATGACGGCCAAACCCTCAGTGCACAAAGATTTTGATATACATTGTGAAAACCCCAATTTCTGAATCTGATCTGTACGATGATGACATGACTCCAGCTACTATATTTAATTTGTACAATGGTGATTGAACCCGAACTACTAGATCTGATATGGATGAAAAGGTGGGGGAGATCTTCAGGTAGCTAAGGGAAATATGGTGACAAGGAGTGTGATGTGTTACAGATCGCGATATACGCAGGGATCCAATAGTAGTACTCAACCTAATCTTTGAGAGCACTAACTAAGGAGGATCAACTATACCCTTAACTATACTACCTGACTACCCTATTGTACATGTGAGCTCCTCGAGTGATATTCTCAATGTATTATATCAACAAGGTGGTTGATGAATTATCTAAGGTTAGGTTTTAGGTTATCCTAGGGAAGGGGGGCCTTTTGATATATCCAAGGGTACATGGAAGTGCAGTCTGTGCGTTGTTCTGCCTAATGCGCTACTACTCGAAGGGGTACCCGCAAGGGTTATAAGGGAGTCCAACAAGCGTGACCACCTCTTGTATTTCATACATGCATGCCTCCCCAAATCTATAGGTTTATGCGCTCAATGACATATATCGTGGTTTGAAAATGCTAGAACACGTCGCTAGCCTAGAAACAATACTACCCAAAATTGGAGGTACAACTGACCCTGGAAAGTGCTTTGATAACACTTGTTATGCACTTAACATGTGAGAATAATAGAATGCCATAAATATGAAACAATATTTCCAGAAACATAGAAATATCACATGAATTGAGACAAGCTACAAAGGTATTTTATTATTCAGAAGCAAAATAAAATGTTCACTTGCCTCTTAGAGGGGGCAACCCCCAATAGAGTAGAGCTCAATTAAAATAAAACTTGATGATTCTTATCTTTCTATCTAAGACTATTTATAGCTTTATAACATCCAAAACCCTAACTACTAGTGGTCCCTTGCATAACACGGGTTAACCACTTTATTTATTAACTATGGCCCGTTTATAACTAATTGTGGTCTCTTTTCTACAATGAGAGTTAACCACTTACAATTATTATCAATGCGGATAACCTCTTATGGGCTTTATTGACTCAACTAACTAACTATGATTCTAACTAGCCCCCTAGGGCTTATTACATAAATAAAGGGGTTAGGGTTGGACCCTAACATCATATAAAATTGTAGATGACCTTAAGGGACCAATGGCGATAAGAGCTAGTTCTTTTTATTGTATTGAGTGGAGGTTAAGAGAAGGGAGTGAAAGGTGTTATTTATAAAAGGATATAGGGAAACACCCTATCTATTTACTAGTAGTACATGGGAAGTGATCCACTTTACAAAGTAAAATATGTACTTTATAAAGTATGTACAATTGTGATACGACCAAGCAAAAAAAAAAGGGGAATTATGAAATGGTAATAAGTTTTATTCATAAAGGCATCACCAGAAGCACACTTAGAACCATAAATCATCCAATCATTGTGTTGAGAGGTTCTCTACAACCCGATATGGGAGATATGGGTAAGGTTTATGTGTAATGTAAGAAAGGTTACATGTCAACATTTCAAAAATATTTTATTTAATTTTTTTTGGTAGGTAAGGCCCATAAGGGATTTGAACCAGTGACCTATCACAAGGAGTGCCTTAATAGTGCACCCATTCACCATCAATCCAAAGGCCCATGGGCTAGATCGCGGAGTTTGAATCTAGACTGATCAAGTGGGGAATGACTTAAATATGACAGGTTGGCTGTCGGGCCAACGATTGCGACTAATATATATATATATATATATATATATATATATATATATATATATCTTATAGCATTTTTAAATTAAATGTAAAAACAAAAAGGTATAGGATGATATTATGGTGTAAAATAATGATTCCATAAGCATATTTAAATTTAATTAATAAGCACATAAAACTTATTACTTACAATAAACTTACAATATAACAAAATTTTTAACTATGGATATTCACCCTCATTTTAGCGCAAATATTATTAACTTGTAAATATACTTTGTTACAATACCATGGCTTATCAATACCACATCCCAAAAACCATAACTCATTTCAAAAACATTTTGAGTTGGTCAAAATAAAATAAAAAATAAAATACAATTAAAAACTAAAATAAAATAAAAAATTAATAATTATAATTATTAATAAAACATTTTGACTTGGCCAAATTACATAAAACTAAAAATAAAATAGCATAAAATTTTAATAATTATAATTATAATTAATAATAAAACCAATATAGATCCATCTTAATTTTGAACTTACCAAGCGTCAAGAAAAATCAAATCAAATTTCTTGAGATACAAACGTCTTTTAGAGTGAAAATAAATTCGATCCCTCTCAATACTTCGTAGATCCATAATTAAAATTAATACATACTAATTTATATACATTTTAATTAAATCTAACACATAAATGAAAATAAAAATATTTAGATACATATAATCACATTAATCAATAACATATACCCATGAAGTGACCTTTCAATTTATTACCTACAAAGTAACAATTTTCATAACTTAACCCACCTCTTGATACACAGATATGGAAAAATGTAAACCCATAAAAATGCTTATCCTTATTTTACAAAACAAAGAAATGGAAGATAGGGTGCATGTGTCCTTACATTATCCTTTGGATGATGAACAAGTACGAAACAAACATTGAGTTAGGCAGAAGGATTTCAATAATTTCAAACGATTTTTTTGGTTTAGATTGAAAGGATTTTGAACCAATAACTTTTACATAAAATTTGTTTTAACAATACACTCTATTATAAATTGTTCTACACCTTTTAGATAATTCTTATAATTTGTTAAGTTTTCTAATTATATTATTTTTTTAACCGAACAAAACAAATGGGGTAGCAAGCTAAGTGGGCTTGATTGTGGGGAAAAACTCCACAGTTAAGCGCGCTTGAGCCAGAGGAGTTCTGGGATGGGTGACCTCCTGGGAAGTCCTGGTTACCGGGTGCAAGCCCCGGAAGTGATGATTGATGCTATGTGATTCGTTCTCCACATTTCATTAGTTTCAATCCCACTTCTTCACCCCTGTGAGCATCACCCGATGCAATGAGTGCTAAGTGAACTATTCAAAAATCATGAGAAATTAGTCAGTTACGACTACCTCTCATGGAAATGGTCATACGTTTGAATGACTTACTTAACGCAGTTGAATCCCAAAAATGATATCTAATATAATGCACTGCGTAAATCCCCCATACTTAAATTCAAAAAGAGTCAAGGGATCTCTACTTGAATGGTTCATGAGGCACAATACTTGCTAAGGTTTTGCAAATGGGGTAGCAAGCTAAGTGGGCTTGATTGTGGGGAAAAACTCCACAGTTAAGCGCGCTTGAGCCAGAGGAGTTCTGGGATGGGTGACCTCCTGGGAAGTCCTGGTTACCGGGTGCAAGCCCCGGAAGTGATGATTGATGCTATGTGATTCGTTCTCCACATTTCATTAGTTTCAATCCCACTTCTTCACCCCTGTGAGCATCACCCGATGCAATGAGTGCTAAGTGAACTATTCAAAAATCATGAGAAATTAGTCAGTTACGACTACCTCTCATGGAAATGGTCATACGTTTGAATGACTTACTTAACGCAGTTGAATCCCAAAAATGATATCTAATATAATGCACTGCGTAAATCCCCCATACTTATATATCAAAAATGTTTTAAAACCATAAAAAAATACTAATTAGTTTATTATTTTACGAATTTGTAAACATTAGGTAAATTTAAATTAAAACATATTTTATTTTATTTTCAATTTCCCTTCCTAGTTTAAGAATCACAAAGATTATCGTAATCTATTTGGAATATTATCGAAACATTGATTTACAAAGTTGAAACATTGATTTACAAAGTTGTAATCTTTCTAGATACATAAATCCATGAACCATTTTTTTGAATACAAATGTGAGGAATGTAATTCTAATTAATCTGTGGTAATTTAATAAAAAATGTTTAAAAATAAATAAATTATTATGATTACTTTTTCTTTTCATTTAAATTTTACTTTAAAATTATAAATGAAAGATGTTAATATACTGTGATTTTATTTTTTGTATTATAATAAAATTTTAAATATTAATATATTGTGATTATGTTTTTTTTCATTATAATAAAATTTCAAATATTATTTACTTTTTATGTATAATTGTATAGTTAAAAATGTAATAACTATTAAAAATTAATAGCCAGTAAAGTATATCAATTACAATTAATAATGTATATATGGTTATGTTTTTTTTTTTCTAAGTAAGGTTAATCTATTGATATGATACAAAAAAAAGTTACAGAGTATCCGGGCCGTAAAGGGTCTCGGTCTTAATTAGCACACAACCATGAAAATTGTCTGAGACTGCCTTTACAAAGGGGAAACCAGTGGAAAAGAAGAAATGTCCAAAATGCAACCAGATTTAACCCACAGTTTTCCTGACGAGACCAACCTATCAAAATCAACAACAAACTACCCAGAAAAACAACAAATTGTCCTGACTGGACCAACCAACCAGTAGCTTTCCTTGAGGACACATAAGCAAGACAAAAACTAGACCCAAAACTAAATGAAATGCCACCTGGCAGAAGATACACGCGCCACAAGGTCAGCCTAAGCAGGTTCCTCCACGATTGGACACGCCCAGTCATCTAGGTTGTCCGCCTTGCCACATCCCACTACCTCATGTCCTTCCTCCCTACTTCCAGCCTACATCCGCGGGCTCAACATGTCCTCCAGATGGCTTTCCATGGCCCGCGTGTCACTTGGAATGCCCAAATCATCATGCGAGCTACTAGCAATGGCTTTCCCATGTCTTCTGTTCCGACCTCCATTACCTTCCAGCTCGTCATTGTTGTCTCTGTTCCGGCTTGGGCCTGCTATGTTCATCTCCTCCATGGAAACAATCATGGGAATGTGCTTCTCAATCTCTTCAGAAATGGAGATGGAGACGGTGGCAACAATGACCAGGCAATTCAGAGAGCTACAGAACTAGAACTACGTCGTGTGAGGGACCTGATGCAGAGGCAGAGGAAAGGTAGCAGTGCGGACTGCCGCCTAGTCGCGTCTAGAGCAATGGAGGCAGGCTCTGCCTCTGCTACCTCTGGTATTCGGATACTGACCTGCAAGACTATATTGGCGGGGATTTTCAGCTAAGGATGAAGGGGAAGACGAATTGTGGCTATGCAAAGCAGTGGAGCGAGAGCTAGCGCCTCGCATGCCACCACGTCGGCTGCGCATACGGTGGCGAACCATGGTGGAGATAGGAGTAGTTAAAGAGTCAGGGGGGGCAGAAGAGGAATTGACAGTAGAATTTTGTGTAGAGGTTACAGAGTGCTGAGGGACAAGAGCCGAATTGCAGAGGTTGGTATGGGAATGGTGGAAGCCATTACCCAGGTCAAGACAACACACAATCCAACATCTGTGCCCAATGTTGGTTCACTCAGTCGACTCTCCCGCTTGCGGAGGGCATGCACAATGAAACAGGGGCAAAATGACTGGAATGTTCTCTGGCTCCATGGTTATGCAGGTAATGACCTTGCCTTGGCTAGAGCATGCATTAAATTCTGCCTGCGAGGTGCCATGAATGTCATTCATGTTGATCTTGGGATGGTTGAAGAGGGCCATGTGGCGGCCTCGCCCGTCGTCGCCCCGTCTCATCACCATAATCGTCTTAATTACCACCCTCATCCGGGGTATATATGGTTATGTTAAATGTATATATGGTTATGTTAATTATATTGATAGATATGTTTATTTCAGAATAAGGTTTCCAAAATTTTAATTTAATTATTAGCAATTATTAGGTGGATGGTATAGATTTAATCTCTAAGAAATATGCCCAAATATTCTTAGTAGTAGTCATAGATTAAGGGTAAATATACCATTTTGATTAATTCATCTCAAATTAATTAAATAAAATGTCATATCAATGTGTGCCATATTACGCATGTGGCATTAATAAGCCCTGGTATTGACCCATATTGTTGTAACAAACAAAATTTATAAGTTTATAATTTCCATTGGTAAATTGGGTATCCATAGTTGGATCTGATTAGTAGAGTCTCGAGTTGAGGAAACTGGTAGATAGAGGTCATATGGGGATGGTGCAATCCCATGTTACAGTGGTTAAAGCATAAAGCAAGGCATGGTGTTGTACAGTTAAGTTGAGGCTAGAGATGGGTATGCATTCATGGACACGTATTATAAATATACATTACAATAGCTTCGTAAAATCACATAAGCAGAATCCAACAAAGAAGACATCCAACAAAGGTCAGAAAAGTCAATAGGAGGTGGGAGAATTGGCTGGAAATGTTGTTGTTGTTGGATTAGATGTAGTTTATGCTAGTACAAAGTGTGTTATTGTTGTGTGCAATGCCATTATTCACAACCTATGGTTTCTGAGTGACTGACTACTTGAAGGATGAATCTTGTGGTCCATCTTGTAGCATATGTTGAAGTGGTTGATGTTGGTGATGAGAGGTATGTTCCAAACACACATTTTGGAATAATTGGCATATTAAAATGTTGGTATTATTTATTATGATACTATGTTTGGATTTTGGACAAGATCAGAATACATTGTAGTGGTAGTAATGGTAGCGTCTGTTGAAGTGAGGGATACAATTACAACATATCCTAGCTTTCATAAGAATGTTAAGTTCATCCCCTTCTTAACAAGTGGAAATATTATTTTCCATCGAGGTTTTGCTAACATTACTGCGGGGTGGAGGTTCAGTTGTAGTGTCAAGAGTCCATGAGGAAAATATATCCATTCTGTGGTGGTTATCTCCATGAAATTCATGGCTTTGGCAATTTGATCTCCTCTATTTTTTTCTTGTTAATTGAAGCAGAGTATTGGGATGGGTCGACCATCTAGTTTTCTCACATTAGTTAATGAGTTTTATAAGGTATCATATGACTTGGTTAAATAAGTTCCTGAATTAGGTTGTTTTGGAGCAAGGCAGTGCTAGGTCAGCAATTGACATGGCAGGAAAGTCAATTTTGATTGAACACATCTCTGATGTGGATGAGTTGATCAATGTAAGAATTGCAACCGAAAACGAGTTTGCAAGTCGGGTGGGACGCTCTAATAATAGATAATCATCTACTCCTATTGTTGATAAGCTACAACCTAACACTGAGAATATCATCAATAGAGTTGGCTAGACAGACAAAGAAAAAAAGAATAAGAATCCTTGACAACGAGGGAAGAAATCGATTAGGGCAAAAGAATATTTTCAAAGTCTCATCCTCAGAGTGGATGTATAGTGGGAGGATGTTGTGAGGCTAAAAGAGTGAGTACTAGTGGGGAAGTGGGAGTATATAAAAATGAATGGGGCACATATAAAATAATGGGTTAATAAGTGTTGGTCTCCCATCCTCCATTACAAGCCCAAGGTGAGCGTTATGATCAACGACTGGTTCAAATTTCTTTTCAGGAAGTAGAGGATGCTGAGAGAATTTCTTATGTCCCATGGGTGAAGGGGTGAGGCTTCTTTTGTCTTCATATATGGTCTGCGGGCTTCAACCTAATCAAGGAAGTTCCAAAAAGGAAGATTTTTTGGGCGAAGCTTCCCAGAATTTCTTTGGAACTTTGGTCAAAGAAAGAGATAACCGAAATAACTGACAAGACATGCATGATTTATTATACAGATGAGGAAATGTTTGGATTCTTGGATAAAAGGGTTGACTGGTTTTTGGTTGAAGTGTATTACTTTCAAGGTCTGATTGCAACCTTGGAGATATTTTGGAGCCCTTTCTCCATTCGAAAACAAGTGGAATACTGGGGCATCCCTTCAAGTGTCTAGGATTCCATAATAGTGCTCACTTGATTTCAGATTTCCCGATGTGTTTCGGTGGCCAAGGCCTCAAAATGAGGAGGGACATATATTTTGTTGATCTTGATTTGGCTTGCAAAAAAAAACTATGGGAGGTGTAGTATCATCATTTTATCAAGAGTTGTTTGCCCCATCAGGTCCTTTCTTGAAGGCACTCTGTCCTCCCTCAAACACTCCCTCGGGCCATGTCAAGGAGAAATCCAAAACACAAATGTCAGATCCACAAATATCATTCGAAGAGTGGGGTATGTATAATCTGGGTATGAGCACACTTCCCTCCTTATCATGACTCAATCCCCAAGAAAAGGATCCCGTCAACCATAGAGCATCAAAGGCCATCTAAATGTCACCTTCTTGACATGGTCACCATTTAGGGACATCTTTCTCCCTACCTTCGGTGGACAAAAAAATGGAGTCTCAAGATAGTGATGGGTCACTAACTCTCGAACCATTGACAATTAAAAAATCCTTCTTCTAGGAGAAAGATACACACAACAACCCTGATATGCAAAAGAATCTGTCTACACGTAAGAAGAAGGGCATTCAATACAATAATTTTTTTTCATGTGGAGTGGTGGAAAATGACTTTAAATAATGCTTCTCTGAATCTTTAGAGGAGGATCTCTATCCACCATTTGACCCCTATTCTTCTAGTGGCATTAATGGCTCAAATGATAGTTTCGATATGTGGGTCCTTAGAGGAGAAAAACCCGCTTACATGCCCACTAATGAAGATTATATATGTTATGGCTAATTAGAGCACCTGTAGCAATAATGCTTCAAGGGATAAGAAAAGCCTCCTAGAGACAACCTCTGGGTTGATTATAGACCAGTGCCTAGAACATCTTAAGTAGTAACATGTGTGCAAAATTCCATAGGGAGTAATACTCAAAAAATGGTGGCCATAACGGATTGAAACTCGCAACAAATAAATTATTAATGTAGATGGAATAGTAGAAGACAATAGAGAGAAAATCCATCAAAACAGAGCTTAGACTTTAACAATTTTGTATCTCTGGATTTAGAGGAAAATGAGAGCAATGAAAGGATTATGAGATGTTGAGATGCATGGAGCACCTTTTAAAGACCTTATCACCATATCAATACATGCATTATTTATCAAAGCCTTCATTGAAATGAATCTGCATATAATGGAAATATATCTAGCTTCTACTTACATGCAATCTAAGGAAAATGTTGAACACGTATGGAAATACTAAGAGAGAAAAACATATTGCAAATCAAGGAGTTGGAATCACCAAAATTCATCCATTAAATTCTCTGATAGAGTGCATACATGAATGTTCATACGATGCCTTTGTGAAACAAGGAAGGATCCACTAATGAGTTTCTTTCCAAAAATTTTGAACCTTTCAGTTACTATTGCTTCCCTCTACTTATCTGGGGATGGGAGCTTTGAACGACAGTTACAAAAAATATCTCAGCTGACCCTCATCTATTAGATCAACTAGATGTCTCGGCCTAGGATGGCTCTCTGGCCCAAAAATGACTACAAAAGATTTAATTGCTTCATTAAATTTCAACAAGGTACATAATACAAAATAGGTTATTAATTAGATGAAAATTCCAGAAAAATATCTCCATGCCCATCCCTGGGATTGCCTTTGATCAGGTGAATGCTTGGTCATGATCTTCCTCTTGTGCTACTCGACTGGTTCATATTGCTTTTGCATTTACTTCTTGAATCACTCGTTCTCCAGCATTGGGAGTGGTTCGACTATGAGTTTAATGCCATGGTATAGAAAAAAAGGTCATCTGGGCAATACTTCGTCTTCCCTCTGCATGGAGCTCCATGTTCAATCATTAAGTTCTCCTGAGCTTCCATACATTCATTTACATTGTTTGTGTTGACCCTGATTTCTTGTCACAAGGGGCTTTACAGGATCAACCCATGTCGATTTCTGAATGCTCCATATCCTTCTTAAATGTCTTAGTTTCCAACCCATTATCCATTATCGGGTAGTTATTACATCGAGATTTTATATTAAAAGTTCTTACAAAACGACACATTCCGGTCCACTTTAGCCCCTTTTGCTTTGAGCCCCTTCCCCCTTTTTCTTCATATGACCAGGGGCTATGACTAGGTGCTTAGTCCTCGGGCACTAGGGCCTTTGAATGCATGTCTGGGAGACTCATTCCTTTGTTAAAAAAAATCTTGCATATTGGCAAAATCCTTGACCTTTACATTGGACAACCCTTGTAACATTGCAAGCATCGATCGTCGATTGGGCCCACCTGGAGTATCACAATCAACACATCGGTGGTTTACAAGCCGTGCGATTGATATGACCTTAAAAAACTTGTGATTTATAATTGTAGGATTTCCTACAAAACTTAGCTCTTGCTTTCTCGCCCTTCCTTTGACCACAGGCTAGCCCCCATATCAGAGCTCCCCAATCAAAGGAGAGAGAAAGGGCTCGCCCGCCCCTGGTTTTTTCACTGATTTCCTTTATAAATCTGCTTTTGGGTTTCCTCGATGATTTTACATTGTCGGCCATTTTTATCAAAATATTCTTTATATTGGTCATTTTGCAGACCGTCGGGACCTCCGATCACTGATTTGCGGAATTTTCCCTTAAGGCCTTTTCTCCTTGGCTTTCAGTTTTCAAGGGAAACTCTAATTTCTTATAACTTCTGATTCTAGGGTCCATTTTAGGAGTTCTATATGTCATTGGAAAGTTAATTCCCAGATTTACCCATTGGAGGAGGTCTAATCAATATTTTACTGCTTCTGTGGCCCTACAGATGGTTGCAAATGTTTCTACCCAATTACATTGTTTTAAGAGCTAAAGACAAGTTTTGGAGAGGGTGACAACATTGGCTCCACTTGTGGACAATGCCTTGCTAGAAAGGTGTTGAGAACCTATAGACCAATAGCCTTCACCATTGGGCATGGACTAAAAAATTATAATGCACTTATACAACCAAAAAATCTCCATGGAACTTTATTTGCACGAGGCCCTTTCCTCATTAAACTAAAATGCAGAAAAGTAAATTCTAACAACTAGAAAATAAATGCTCAGCTAATGATATTATTTATATACAAATCCTACTTTTGTACCAGGAATAAATTCACATAAGTGAGTTCGTCCATCGAATGGAACTAGGTCAGCATTTGGGTGTTGGACCTAATGCCTTTGTTCTCTAGGAATTCAATAATTAAAACATGCATGTACCATAAAAAAGCTTTGGACAAAATTTTTGACATGTGCCCCCAACTTGGTAGTTGATGCTTAGCTCTTTTCATCTCCTCTCTAAACCTTCTAATCGGGGTGTGTTCTTCATAATTAGTGGCTAACATGTGCATGCACCCCATAAGAGCTTCAGACCAAAGGTTTGACACATACCTTGGAATTGATGTATACTGTTGCAGGTCAAAGAAAGATTCCATGTAGTCAGCTACTGGATCAGGGAAATGATGAGAAAAAATTATAATTGTCTCCCTTTCTTGAACAAATTCTAGGGAGGAATATTTTTGCAACATGCAACCACATTCATTGCTTGTCTCTTCAGCTTTGGGCTCCTCTTGAAGGAGCTATTGTTGGTAGTCTTCTCCCCACTTGTTTGTAAGTGGATCCCTTTGACAATATGCAACCATCTCATCCTCCTTTGAATCATATGATTCATATATTGGAGAACCTCTGTCAACTTTAATATCAACTTCTTGAACTGATTCTCCATTTGAAGGATGTGGGTCGTAAATTGGATCCTCTTTCTCAACCTCCTAGTGGGCCTCCTCTTTTTTTGAAGCTTCCAAAAACTCCAACTGTTGTGGTTCTGCATCCCTTGAGTCTCCATCAAAGTCATTTACACATCACAAGAAGGAGAATCATGAATTTCGGCTAAATCTCTAAGGGTTTTTTTGCTGCTCGAAGTTATCTCTTTCTCTGCTTTCTTGATCACTGAGTGATGCTTCTCAATGTGAGTAGATGTCTTCTTGGAACAAAGTCTCATAAACATCTTCAATAGGATCATTAACCTCATAAATATTTTAAATATTATAATGTCAACAACAATCTTCAAACAAAGCATCTGGTACACAATATTTTCTGCAATGATGATTGAATTCTAAGTGAAAGCTCTTTATGGAAGATATGCTGCCATAAGGTATTGTTTTGTGCCAAACTTAAGAACCCCCCTCTAAAGAATGCATGAACAACTTCATTTTCACATATTTAAAAACAATACCCTATTGTTCCATGAATATATTTGAGGTGCTGGTCTAGTCTTCTATTTGTGTTTCCACTGAATCTAGGCAAATAGGTCTCCCATTCTAGATATGAAGGGACTTGATTGGGATAACCAACAATAGAAGAAAAATCTAGTGGAGAAAATTTGTTGGCCAAGAATTCGATCCAGGAGCCCATTTTGAAAACCCCTCTAAGTGAGTGATCTCAAGTTCAAATGTAGTGGAAGTTTTCTGTTGTTTAGCATCAGAGCGAGTATGAGGTTGCTTGAAAGCCACGATGATTAAACAAAGATATAGACAGTGGAGTTGCCAGGATGTTTACCATAAAATTAAAAAATAGAGTTTCCAAGGTGAGAGATCTTAAATCCACACTTCCCTTGCTCACCTAATAGAGGGAATGTAAAGATTTGTCATACCCAGGGAAAAATATTATAATTTGTTCCCCGACAATGATGCCAAAAAGATGTTGTGGCTAATTCTAGCACCTATAGCAGCAATGCTTCAAGGGATAAGAAAAGCCTCCTAGAGAAAGCCTCTGGGTTGATTATAGACCAGTGCCTAGGACATCTTAAGTAGTGCTAGCAGATTTATCTTGAGAGCTTGCATCACTAATAGTTTTTTATCATGAATAGTTTGAAAAGGGTTGGTTCAGAACCGCTCATGAAAGCACAATGTAAGAAATAACATGTGTGCATAATTCCACAAGGAGTAATACTCAAACAATGGTGGCCAAAGCAGATTGAAACTCATAGAAAATCAATCATTATTGGAGATGGAATAGTAGAAGACAATAGAGAGAAAATCTATCAAAACAGAGCTTAGACTTTAGGAATTTTGTATCTCTGGATTTAGAGGAAAACAAGAGCAATGAAAGGTTTATGAGATGCTGAGATGCATGGAGCGCCTTTTAAATACCTTATCACCATATGAATACATGCATTCTTTATCAAAGACTTGACTGAAATGAATCTGCATATAATGGAAATATATCTAGTTGCTACTTACATGCAATCTGAGGAGATGTCAAACACATATTGAAATAACAAGAGATAAAAACATACTGCAAATCAAGGAGTTGGAATCACCACAATGCTTCCATTAAATTCTTTGATAGAGTGCATACATCAATGTTCATATAATGACTTTGTGAAACAAGAAAAGGATCCACTCAAGAGTTTCTTTTAAAATATTCCAAACCTTTTGGTAAGTGTTGCTTCCCTCTATTTATCTGGGGAGGGGAGGCTTGAATAGTGGTTACAACAAATATCTTAGTGAGCCTCAACTATCAGATCGACTAGGTGTCTCAGCATGGGATGGCTCTGTGGCCCAAAACTGACTACAAAAGATTTAATTGCTTCATTAAATTGCAACAACGTACATAATACAAAACATATCAACAATTAGATGAAAATTCCAGAAAATGATCTCCATGCCCATCCCTGGGATTGCCTTTGATCAGGTGAATTTTTGGTCATGATCTTCCTCCTGTGCTACTTAGCTGGTTCGTGTCACTTCTGCCTTTACTTCTTGAATCACTTGTTCTCTAGTGCTGGGAGTGGCTTGACTATGAGTTTAGTGCCATGGTACAAAAACAAAGGTCATTTGGGAAATACTTCATCTTCCCTCTGCATGGAGCTGCATGCTGAATCGTTAAGTCCTCCCGAGCTTCCACACATTCATTTACTCTATCAGTGTTCACCCTGATTTCTTATCACAAGGGGCTTTAAAGGGTCAATCCATGCCGATTTCTGAATGCTTCATATCCTTCTTAAATGTCTCAACTGCTGACCCACCATGTCTTTAAAGCCATGTATTCAATTATTGGGTAGTTCTTACATTGGGATTTTATATTAAAAGTTATTACATAATGACGCATTCCGATCCATTTTAGCCCCTTTTTCTTTGGCCCCTTCCCCCACTTTCTTCATATGACTAGGGGTTATGACCAGGCGCTTAGTCCTTGGGTGCTAGGGCCTTTAGATGCGTGTCTGGGAGACTCATACCTTAGTTAAACAAAATCCAGTGTATTGATGAAATCCTTGACCTTTACATTGGACAAACCTTACAACATTGCGAGTGTTGATCATCGATTGGGTCCACCTAGAGTATCATAATTGACACATCGGCGATTTCCAAGTCGTGCCGTTGATGTGACCTTAAAAAAATTACGATTTTTGATTGCAGGATTTCCTGTAACATTTAGCCCTTGGTTTCTCACCCTTCCTTTGACCATGGGCTAGCCCCCATATATGAGCCACCCAATTGGAGGATAGAGAAAGGGCCTGCTTGCCCCTGGTTTTTTTGCTGATTTCTTTTGTAAATCCACTTTTGGGCTCCCTTGGTTATTTTACATTGTCAGCCCTTTTTCTCAGAATCTTCTTATAACGTTTATTTTGCAAACCATTGGGACCTCCACTTGCCGATTTGCGAGATTTTCCCTTAAGTCCTTTTCTCCTTAGCTTACGGTTTTCAATGGAAACCTTGATTTGTTATAACTTCTGATTCTAGGGTCCATTTGAGGAGTTCTATATGTTCTTGGAAAGCTAGTTCTGACATTTACCCATTGGAGGAGGTCTGATAAATCTTTGATTGCTTCTGTGACCCTGAAGATGTTTGCCAAATTTTATGCCCAATTGCACCTTTTTAACAACCGAAGACAAGTTTTGCAGAGGGTGACAACAATAGCTTTCAACATAAGAGGCTTTGGATAAGTCTAAAAAAGGAGGTCTATTCACAATATCATTTTTACAAAAAATCCTTTGGTGGTACTACTTCAAGAAATGATGTGAGAGAAAGAAAACTAGGACATTCCTCTGGAAAATATACCCTTCATCTATGGCCTATGCAACAAGTGAGTCGAGGCTATCAGTGGGATTGGAAACTATGTGGGATCCCAAATTCTTCCTCTTCAAAGCATACGAATCCAGGTTAGGTATCTTTCTGACTAGATATAATAAGGGTTCAATTTCCAAAATATGCATAGTTAATACATATGCCCCCTACTCCAATTGCAAACATTTCTAGGAAAATCTAGACTTGTGTGGACTATTGGATATGCATTCCCTAATTTTTGCAGGTGATATGAATTTAATGCTAGAAAATGAGGAGGTCTAGGGTGAGAAAATCATTCCAGATCTGATAGCAAGCTTCTTCAAAGATTAATGTGCTCATAATATCCTCTTGGATATAGTTCCCATCCTTATTCGTCCAACTTTGAGGAATGGACGCTTTGACACCGAGGTAGCGCTAAAATACTAGATCAATTTCTGGTACACATAATAATATATGAAAGTTTACAAAATATGAAATCAGAGTCTTTCTTTACAAACATATCAGATCATGATGCCATTTTTGTTGAGTGGATTAGGGAGCTTGAGATGGATAACCTGCCTTTCAAATTTAATCACATGTGGCTAAGAGAAAAATAATTTATATATCTGGTAAGGAACTCTTGGAATTAACCATTGGAGTATTGCTTGAAGAATCATATGGAGAAAATTAGGCGGAAATTGAAAAGGTTGAAAGATGTGGTTCGATAATGGATTAGTAAGAGAAAGCTAGAGTTGTCTAGAGAATTGGTATACATCGAAAGAACAATCTCTAATATGATTGATCCCACATGCCCTGTTTTTTTTTGTTGAGCATACCAAAAGCGTGATCATAGAACTTTCAGCCATAAAAGATAGAATTTTGAAACTTCAAGAAGAACATTGGAGAATGAAAAGTAAGGTGGCTTGGGTTATTGATGTCGATACGAATACTCATTTTTTTCATAGTGTGGATACAAAAAGGAAGCAGTTGAACACCATATGGAATATCATAAATGATGAGAACAATATTCTCTCGTTGAAGAAAGACATTTAGAACGAGGATTCCTGCTATTTCAGAAAACAATATTTGGCTCCACAAGTTGATAATTCTTCAGAACAACTGGAGATTGCACATCGATTCCCTTGCATGGTGAATGCAAATGCCATTGTATTAATGGACTCCCTGATCACATCGAATGAATTACAAGAGGTTATGAAATCAATGGTGAGGGACAAAAGCCTCGGGTTGGTTGGTTGGCCAATAGAATTATTCATCAACTTTTTTGACATTATGGAATCAGACCTCTTGGAAATGGAGAATAATCACATCAGTTGGGGTACATTTCAGGTGTTGTAAACACGACCTTCATCTCTTTGATTCCAAAATATATAATCCTTCCTCATTTGCAGACTTCACACCTATTTCGCTATGTAATTCCATTTACAAAATTATTTCCAAATTGTTAGGAAATAGCATAAAAAATATTATATCATCTCATATCACTCTTGAGCGTTTTGGACGGTTAGCAAATAGACAGATATTTGATGTTGCGGTGACCATGCAAGAATGCATTTGCTCAATAAAATCTTGAAGATTAGAGGCATGGCTCATGAAAATTGACTTGATTAAAGCATAAGATATGATTGACAAGGATATGCTATGATTGATTCTTAACAATGTTGGCTTTGGGATAATACATTCTACATGGATAATGGGCTATGTCTCCTTGGTGAATCTGGCTATTTTGATTAATGGTAAGATGACTAAGTTTTTCAAGATATTTAGAGGCTTATGCAAAGGATGTGTGGTCTTGCCTCTATTGTTCATCATGGTAATTGAGAAGCTCAACAAGGGAATTCAAGAAGCAATGGACATTAGTTTAATTGTTGGATGCAGGGTGACGAGAAATATCATATCTACCCATCTAATGTTTGTGGATGACCTACTATGTTTTGGACAAGCTAACATTCAAGAATGGCAGACATTTCATCCAATCTTGTCCAAATTTGGGAAATATTTAGGTCTATTTATGAATAAGGAAAGATCAGAATTAATATCTAATAGGAAGGACACAGATTCAACACTGCCAATAACAAATATATTTTGTGTGAAAATCCATTCTTTGGAGAATGGAGTTCAATTTGAAGCCAAATAACTACATGAGTCATGATTGGGATTGGCTAATCGAAACATTCAAGGAAACGTTGGGCTTATCAGAGCATAAATTCTTATCCTTGGGTGGAAGATTTGTTATTGCGCCGAGAGGCACATTCTAAAGCCCCTGTATGACCCTGATTTGTAAGTATGTCACATCCTCAAAAAAGAATAAAAATAATTTTAGCTAATGTTGGCCAAAACATTTGCATGAATATTAAACAGGTATGTTATATATAGCACATGTTTAATAGTTTCTTTATCATATACGGGAATTTGAATGGATCATAAATTTACATTTAACAAATATTTTTACCACATTAAAATTCCAAATTAGTTAAAATTTTAAGCATTTACTCTTTACTAGAACTAATACCATTTCTTAAATCAAAAGAAAAAGGTTAATTCAACACAAAGAATAGAAAATTTTGCTCCAAAATCTTTTAATATTTATTTTAATTAAGTATTTGTAAAATAATTTTTTGAAAGGAAAAATCATATCTTGTGGATATATTAAAATCTTTAAAAATATGATATTTCCACATCAAACTTGTACTATTTGAAAATATTATTTTGATGTAGTTTTATTATGAATTTTGTTATCATGCCCCGTGAAAAACATCATTAAATATAATATTAATATTAAAAGATTAATATTAATATTATTAAATTTAATAACTTTGGATTAATATAATATTAAATTTAATATATCATTAAATTTATTATATTATAATATATATTAATATATCATGATATTTATTAACTCTAGGTATATATGTAGGGAATAATAAAGACATGGAGACATAGAAGGAGTGATAAGGGAGAGATGGAGATAAAATGAAGAAGAGAGGAGAGGAGGAATGAAGAGAGAGAGAAAGAGAGGAGTTAGAGAGGGAGAGAAGGATAAGAGAGAGAAGGGGATAAAGATAAGGAGAAAGGAAGGGATATAGTGACAAGGTTGGAGGGAAGAGAGAGAGAGATGTGGGAGAGTGAGGGATGTAGGGGAGAAAGGGAGAGAAGGGAAGGACCCGAGAGAGAACTTGAGGGAGAGGAGGAGAGAGGGAGGAACAAAGAGGGATGGACATATAGATGGAGTTGGAGGAGGAGAGACAGAGTGAAGAAGAAAGACATAGAGAGAGAAAAGTGGATATATATATATACGGGATATATAGAGAGCGAGTGTGTAAGTTTTAGGGTGAGATAGAGAGACAAAGAAGGAGAGATTGAAGGAAGGGGGGAGAGAAGGAGAGAGGGAGGGAGTGAAAAGGGAGATAAAGAGAGAGGGAGAGAGGAGACCAAGAGGGAAGAGATATAGAAGGGGGAGAGAGGGAGAGAAGGGGAAGAGAGAGGGAGGGAGAGGATGTTAGGATATTCCGACACATAGGAAAAGTTAAGTACAACTTGGTCTAGTGTAGAGTTAGGTATAGAGTTAGGTAAAGTGTGTTTCTTTACCGTTGTACATTTTGTAACTTACAATCCGACAATCACGATATGTAGTGATCCGACGGTTCATTCTCTCCTCGGTATTACCGACACTTGATCCATGGCTTGACACCCGATTGGTCCATGAATTCTATTTAAAGCGCATGGAGGGTCATTTGTAGGGTAATGCATGCATGAGAGAAGCTTATGTAAATTTTCATTCTTTGATTAATAAATTGCCTGAAGTGGCCATGTTGGCTCAGGCCGTGGACTGTTTCCCTCTTTGAGGGTTTTAACCACGTCAAAAATACTGGTGTATTGATCTGTTATCTGGTTGTGAGCGGTGTCCTTTTGGTGTTCTTTCTGAGGAACTTACCATGTAAATTCCTACATGGTATCAGAGCTATTTGAGGGCCGCGTCCGTTGGTGATCCAAATCTGAAGCCGATAGAACTACATCCGACTGCCGTTTCCTAGATCTGTTGTTTCTGACTGCTTTCAGGCTGAGTGGACTGCTCTGTTGTGTTCGGAGCATCTGTTCCAGCGAGGAACCCCTTTCGTTTCACGCGAAAAGGTTTCCGGTAGCCCTAGCTGTGTCATTTTTAAGATTCGGAGGTATACAGTCTTTATTTGCAGTTTACTGTTATTTTCTCTCTGCTTATTTCGGTTTCAGTTTATTTAGATTTTTTTTAATCGGATCTATACCTTTCATTTCTGCATATGCTCTTTGCCTTGCGACTCTGTGCGATCTGGGCAAATCAGAAACAGAAAGGAAGGATTTTTCTCATGCGTATGCTCTTTTCCCTGCACCTTAGTGTGATCTCGGAAAATCAGAAACATTGAGAAAAATATTTAGTTTTTCGGCTAAAGCTAACTTTGAGCCGCAAGGTTCAATTTTTGAAAATATTTAGTTTTTTGGGTAAAGCTAACTTCGAGCCATAAGGTTCATTTTCTTTTCATGTCCGTGTTGGGTTTTGTGTTTTTTGTTTTGTAGGGAAAAAGAGCTTTCTCAAAGCAAGCACGCAACCCAAGGCCCCCCCCTCTCTCTCTCTCTCTCTCAATTGGTTCAAAGCTATTTTAAGAGAGTAGAGGTCTTGGGTTCAAGTCTCCATTTTGTGGGGGCGGACTTTTTCATTTCCGCACATTCCCGCACTTCGTCGGCAACTTCAACAACTTTTTTTCAAAAAGCCATAACTTCTTCATCCGGAAGCCTTTTTCAGAGCCGTTTTTTTTAAACCAGCCTAATTTTTCGAGATCTATCCATTGGAACACTAACTTTCAGCATCTTCAGCTTCCGTTTCTGTTGAAATGGAAATTCAATACCAAGTTACCCTTGACAGCACCAACTACTTCCAATGGTTGTCCTACATGGAGGATTTACTTAGAAGTAAAGGTCTCTACAGAATAGCCACAGGACAAAAGAAGAAACCGAAGGATGAAGATAAGGCTGCTAAATGGGAAAATAGACAAGATCAAGCACGTGGTTTGATAGGGATGTCTATCTCTCCTGATCTTAGATTCCATATTGCAGAACTTGAAACTCCTCATGAAGCAATGGAACAAATCAATAAAGTTTTTGGGATTAAAAATGAAATTAGAGCCCATCAACTTGAAAATGAGTTGCTTACATTGGACCCTAATAATTTTTCTTGCATTGAAGATTTCTTGTCTAAGTTCAAGACCCTTAGATACCTTTTGGAAGGTGTTAAGGTTAAGAAAGAAGATAGTAACCTTATTTATTCCATCCTTACTAAGTTGGGACCAGCCTACTCTATATTTGTTTCCACCTTCCATTCTACAAGAGAAGCCTTCATTTCTCAAGGAAAAGACTACAAGCCCCCTTCCTTTGACTCTTTTTGTGATTCTTTAATAAGAGAACAAGAAAAACTCTTACACCTTGGTCTTCTTAATCTTGGAAACTCTTCCAAGAAAGCATTAGCCACCTAGCAGTAACCAAATAAAAGAATCCTAAGAAGTCATATCCTAAAAAGAATGGTCCTAAACCAAACAAGGGTCCTAAGCAATTTCAGCCCCAAAATGAAAAATCATTTCAACAATATGATAAGACAAATAAAAACAAAGGGAAGAAGACTGATAGACATTGCAATTTTTGTAATCGAGATGGCCACTTAGAATAAATATGCTTTAAAAATATGGAAGCCTTGGAAGCAGCAATGAAGAAGCATAACATCCATTTGGGACAATCTTCAACTTCAACTTTATCTTCAGGAATGGCACTTTCTGCATGTGGTTGTCAAGCATATCAGTCTGGCTATGCATTAAATGTATCTTCTTCTTCTCATTCTCATGAGTGGCTCATTGATTCTGGAGCTTCTTATCACATGGCCAAAAACAAAGCCATGTTTTCTTCTTTAAATGATTGTAACACCAAAAATATATATGTTGGTGATGATAGATCTCTTAATGTTGTAGGGACTGGAACTGTTCATCTAGACAATGGTCAGTTTAATGATGTATTATGTGTTCCAACCTTATCCTGCAACCTTCTATCTGTATATCAGATAACTCATTCATGTGAAGGTAAAATCGTTGAATTTTCACCTCATGATGTTGTAATCAAGGACTTAAAAGATCCTAAACAGATTTTGGCTACTGGCATTGCTGATGACTCTACAAGGTTGTATAAGTTTCACAACTTTGGGTCATCAAATCTTCCCTCAGTATTTGTTGCTCATAACGATGAAGTGAGCAAACTTTGGCATGAGCGATTTGGTCACTTAAACTATCACTCCCTTCAGCATCTATGTAAAGAAAATATGGTGACAGGTCTTCCTATGGTATCTTGCAGAGATGGTGTTTGTTCCGGATGTGTACTCGGAAAACATCATCATGACAGTTTTGAAAAACGTGCCTCTTGGCACGCCTCAGCCCCTTTACAGCTTGTGCATAGTGATTTATGTGGTCCACTTCCAGTTGTGTCATTCTCTGGTTGCAAGTATTTCTTAACTTTCATTGATGATTTCTCCAGACGCACTTGGGTATACTTCTTAAAACTCAAGAGTGAAGTATTTAACACTTTTTTAGCCTTCAAGGCCTTTGTTGAAAAACAATCTCGACATCAAATTCTTAAGTTAAGATCTGATAATGGCGGAGAATATGTTAAAAACACATTCATCAACTATTGCACTGAGAATGGAATTCAAATGCAACATACTGTTCCATATACTCCACAACAAAATGGTGTAGCTGAAAGGAAGAATCGCACCTTAAAGGAAATGGCTAATTGTATGCTACAATCTAAAGGACTTGGTCTTAGTTTTTGGGCAGAAGCAATTAACTGTGCAAATTACATAATAAATCGCACTCCTACTAAGGCTTTAAAGAATATCACTCCAGAAGAAGCATGGAGCTCAATCAAACCAGATGTAAGTCACTTTCGTGTTTTTGGAAGTGAAGCGTGGGCCCATATTCCAGATGAAAAGCATAAAGCTTTAGAACCTAAAAGTGAAAAATGTACTTTTGTTGGATATTCTGAAGATGTCAAAGGCTATAGACTTATTCCATTTAAGTCCAAAAATGTAATCATTAGAAGAGATGTAAAATTTGATGAAAATATATCGGCCTACGAGCCTAGTCTGACAGATGTGCCACCTCTCCCTATCTCTTCTACCTTTGAAAACATATCTTCTTCAGATGATGAAAGTGAGGATGACAATCCTCCCCATCCATCTCAGGATCCTCCTTCAGCTCCTGAGCTTCCAAAATGGGTTCGTGCTACTCGAGATGCAGCAGGTGATCTTGCCGGTGATCCTTCAGATCAGCGACGCACACGTTATCAGTTCGAGAGAGCCTCTTCTTTACTGGCTCAAGCTCCAGTAAATTATGATCCTGACACCTTTGCAGAAGCTTCAGGCCATCCAGATTGGGAAGCAGCTATGAATGAAGAATATCATTCATTATTGGCAAATGATACATGGGATCTTGTTCCTTTACCAAAGAGACGAAAACTTGTTAGATGAAAATGGGTTTACAGAACCAAGTATGGACCAGATGGAAAAGTTGATAAACATAAAGCTCATCTTGTTGCTAAGGGCTTTTCACAGGTTGAAGGCATTGACTACATTGAAACCTTCTCCCCTGTTGCCAAAATGAACTCTATCCGCCTTGTTCTTTCCCTTGCTGCCTCTTTCAAATGGGAAGTCCATCAGATGGATGTTAAAACTGCCTTCTTGCATGGGGACTTGCATGAAGAAATCTATATGGAACAACCCATTGGCTTCATACAAACAGACTCCAGCCTTGTTTGTCGACTTAAGAAATCCCTTTATGGTCTCAAGCAAGCTCCGCGGGCTTGGTATGCCAAAATGGATAGCTTTCTTTTAGAATCTGGCTTTTCTAGGTGTCATTTTGACAATACTGTCTACACCAAGAAAGT
This sequence comes from Pinus tabuliformis, assembly GCA_031772625.1. Classification (NCBI taxonomy): domain Eukaryota; kingdom Viridiplantae; phylum Streptophyta; class Pinopsida; order Pinales; family Pinaceae; genus Pinus; species Pinus tabuliformis. Next base: position 669,623,671 of record CM062809.1, on the reverse strand, counting down.
GGGCAACTCTCTTATCATCCTTGTTCTTTATGTTGATGATCTTATCCTTACTGGTAGTGATCCCAACCTTATAAACCATGTGAAGTCTAGCCTCAAAAGGAAATTTGAAATGACAGACTTAGGACACTTACACTATTTTCTCGGTCTTCAAGTCTTGCAATCCAAGGAGGGTATTTCCCTTTCCCAGTCCAAGCATGCTTGTGATATTCTACGTCATTTTCACATGGAAGACTGTAAGCCAACACCTTCTCCCTTTCAGTCTGGAGTCAAACTCTCAGTCACTTGTACTTCTCCTGAAGTTGATGCTACCTTATACCCTCAACTTCTAGGAAAACTTTTGTATCTAACCCATACTCGTCCTGACCTTTCCTTTGCTGTTGGCCTTGTTGCTCGGTTCATGCAAAACCCCCGTGAAAGTCATTGGAAAGCAGCTAAAAGAATACTTCGTTATGTTTGAGGTACAGTTCAGTTTGGGATTCATTACAGTGCCAAAGCATCTCCTCTATTTGTTGGTTTCACTGATTCCGATTGGGCTGGTGACCCTGATGATCGGAAGTCTACTGCCGGTTATGTGTTCACTCTTGGTTCAGGACCTATTACATGGGCTTGCAAGAAACAGGGTGCCATTTATCTTTCATCAGCAGAAGTAGAGTATCGTGGTACCGTAGAAGCTAGTAAGGAAGCCTTGTGGCTTCGTCAGGTCCTGTCAGAGTTTGGCTTTCAGCAGCAGCATCCGACTACACTTTGGTGTGATAATCAAAGTGCCATTCAGCTATGCAAAGATCCAGTCCAACATCAGCGCAGCAAACACATTGAACTGCACATGCACTTCATCAGAAAGCTCATTCACGACCATGTTCTTGAAGTGCAATATTGTTCAACAGATGATCAAGTTGCAGACATCTTCACAAAGGCTCGCACAGAGGCAAAGTTCACTAAACTTCGATTTATGGTTGGAGTTCAGGAAGTTGTCACTAAGGGGGGATAGGCTCTAGTGCCTCCTTCCTTCTCCTATTGTGTCATATTTGTAAATCCTTCAATCCTATCCCAAGTTGTTCTTAAGGGGGGATGTTAGGATATTCCGACACATAGGAAATAGTTAAGTACAACTTGGTCTAGTGTAGAGTTAGGTATAGAGTTAGGTAAAGTGTGTTTCTTTACCATTGTACATTTTGTAACTTACAATCCGACGGTCACGATATGTAGTGATCCGACGGTTCATTCTCTCCTCGGTATTACCGACACTTGATCCGTGGCTTGACACCCGATTGGCCCATGAATTCTATTTAAAGCGCATGGAGGGTCATTTGTAGGGTAATCCGTGCATGAGAGAAGCTTATGTAAATTTTCATTCTTTGATTAATAAATTGCCTGAAGTGGCCACGTTGGCTCAGGCCGTGGACTGTTTCCCTCTTTGAGGGTTTTAACCACGTCAAAAATACTGGTGTATTGATCTGTGATTTGGTTGTGAGCGGTGTCCTTTTGGTGTTCTTTTTGAGGAACTTACCCTGTAAATTCCTACAGAGGAAGAAGGAGTGAGAGATAGATGGATATGGAGAAAGAGTGTGTAAGTTTTGGAGGTGATGTAGAGAGAAAAAAGAGAGGCAGAGGGAGATAGAGATATAGATGAGAGGAAGAGAGAGGGAAGAAAAGAGAGATAGAGAGATGGAGAGATATATATTGAGAGGGAGATAATGTGTTTTTGGAGAGGGTGAAATAGAGAGACAAAGAAGGAGAGATAGAGGAAGATATAGATATAGATGGGGGGGGGGGAGAGGGAAGAAGATTTCTTGCACTAGATGCATTGATTTCAATGCAGATGATGAATTCTAATCCTATTTGATTGCTTACACTAGATGCATTGATTTCAGTGTCCATATTGATTTCTAACTATATTTTATTGCTTTCACTAGATGCATTGTTTTGAGTGTAGATGTTGATTTCTAATCTTATTTGATTTCTCGCTCTAGATGCATTGATTTGAGTGTAGATTGTGATTTATAATCATATTTGATTGCTTGCAATAGATGCATTGATTTATAATCCTATTTGATTACTTGCACTAGATGCATTGATTTCAGTATAGATGTTGATTTCTAATCTCATTTGATTGCTTTCAATAGATGCATTGATTTCAATGTAGATGTTGATTTCTAATCTCATTTGATTTCTTGCACTAGATACATTGATTTCAATGTATATGTTGTTTTCTAATCCTATTTGATTGCTTGCATTAGATGGATTGATTTTAGTGTAGATGTCGTTTTCTAATCCTATTTGATTGCTTGCATTAGATGTTGTTAATATTGAGGTTGTAGATTATTAAAAAAAACATTTTTCATGATATATTTGGTAATACCTAGAGAGACAGTATTAATAATTAATTAGTTGTCAAAGCTTGTGATACCTAGACTTAAAATTAAATAGATATGGATAACCAATCCTCCTGCAAAGTGCAAACTAATCCTTGACAACATCGTCTCCCTTCTTCATCACCAACTAATTACTAATAGACAATTACATATATTCAAAATTAGTAATAGATAATTGCATACAACAATGTATTCAAAATATTTATAAGAGGAAAATATACATTTATAAACATTAAAAAAAATCAAAATATTATTGAAGGAGATGTAATAATTGTTTGGAGAAACAAATAATGTAAAGATTTTATAAATCTGGCCACTCATTAACACAATATTGAAAAATACATTATTTCTCGACTTTGCAAAATAGACTATAGATAAAGAATTCATCAACATATTTTTGAAGGAAATACATTATTTCAAACATTAGGGAAGAAAAAAACTTCAAGATATATCTAGCAATACCTAGAGGAGACACTATTTAGAATTAATTAGTTGTGAGAAGTTGTGATACCTAAAATTAAATGAAATAAATGTGCAGTATCAATCCTTTTGCAAACTATTGACAAAATTGTCTCCCTTCTTCATCACAAACTAATTACTAATAGAAAATACATAAACATATAAAAATATAATTATTGACAAAATTTTCTCCCTTCTTCATCACAAACTAATTACTAATAGAAAATACATACAAATATAAAGATATAACACAATAAGTGCAACATTCATAGACAATATCATCCAAATCCAACCACATAAACTCATAAACCACTCAAACCATCCAAACACCTTACAAACCATTCAAGTTAAGAAACACAAACTAAATTAAAGAAGAGAATGATATGGTCATGCCAAGCAAAGAATACATAATGTGAATTTCAAAGTTTATCTCAAACATATACATAATAATGATAATTTAAAAATGTGATATTGCTGCCATCAAATGGAACCAACTTAGATCCATCTAACAGACGATCTATTGACATTAAAATATTTACATAACATGTACATCTAGACATTTTATGAGGCAAATTAAAATTGGTTTTTATTATTAACATATTTTTAAGTATATGTCAATATTAATTTGTAAGATATCTTATCAATAACCTAATTATAAGAATTAAACATCTTACACACATTTTTTTTTACTTCTAATTACTTTACAACATATTCATTTTTATTCTTTTATTTTTATTTTAAAGGGGAATGGATGGACTAACAGAATTACACATCCCCTAGTTGTGGAATGAGCCTCTCTAGACATACACATCCCCTAGCACTGGGTTGTGGAATGAACCTCTCCACTCAATTAGACTTACACATCCCCTTATGAGGGGATGTAGAATGACCCTCTCGATTCAATCACTAGCTAAAGAATCTAGGCTTTCGTTTAGAAATTGGTCCATGGAGACCCAAGCCAACCAGAAGATCTTGTGTCCTCCCTGAGATCGATATGTCTTCTCCTTTGGGATTTTTTGATGGAGCTTCCCTGGATGGTGAGTATCGGTGTAGGGTTTTTATCGTTACACACACGAGCCTGTCCTATCACTTCTCATAATCCAATTGCACTGGCACAAATAACAGGGCAGAGATGGTGGCTTTGTGTTGTGCTTCTTGACTGGCCATTGAAGAAATTTACATTGTCAGAGACTCCCAATCGATCATCAACTGGAAATAGATCATCAACTGGAAATAGGGAAAATCTTCCTTTAAAACTCCTCTTCTTTTCCACTGGATGCAACTCATACGTGATCTGTCAGTGTCCTTCAAGTGAATATCCTTCTCCCACATCTACCGAGAACAAAACTTGGCGGCTGACCTCCTGTCCAAAAGCAACAACTATGTTCCGTCTGGTGTTGCTCATTACAAAATGATGGCTGATGGTTTTGTTAGCGACACCGAGGTTTTCTTACTCTGGTGGGAGTGTTGGAGGATGCAGGTTCATCATGGAGGTTTATAATTCTTTTCATCGAGCCCTCCCTTATGTATGATCCCTCCTATTCAATTCGTCAGGCACTTTTGATACAGGTTATGATGATCAAATGATCGCTCCTTTTGGTCTCTGTTTACAGATCTCTGATGGGATTTGTGTTTTTTTCTACATAGGATTTAGCCTGATGATTGAGCTTTTGTATTCTCTCTTTAGCACAACTTTGTGCTTTTTATGGTTATCGGGGATTATCTCTGCAAAAACGTTCTGGTTAAGATTTATGTAAATGTAATTTTATCTGTCATTTTTTAAAAAAAAATTGGGCATCCATAGTTAAGAATATTATTGTGTATTTTTATTTCATTGTTAAGGTCAAGAATACAACTAAGCTCAAGAATATGAATACCCTTGCAGCAGAGCAGCACATATTCATGTACAGAGATATATCGTACTTTCCTATTCCAGACAGCGTTTAAACTGCTTTATTATGGTTTGCTTTGCTCCTGTTTTTTTGGCAGAAAATATTTTTATATTCTAACGTGGAATATACATATTTTAATTTTTCAAGGATTTGTTAAAATTATTTATTTTCCATAAAAAGGCTTTTCAAACAATTATATTGAGATATATGAATCATTGCTCTTAAAATTTCAAGATAAGAATAATTTCTTGAATCATTCCTCCTCAAATTTCAAGGTAAGAATAATTTTTGTAACTCCCCAAATAAACTCAATTGAAATTATTCTTATTCTTTACTTCTTACAGGCAGAGCCTATAACTAACTTGGAGCTACCAAGGCCTATAGCTAACTTGGAGCTATCAAGGAACAAAGTACATAGGATTAGGAAGCTTGAATGTACGAGCACCCACAGCGGTTCCAACAATATCGCTCCACTGATCTCCAACATTGCCCCATATACGATACCCGTTCTTCATCAATTCCTCCCTCTTTTCTGACTTGAAAACTACTGCGCTTTTCCCTTTTGCTTTGCGCTCTCTACATTTATATTTCATCAACAAAAAGGCCACACCATTACATTCCTTTCATAACATACACAATCTAGGATTGATCACAGAGGACGAAAAATAAAAGTACCTTAAAATAAGTCCAGCATAGTCAGTATACCCCTGCAGGACGAGATTCTCTTCTGTAATGTTACGTTGAGATTCATCCCTTCCTGTGAGAAAGAGAATCTGGTATCCAGAAGTCTTAAGATGCTTATACAATCCCAGAATAGCAGGCAGAGCAACAGATTTACCCTTTATGGCCCAATTGTTAAAGGAAACCGGATCGAAGGGCATTCCACTGTAAAATCAGCCCAACCCAGAGGAATTAGTTGCCTTCTTACAAAATAACATAGAAAATTTTCAGCAAACATTTTAGGCATACAATCGCTTTTTAGTTAAAAATAATTTCTGATATTAACAATTTTTCATCTATGTTAACAATGATTGTTGGGTTTTCTGTTACACTAAAATTGGCTGGCTTTAACAAATTTTCAAACCCCTAGAGTGGGTCCCAAGGTGGCTGCTAGTCCAGGTAATTGAGTCCCAATGAGATGAATGTCATAATCAACATATATTTTTGTAAATTTTCAGTATTTTTTTCTTCTAAACAAAAATTATTTCTGAGAAATTGTGAACACAACAGGGCATTTAAGAAGCTAATCTAGTCGCTGCAAGTATAACACCAAAAATATATCTAACAACTCTTAAGAGAAAATGGCTGCCAAGAATTTCTTGACTTAACCAAAAATATATCTAACCACTCTTAAGAGAGAGCGGCTGCCAAGAATTTCTTGACTTAACAAGAGACGATACTCAACCGACCCACAAAAATGAAAAAACCTATTCCTTAAGTTTTATCACAGTGCGCCAAAAATATCCCATAATTAAAGACTTGTGAAAGTGATCCCATCTCATTATGCCAACCATAAATTTCACTAAAAAAGTAAACCCCGATTGCAGTCATATAAATTAAATAAATAAATCGATTAAGGAGACAATTTAGAAGATGTAAATTTGATAAATAGAGGATTTACCCAAAATTTCGTCCCATGTAATATTCGAGATTGGATAAGGCAGTGTCATCCACATCCATCACCCACGCATCCATACCATCGCCAACTGGACTGATTTGTTCTGTATAAGAAACAATGTGGTCGCTCGCCATTGCCAGATCTCTTTCGTACTGCCCAGACAACATGTACTCCTGAACGTATGTCAAGCAATGTTGGGGAACTGTCCACCAATTCCTCAAATTATTCAATTCTACATTCAGCCTCCAGCTCAAACAATCTGCATTGCTCTCATTTGCGGCATCATATAGTTGGGCAAAGGCCTCAAATTTCCACCAAATGTTGATATAAATAAACGGTAACGCCAGAAATCTCCATCGTATAACAGCGCGCCTCATCATGATATTGCGAGAATTCAGAGTTATTTGAAACTACGATTCTTACTTATAATCGCTCTACCTGAACAACTGTCTTTTGTAGAGAATGCCAGATCCGAAGGAGGAGGCAATCAATTATACCTTTTTTTTTCTCTGATTGGAGAGCTATTCGGCAAATCCTTCTGCGAGAATGCGCCGCGCTTGTATCTTTTCATAAACAATTCGTGCAAACCAACCGACCAACCAAAGCATTTTATCGTAAAGGCCATGGAATAACGTCAGTTGAGACTGAATGGCCAACCCACAACACGAATACTTTTGTGCCCCGCTGCTTCTTTCCACATCGACGGCACATTCTGTTGCAGTACAGATAATTTGTGCAAACTGGGCCAATTAAACACTGCATTAATCGTTATGCTCCTTCCACTCAAGTTTTACAAGACACCCACAGATCATAATGATCACTATGGTTTATCTAGACATATGTAGCTAAAAACAAATATGCATGCGTGCAAGAAGTTACTGTATTTGGACATTTGTTTTGCCGTACCCAAAGGGAGGGAGTAAGGTGCACTTAGAAATTGCGGATTTAATAGAGGTGTGGTGATTCTTCTCATATTTTTTTGTAAAGTAGTTTAGAGTGCAGGGTGGAAATTAGGGATTTAATAGAGGTGTGGTGATTCTTCTAATACTTTTCTCCAAAGTAATTTAGGGAATCAAATTTGAGGGCTGTGGTGATTCTTCCCACACTTTCTCTTAAAAGTAATTGGGGGAATAGTTCCCAGTGCCAAGAAGATGTTTGTTGTTACTTCAAAACCCGTAGGTGTTGGTAAACTTTCCAAATAGGTAACTAGGATCTTAAGGATGGAAATTAAGGATTCCATAGAGGTGAGGTGATTCCTTCAACAAACAGGGACTTGGCCAAAAAAACATGTTGGCAAGCGTTATGTATCCCAATGATCAGAGGTTCAATGCCCCTATATGTCTCACCAACTGCACCTAAAAAAAAATTAATATTGAATGAAATACAAATATAAAATCTTAATTTTTAATATTGTAATATAATTAGCAAAAAAACATGCAGAAGTTAAATGCCCCTACATGTCTTACTAGCTGCACCTAAAAAAATAAATTGATATTGAATGAAATATACATATAAAATCTTATTTTTTAATATTGTGAGGCAATATAATTAGCAAAAAAAACATGTTGGCAACCGTTATGTATCCTACTAATCAGAAGTTCAATGCTCCTACATGTCTCACCGTTTGAACCTAAGAAAATGAATTAATATTAAATAAAATATACACATAAAATCTTAATTTTTAATATTTTCAGTGAATAGTAATATAATTGGCAAAAAAAACCTGAATGAAATATACATATAAAATTTTAATAGTAGAATTTAGGCTTATGTGATCCATATCAAGTTTACAAAGGATTTTTCGGCGAAGATCACATGAGACATCATTTGTCGACGCGTTTCGAACCATCTAGTGTGGTTCATCGTCAGGACAAGTTGAAGAAACAGATCCAACTTAGCAGGTTAAATAGCTAAAAAGATAACAACTACTTTTGACTAAGTCCAGGGATCAAAAACCCTATTATTAACCTGGGGGCTAGACCATTAAATAAAAATATTAATAAATAATCAAAATAATAAAAATAATTAAACAGTTATGTATGATTAGTATCTAAAAATAATTCCTAATAATAGTTAGTTAAAGATAAATAATAAAAATTATATCTTAGGAAAAATAAATAAATAAATAATAAAGAATAAATAAATTAATAAATTAATTAATAAATAAAAATTAATCTAGAGAGGGACCAGTCCCTTAAAAATAATGTTATGATAATAGTTAAATACCAATATTAATGAATAATTAAAATTTTAATAAATAATTAAAAAGCAAATAGGTCTCATCAGTAACTAAAATTAATTCAGAATTAAAATTCTATTCAATTATTAAATATAATTAAAATTATATAAAGTTATATTAAAATTAAAATTATATTTAAAATATTATTTATATTAAAATTATATTATCCTAGGGGGGCCAACCCCTAAAAAGATTTAAAGATAATATTAATAAAAATAATAATAATAATATTAATAATAAAATTTATAAGTTAATATATATATATATATAATAAAATAATAAAATAAATAAATAAATAACATAAAATAAAATAATACTAATGATAATAATAATAAAATAATTCAAAATAATAATAGGTAATAAATACGTAATTTAAAAAAGAAAAAAGAAAAAAAGAGAAGACTAGGACGAGAGTGCTGGGACCCAACACCGACTTATTTTCCAGCCATCATCTCTATTGAGATTACTCGGCCTCTTTTCAATCTCAAGCGCCTCCCTAAATTTCCGATGATGGAAGTGCGAAACCTTCGCAATAACACTAGCTTCCTCAATACAAACATGATGTTTGGTTTTCTCGGCGTGCTCAGCTAAAGCGGAAGACTTAGTACGCCTATGCTTGAGATCTGCTACATGCTCCCTAATCTGTTGATTAATGGAGTGACCAGTTTCCCCAATGTAGGGGGTCCCACAGGAACAGGGGATCAAGTACACACCTTTCATATCTTTAGGGTCGATAGGATCCTTCGCTGATCTGAGGGACATGCGAATAGTGTTCAGGGGCCTAAAGGTCACAGGGACATCATGTGCCTTGAGAATCCTACCAATCTTATCAGTAGTCCCTTGAACATACGGAAGAAGGACGCCAGGAATTCGCTCCTTAGGTTCACGATGAGACAGTGAATTCTTCGAAGCTTTAAGGAAAGCCCTCTGACCCAGGAATCTACTATAACCATTCTCAACAAAGACATCAAGGAGATGGGATTTCTCATTCTCCAAACTCTCCTTATCCGAGATCCTTAGGGCCCGCGTAGCTAGGGTATTGAGAACACCCATCTTTTGAGCCGGGAAATGATGGGAACTGGCATGAAGATACTGCTCAGTATGCGTTTTCTTCCGAAAAACTTGGTGGCCGAGGGAACCATCACTATTCTTAGAAATCAGAATATCGAGGAACAGAAGGCAACCATCGAAAATCCCGGTAGATGATATTATTTGTGACATTGAGTTTGGGATCAGAAATTTACCTGATAGGGTCAAGGACACCATCAGGCAAGATTGTGCAGTTGTCTTGAGAAAGGCTAAGCCCCCTAGGAGCAACCTTAGCAAGGAAGAATTTGTCGCTCTCAGATCCTTAAACCAGAACAAGGATATCATTGTTTTAAAGGCGGACAAGGGTGGTGCTGCCATCATTCTTAACAAGGCTGATTACCGTAGCAAGATGTTGGATCATCTTCATAATAGTGGTAGCTACAAAAAGCTTCCTAATAATCCGTTAAAGAAGGTTGCTAGGAAGGTGGCGCTTGCCATTAAATCCATTAGCTCATTGAGTTCCCTTCACCATAAACTCATTGAGAGCAACCCAATCATGCCTAGAATCTATGGTCTCCCCAAGATTCACAAGGAGGGGGCTCCCCTGAGGCCCATTGTCAACACCATTGGTGGTCCTACCTACCTCCTTGCTAAGTTCCTTGCGTTAAAGCTTAAGCCCTTGGTTGGTCATAAAGAGTCCTTCGTAAAGGACTCTGCTTCCTACATTAAGGAGCTCAAGGACATTAAGCTCGACCCTGGGGACATTCTTGTTAGTTTTGATGTTGTTTCCCTCTTCACTTGCATCCCTATTGGTGAGGCCATGGAGGTGATCAACCGCCTAACAGATCCTGACACTGCTAAGTTAGTGGAGATCTGTCTTACTTCTACGTTTTTCTGTTTTGAGGGAGAGTTCTTTGAGCAAACCTGCGAGGTTTCCATGGGCTCACCCCTTTCCCCTGTTGTTGCTAATCTTTTCATGGAAGATTTTGAGTCCAAAGCTCTAAACTCTTTCAGGCTCCTCCCAAAGCTTTGGAGAAGATATGTGGATGACACCAATGTTATCTGGCCTCACGGCCAAGAGGAATTAGATCTCTTCTTCAATCATCTCAATAATCAATCCTCTGCCATTAAGTTCACCTTGGAGCAGGGGGTCGATGGTTGCCTTCCATTCCTCGATATTCTGATTTCTAAGAATAGTGATGGTTCCCTCGGCCACCAAGTTTTTCGGAAGAAAACGCATACTGAGCAGTATCTTCATGCCAGTTCCCATCATTTCCCGGCTCAAAAGATGGGTGTTCTCAATACCCTAGCTACGCGAGCCCTAAGGATCTCGGATAAGGAGAGTTTGGAGAAGGAGAAATCCCATCTCCTTGATGTCTTCGTTGAGAATGGTTATAGTAGATTCCTGGGTCAGAGGGCTTTCCTTAAAGCTTCGAAGAATTCACTGTCTCATCGTGAACCTAAGGAGCGAGTTCCTGGCGTCCTTCTTCCATATGTTCAAGGGACTACTGATAAGATTGGTAGGATTCTCAGGTCACATGATGTCCCTGTGACCTTTAGGCCCCTGAACACTATTCGCATGTCCCTCAGATCAGCGAAGGATCCTATCGACCCTAAAGATATGAAAGGTGTGTACTTGATCCCCTGTTCCTGTGGGACCCCCTACATTGGGGAAACTGGTCGCTCCATTAATCAACAGATTAGTTAGCATGTAGCAGATCTCAAGCATAGGCGTACTAAGTCTTCCGCTTTAGCTGAGCACGCCGAGAAAACCAAACATCATGTTTGTATTGAGGAAGCTAGTGTTATTGCGAAGGTTTCGCACTTCCATCATCGGAAATTTAGGGAGGCGCTTGAGATTGAAAAAAGGCCGAGTAATCTCAATAGAGATGATGGCTGGAAAATCAGTCGGTGTTGGGTCCCAGCACTCTCGTCCTAGTCTCCTCTTTTTTCTTTTTTTTTAAATTACGTATTTATTATCTATTATTATTCTGAATTATTTTATTATTATTATCATTAGTATTATTTTATTTTATTTATTTATTTATTTTTATCTATTTTATTTATTTTTATTTATTGATTTATTTATTTATTTATTTTTTTTATTTTTATTTTTTATTTTATTATTATTATTATTATTATTATATATATATATATATATATATATATATTTTATTTTTTTTATCAAATTATTATTATTATTATTATTATTATTATTATTATTATTATTATTAGTATCATCTTTAAATCTTTTTAGGGGTTGGTCCCCTAGGATAATATAATTTTAATATAAATAATATTTTAAATATAATTTTAATTATATTTTAATTTTAATATACCTTTATATAATTTTAATTATATTTAATAATTGAATAGAATTTTAATTCTGAATTAATTTTAGTTACTGATGGGACCTATTTGATTTTTAATTATTTATTAAAATTTTAATTATTCATTAATATTGGTATTTAACTATTATCATAATATTATTTTTAAGGGACTGGTCCCTCTCTAGATTAATTTTTATTAATTAATTAATTAATTAATTATTTATTATTTATTTATTTTTCCTAAGATATAATTTTTATTATTTATCTTCAACTAAGTATTATTAGGAATTATTTTTAGGTACTAATCATACATAACTGTTTAATTATTTTTATTATTTTGATTATTTATTAATATTTTTATTTAATGGTCTAGCCCCCCACGTTAATAATAGGGTTTTTGATCCCTGGACCTAGTCAAAAGTAGCTGTTATCTTTTTAGCCGTTGGAGGCTTTGCTCTGTCTATTTAACCTGCTAAGCTGGATCTGTTTCTTCAACTTGTCCTGACGATGAACCACACTGGATGGTTCGAAACGCGTCGACAAATGATGTCTCATGTGATCTTCGCCAAAAAATCCTTTGTAAAATTTTGATTTTTAATATTTTCAATAAATAGTCATATAATTGACAAAAAAACATGGTGGCAAGGATTATGTATCCTAATTATCATAGAAGTTCAATACTCCTACGAATCTCACTAACTAAATCTAAAAAAATAAATTAATATGGAATGAAATACAATTAGTTTACATTGAAAATTTGTCCTATAAAATTGAAAAAAGAAAATAATGAAACTAAATCTCACAACAATTAATTAATCTATAAATCTTTCGAGAAATTATTAAGTAAATTTTTAAATATTACATTAATAAAAAATTAACTTTAATATATTAAAATAAAAAAGTTTAAGGTTTGCTGTAATCTTCTGATCTTTGTTTCGATACTCAATTAGTGTACAAGTGAAAATGCTATTGAGTAACACCCCTGGGAGATACTAAGATCTATCTAAAGTATCAAAATGGCAATGGCTCTATATAAGGTGAATGGTCCTCATTAACTAACCGAAAATAATAAGGAATATGCTTTTTATTAAAAAATCACTCCAAGTTTTCATGATATTATTCGACAAACTTCAATCTTTCGGGTAAGGCCAATGTACTATAAAGTTGTACCTCTAACCATTGGTGAGGCCACTATAGTATAAAGTTGTTCCTGACATACATTCATTTTCATTAAGTGCTTCTCATTAGTGTACTCCCCATATTCCACAATCACTTTAAAGCAACACAAAATACAAGCCAATGTTGTCCCTATACGTATTGAACTATATTATTTCTTATGCTTCCAAACGAATTTTCTTTTAAAGCATACAAGTTTTCCCGAAGGCACTCCTCTCCCAAAAGAGGAATGTATCTATGTTTCTTATATTAATTTCTAATTATAAGTAATTGAAAAATGCCATACATATAGAGACGGGGATTGCTTTTATATTTAAATCAAATATTATTAATAAAAATATTTATTATTTTATTTCTTTCATATATTTTAAAGATCATACAAAGATGTGTCATTTTCATACATATATATATATATATATATATATATATATTATTTTAGATGAATCTAGTACTCCACATAATTATTAGTAAAGGGGTTAAAAAATGTTAGTTTAGAGCTTAGAGTTTAGTAGTAATTCCGGATTTGAATTTTAGATCTTCTAGTTTTCATAGATTTCACATTACTTCAATCACCAATTGAATTGCCCTGGAATTGTCAATAATTATTATTAATATAAATATTATATTTTAAAAGTTTTTTTTTTCTTTTTTTTTTAATAATATATAAATATAGATAATATCTATATTTATTATTTTTAATATAGGGGTGAATGCATGAAGATGAGTTACACTTTTGAGCCAAATGTGGTGATGAAATTTCAAAATTTTATTCTTTTAACAATGTAAACTTTGAAATGGACACTACCCCTTTTTTAGGTAGCAAAAAAATCATCATATTTTGGAAAACATTGATTCAGAAAACACTTTTTGTTATTTTTGACACTATAAATTTTCTTATTTATCAAATATAAATATTTGTTTTTAAATGTTAGTGATTTTCATGCTGATTTTGAAACGTGTTGATGTATCATCAACCTTCCCTTTTGTTAGAGACTTGTTTTTTGACACTTTGTATTTTTTTAGAAAGCTGATTTTTGATACTTTATATTTTCTAATGTATTAACTATGCATTTTTTTTAAATGTTACATTTTTGGACACTTTAATTTTTTTAGTCCCATTGTTTTTTAAATTTGATAACTTAACAAATTTTCTAGTTGTTTTATTTCTATTTTTTTAAATGTTGATTACTTAAAAAAACAAAAATATATATATATATATATATGAAAGACCAAAAAAAACATAAAAAAGATAATTTCTATTTTTATTTTTTATTTTATTTTATTTTATCTTATAAACTATAATTTATTTATTTTAACTATAAAATAAATAAATAATTAAAAATACAACAATTTTAAAAAACTATTAAAAAAAATCTAAAAATATAAAAAAATTTAAAAACAAAAACAAACCAAATTAAATTAAAAAAAAAAAGAAAAATTAAATAATCTAAAAGCAAAAACAAAAAACTATTAAAATTAAATTTAAAAATATAAAAAATATAGAAAAATTATAATAAACATAAAAAATAAATAAATTCAATTTAAAAAAAATAATAATTACTTAAAAGTTTTAAAACATTAATATTAAAATCTTATTTTTTTTATTAAAAAACCTATAAAAAAATAAAAACTGGACGATGGGCTGAAATGCGAAGCCCCACCAATATATATATATATATATATATATATATATATACAAAATAAAAAAAAAAAAAAAAAATTGGAGGGGTGGGCTATTCTAAGAATCAGATTTCAGCCCCGCCCAAGGACTTGGTGGGGCGTAGCCCCGGGTGGGCAGAGCTGCGTGCATCTTCACTCGCCCGCCCAGGGGCCTGAGGTGCCACCCCACGTAGTTCACTCACCCAGCGCTGCACCCCAGCCCCTGGGCAAGGCTAAAATCCAATTCTCATAATCATATTTCAGTCCTTCCCTCCATTTATTTTTTAAGATTTTAATATTAATGGTAAAAAAAAATAATTATTATTATTTTTTTTTAAATTTGATTTTTTTTGCATGTATATATATATATATATATATATATATATATATATATATATATATAGAGGATGAAAACCACTTCCTCTTAGAGTGCCCCACGTACAACCACATTATATGTCAGTTTCACAATCTTTGTTACAACACTGACCTTCCTAGCCTTTTACAATGTCAAAATTATAGTGAGCTCGTGAGGCTTCTCTCCAAGCTTTTTGAGCATAGGAATAAAGTCTTAAATCAAAATAAATAATTTGTTTCTTTAGGTCCAATAGACCAATGTTTAGTCTCAGTCGACGTTAACCATCATCATCTTCATCATCATATATATATATATATATATGTATGTATGTGTGTGTGTTTTTTTTTTTAATTTAATTTTAAATTTAATAGTTTTTAATTTTTTGTTAGTGTTTTTTGTTTTTATTTTTAAATTATTTAAATTTTTTTTTTTTTTTTTTGGTTTAATTTTCTAGTTTTTTTAATAAATTTTTAAAATTGTCGTATTTTTATTTATTTATTTTTCGAGTTTATCTATATATATATATGTTTCAAATTTTTATCGTTTAGAAGATACTTCTTTTTTGAAAACATGTTTTTATTTCTTTGTATTTTTATTTTTTATTTTTTAATTCTTATTTTCATAGGTTAATTTTGTTTTTGTTTTTTTTAATGATTTTATGTTTGATTTTTTTTTGTCTTTTTTAGGTTTATTTATTTATTTATTTTTATTTTTTTTAATGTTCATTTTTTTTGTCTTTTTTGTATATTTGATTTTTTTGTCTTTTTTTAATTTTTTTTTTTAAATATATATTTTTATTTACGTTTTGTTATTTATTTTTTGTTGTTTTTATTTTCAAATTTATGTTTTCATTATTCTTTTGAAATTTTAATGTTTTTTGGAGTCATGAATAAAATCTGTGGCACCATTTTTTCAAAATTTTGAAAATTTATTGAAAAAAAACAGATGTTATTTCAACATCAACACATCAACAGTTTTCGTTTTCAGGGTGTTTTTGCACAAAAAATTGGTTTTCACTACTATTTTTAAAACATGTTGAAAATTTACTTTAGAAAAAAAAAGTGTTATTCCAACGGCAACACTTTTCATTTTCGAATTGATTTTTCATGTTTTTGGGGGATTTTTTTTGCTAGAGTTCCCATTTCAAAGTTTACATTGTTTTTTATGAATTGAACCCCTCAAAAATCATACAAGCATTATGTTGTTGTCCTATTGATATATTTTGCATAAAAAATTAGTGTTGTATAATCTGTCATTTTACCATTAAATGAAATGCTTGTCATTACATCTTAAAATGTATGGATGTGTATAAAAAAATATAATTTTGCATTAAGATGGTGAAGTAATATTTCAATTGCATTTTGCAGCACATGTGTTGACCTAACATTTTTTTTCCAACTATTTAAATAAATTAGAGAACCAATAGTACCCTTTGGAAGTGACTCGTAAAGTAAGTTAGTGGTATTTTCTAAAAAAAATTAATTGTACATATTTTATGTTATTGATTTTTTATTCTGCCCTTTTGAAACTGTCAAAAAAAAATTCAAGTATTACGTTTAAAAGAAATTACATGAAAAATATCATATGAATTCAAAAATTTCAAACTCAATTGCTACTGAATAGAGGATTCTTTCACGAATCCAACATGATCAACTTTGCAACTTAAGGACAAATTCTACCTTTTGTTTATTAGGGTACAAAATGGTCTTGTATAGAAATATGTAGAAGGGGCTCTAAGACGACATTTTTAAGACCTCAATAGCTCGATCGAGCGCTTAAAATGATCAATTGAGCACTTGAGATAAAATTTCAAATAGATCGATCAAGGGTTTAAGAAATCCTTGATCGAGCCATTAACATGGTTAATCATGCACTTAATCAAGCCATTGCAAAAGTTAAACACCCACCAACCAAACACCAATTATATTGATGGCATTGATGGAAAAACTATAGACCTAGGAGATCGATTGAGCTCCTACTGCCACCCCAAAAAAAATAGAACATTTTTTTTTGAATTTGCATGCATAGAAAATAACAACAAATATTTATTCATAGAAAAACAACAAAACATGGAAATTACATAAGAATTCACAAAAAAACATGGGAAATTGAAGATTTTGATGTCGAAAAGGAGAGAAAGTGCTAATCACATAGGAAGCGTGAGAAAAAACTAAAGAAAGGATGAGAAAAAGATGTTATACATTGAGAGAATGACAAGATTATGCAACTCAACAAATTCATGCAAATATTGGTAATTCAAGTTGTCTCACTTCTCACCTGTCCCATATAGTATGCATTAGGAAATATGATTGAAATAAGAAAAAAATAGATAATGAAATAATATAAATAAGATAAAATAATCATTGGAAGTAATACAATGTAGTTAAAATTTGAGATGCAATAACAACTAAAAAAAATCACTTGGTGTGATTAATGGTTTATTGGTATTTTTTTAAACCACTTGAATTCATTCAAATTATGATCCACCTTTGAATTTTAATGGATTAAGATAACCCACAAAAACTAAGAATGTGATTTAACCAAAGAAAATTGCCACATTTCCATATATTATTTGTACATGAATTACAATTCATGGCAATATTTACAAGGGGGATTACCGAAAGGGATTGTCACATAGGTGCTCCAAAACCTATAAACATTAGTTTGATGAACCTTTATATCCTTGTAGGAGTTAAAAGAGAGAAAATGTGTCAAGATCTAGAAGGAGAAAGAGTATCCCTCCTTTCAATGTGCATGTTGAGAAGACATTCTTTGTTAAACATATAACAACAATAAATATTTATGATAGCCATCATGATATTTAACATTTAATGGTTCCTTGAATCCTAAATGATGATCCCTAGCTTTGAAAACCTCACAAGTTTCTTCTTTCAATCCTCACATGAATGTTATGAATTTTTTTTAAAGAGAACATGTTTTTTAAAGACATACAAAGTGTAGTGTAGATTTGTGCTTGCACAAAAAGGAGTGTATTATTGCATATCACTACAATGCTCCATGGAAGGATAATGTGATTCATAGATATTAAATTCATATATTATAAATGTAAAATAAATAAATTAACATGCACGTATTGATGATATGTTAAATGTTTACAATGTTAATTTTCCTAGACAATGGAAATATAATGTTGATTTTCATCTAGTTGTTTCTCATCATGTAATCGTGAAATATATTGCAAAGTGTGTTTCAAAAGCAAAAAGAGGAGCCTTATAAAACTTTGTCAAGGTTTGATGAAAATAATTGAAAACATAACTTTAGACATTGCATATCCTTCTTTGCATGTGCATAAAAAATGTTCCTTGTAGGAACATATAGTTTTTTAAATCCTGTTACCCCTCCTCGTGCCGTACTTGATTGTTGGTGCTAAAATTTCAATGTACGTTCTCCCGAAAAATAAATAAATCAAATCACTGTTGCCCCTCTTCACCACAAATAATAAGAATGTAAATTAAGACCTTAAAGCATATTCCTCGTTCTCTAAATCCACTAGAACCTATATCTCTTGATTTTTTTTTGTTTCCTTATCAACAATTTCATTTGTCTTCTCATACTTCTTATCCCACATTTCTTCCAATTTTTGTTTAGAATTATGAAATTCTCTATAGTTATGATTCCTTTAAGAGAATTCTTCTTAGTATTCTTTTATGGTAATCTTAGTTACACCTTTTAAAATGCTGAATGATATGGTGCTTCTAATGAAGAAAAACCTTTCCAACTAATTTGATCTTGTATTGTAGGATTTCAAGTATTTAGTTGAATAGGTTCCTTCTTGTATGGAGTGTGTATTTATGTATTGTAAGAATTTTTAGTAAGAAATTATCTTATGTAATTAAATTTGTATAAATTTATAGATCTAGATTTTTTTTTTCTCTCATGAAAGAAACTTGTCCCTTCAATTTGGTATTCACTAGCTTTCTTTTTCAAGAATCTCCCATCCTCTTAGTTCAAAAATATTCTCCATATTGATCATTAAGTTAGTAATAATTCCCTCAATATGTATTTAGGCTTCTTGTATAAGAATAAACTTTAATTTCTATTAGTATTTAGTTCAACAACCTTGCAAAATATTATACAATATCTTCTTCATCAACTTGGTTAGATCTTCATCTTCATCTCATTTTTGAGCCACTCTCTTTGGATTCTTTAGTAAACTCTCCAATTATTCTAATTTTATTCCTAACACCTATTCATTTTTAATCACTTAAATCAATTTTCTTCCCTTCTCACAATCCCTTTTACTTGGCATTGGATTTTAATTGAATTGTTTTGTGAATGAGGTATATGAAAAAAATTATAAAACCATCCTTGTTATAATGGGGATCACTTTTAGTTTGGAATTTATATAGTCTTTTGAAGAAATAAAAAATTGTTGCTAAGAAGAACTAATTTTGGAAAATGTCAAATGCTTCACTTGGTAAATGTGAATTTTTGTGAAAACAAACAAAGCTTCAAACCTAGATTCACTACTAAAAATTTGGGGGTATATCTAACAATAGATCACCTTTATCACACACCCTTCAATCATATGCCCAAATGGTTAAGTTTTTCATTTCTTAAACATGTGTAACTAGAGGGAGAGTGAAGAGAGATTATTGCTTATGGGACTAGATACTTAGAAAATAGGTATATTGACTTTGCAAATATTTACAAATTGCATACCTTCAACTAGTTTGCAAATTTTTTTATCCTTTACATGGGGGTTCCTTTATAGAGTGTTCTAAATTGTGGCATCCATTGAAGTTAAATCATGATTTATGCATAAGCAACAAATTTGAGCTATTTCAATGGCTTAGTTTGATGAAATTTATTTGTTATGAATATGCTTAATCTATAATGGTTTCATGTGACTCCAATTTGTTCCAGGCATCAACATGTATAAGTTGAATAATTATTAATAAAATACATATTAATTTAGGTAAGTATACATATATTTGAATAGTTCTTTTGGAATATTTAATTAAATCAAGTTATGTGGAAAGAGTAAGTGGATCTCTATCCACACATCTTTTATGTTCTTGCAATGAACAAGCATCACATAGCGTAATTAGGCTAATTGTAAAGGATCATCTCATATCCACATCATTGAAATTCACACTTTGCATGTTCACAATTTCACTTTCACACACCTTCACTCCACATACTAATCTCACTTCAATTTAGTATAAAGGGTATCCTCTTTTAGAATATTTGTACTTAGTTTCTTTGATCTTACAATTTTTGCACACTCTAAGTGAAGCAAAGACTCTCTAAAAACAACCTTAACTTGAGCACATTAAATTCCCCACAAGGGAGACAAGATAATTTATATTTCAGGATAGGACCATGGTGGTAGGGAGCACATAATCCATGGTGGTTGTTTTCATCTTGAAACATAGAATTTTTCTTTTAGTGAGCTTAAAATCCTGCATCATCTAGTGACAAATCCAGTAATGAGAAGAAACCTGTGAAGGGTGTAAATCTTAGGTGGCGGATTATCATGAACCTCCTTGTTCTCTCTTGACACTTAGCAGGGGTTCTGGGTCCAAAAATGACAACCAGAAGCTAAGATTCACTCATTCCCACTAGACCTAGGTAACTTAGTAGCCAAATCACATGTAATATTTCCCTATAGGTAGCAAGTGCAGGGGCACGAGCCACCTAAGGTGATTTTGGTTAGGCTACTAGAAGCATCACCAATTATGTTGAGATGTAGCCCTAGTACCCCCCATTATAACCCTCTCCATACCTTGAAAGGGTTTTGGCTTCTGGAAGAGTCATATTGATATTCATTATGTGGCGCTAGTACCCTATTATAAAATATTCAGAAGGCCTAGTTACTACTTGAGTGGAAGGATGTTTTTTTAAGAACTTTTCTCATATGCAAAACATCACAAAACATCTTTTGTTGATTTTTTCACGCATTATAATTAAAGGGAAAATTAACCATTCATTTTTCTCTTTGTCTTATGTATGTGATTCATTTTGTTTTCTTAAAGAAAATCCCCCTCACCATCTATTCTCAAAAACTTACTAGAGAACCATAGGGGACTTAAGGGATACCCATAACTCTAGGCGTCTATAAGATCTACCACCATTATCGGGAGGAATACTTGGTCTCTCACCATTCTCGCACAGAAAACAGGACCAAGCCACCCTGTTTCCAACAGATCCATTCTTGGAGCCACCTTATTGGGATATAAATCCTCTCAAGGAACTCCCACCGCCATCCCTCAAGGCAATAAAAACACTACCCCATAGGTTACTCCAACCAACCCCACCCCATAGGGTAACCCAAGCAATACTACCCCGCATGGTACACCAATACTAATACTAATGGTCACCAACATACGAGGTCATTAAATCATGGCTAACACCAACAAGATACCACTTGTCACTTCTTTAAATATCCCATATTTGATGAAACTCACAAAGGATCCCATTGCCCATAGTCAGCAATGGCCCCCATGTCAACCAAGTTTCCATCAAATATCCCTAAATTAAAAGGAAAAAATGAGGAATACCCTGCCAATCATATCATGACCTTCCACCTATGGTGAGTTAGTAAATAAACATGTGTATATATATTATTAAATAATTATGATTCACATGATTTAAAAGTATATTTTTTATTCCACTATGTAGGGATGGAAATTGATCAACAACATGAGGAACACGATGTGCCCTATCAAGATGATCAACCACAAGAGGAACAATATGTGCCCTATCAAGTTGATCAATTATCACTAGGGGAACATGATGTGGCCTATTAAGCTAATCAACCACTAAAGGAAAAATATGTGCCCTATCACGTTGATCAACCACCAAAAAACTAAGTTATTGCCTCTCAAGTTAATAGGATAATAGGGATCTCCAGTGGTTTGGAAAGGGGTGGAATCTTTGCAGAAAATTTTGACGTAAACACAATAGATGACCTTCGAGAGCCTATCCTTCGTTGAATTATTAGAGATCATGTTGGTAACATCATTCTACAACATTTTGAGAAACATTCAATTGTTTCAGAAGCTCAGATACTACATGGGTTGGTCAAACACAAGAAACTAAAACATGCCAAAAATCTTTTGGGTATCCAAGTTGCTAAAAGTAGGAAGACACGTATGAATGCCATTGAAAATATATAAAAGTTATCTACTATGTTTAAAAAATCAAGAAAACCTGATGTTCATCCTACTCATAGGGAAATTACAACTGCTATTATTGCACCAAGTACATCAAGACAACAAAAGTTGGCAACAATGTCAAAATTTCTCCACATCTAAAAAAACATTATAAAAGCATACTAAATTCAGGGTTAGAGTAAATGAAAATGATGAATCTTCTTGTTGGGCTCATCACCGGGAAACCCTACTAAGATAGGTTTACAATAAGAATTAGAGAACTTGTGGTAGAGTTTTGGGAGAGCCATTCTTGTGCTATTATGGATAGAAATCATGTTGTATGACATCACATAACTAAATGTGAGTATGTAGTTAACGCTAAGAATGTTGTAGAAATGACAAAAGTTGCAATGTTCGAGGAATCTCAGGAAGAAAATCACCATGTGAAGATATCCATAAGGATGTTTTAGAAATTGAAACCATGGTTTATTAAGCCTAATACAATCCGTGACACTTGTTGTTTCCAATATCTGGTTGAATTCCAACTTCATTATGACACTTTCCAAGATTTTTGTAAGAAAAATTGTCACGATGACCCTCCTCCTATAGTGCGTGATTTTGTTTCATCAATATTGTGTAAAAGGGAGCTAGAAGAGTTGTTTTACAAGAAAATATGTATAGGTGGGAGAAGATGCACTGAATGTGGTGATTTGGCATTGCTACATAGGGACTTTCCTAACAATCCCAACTAGTCTAGGAAGCCAGATTTCACCATCACATGGAAGCAATGAGTATGCAATGGGAAATCAACCATGTTATTCAACTCTGGCACCTAGAGCATCAAATATGTTGAGGATGAGATTAGACTATTTCACAATTCGTGGGGGTGTCTTAGAACTATATCTACAAATATGCCAAACAATCACAAAGGTCTAGGTGGAAAGCTTATGATTTAAGCATTCTTGTGAAGTATTCTAGCCAAGCACAATCTTATAGTGGTAGACTTTCCAGAGAATTACACATTTTATCCTAAGGAAAAGATTGAAAGTGAGTATTATAAATAGGACCAAGTATCCATATTTGTACATGTTCTATAAATACATGCACAATTGAATGTTGATGGTAGGGATAAAACTAACAAGTCAAGTGATGGGATTAAAGAGTATCACTTCTACATCAACGATGATCGTGAGCATGACACATTGTTCATGCAACATTCCTTTCACTTGATTTATGAATGATTAAAATAAAATGACATATAATTGAGAAAGCATTGGATATGGTTAGACGATTGTGTAGGGAAGTTCAAGAAGACAAAAATTCTGCATACTTGGACCTATTTTGAAATAGCACATGGAAATGGTAAGCATGATGGCGCATATGCTTGTGTGAAGCAAGCACTTAGGAGATACTAAATGAGTCATGATGTAGATCGACCCAAATCATCACTAGAGGTGCTCAACTAGTGTAGATCCCATTTAGGACATGAAGGTCACATATTTATTAGGCATGTGCATAGGTTCTTATGGAATTTTTAACTTGGTGATGTGAATAGATCCATTCCTTGGTATTGTATTAATGTAGAAGGAACAAGTGAATTACACTTAGTACAAATTAAAGACAAGGGATAAATATTTTCCATAAAGACAAGAAAGCTCACATGTTTTTGCAAGTTTTGCAAATTTGGTGTTGATGGATGTAGACTTGAACAATGTGAAAAAGTGAGTACATGAAAGGATACAAATTTGTACCTCTTAATCCAAAGGGACCTCATCCAATTCCGACATGGAAAGAGATGCATGATGAAGAGGCCAATTTTTCACTTGATAATGATCGAGTCTCTGATGTTGCAAGGGAAGGTATGTGGTGCCTATGATTAATAGTTTCATATATAAACTGAAATATTGAATGTATTTAACTAATACATATTTTTAATTTTGGTTGTAGGTGATGTTTTTATTATCACTACCCCCTCAGGAAATGAGGAGAATGTGGCCTACTATTTGATCTGATTCACATAGAGTGAAAAGTAGGCTAGTGCGACTGTATGAAGATGGAAAATTCACATACCATATTGGTGATATGGTGTTGTAATTCAAGAAGAAAGGAACATAGTTACCAGTGGTATAGACCAGGGAAAACTTTAAGGATGGAAATTTATCTTAAAGTGTAGAAACCTTGGTGAACCTCACTAGTCCATAATATAAAATCTATAAAATGTTTGGAGATTACATTGTAAAAATATTCAAATTTATAATATTTTTATATAGTATATATATATATATATATATATATATATATATATATATATATATATATATATATAGATATATTTAGCGATTTTTAGGGTAAAATAATTTCATTCTATAAAATTTGGGCGAATCATTTTTACAAAAAAATGGAAATTAGCGAATCAGTTTTTTGGAAAAAGTATAGAAAATTAGCCCATGGGCGAATATTAGCCCCTAAATTTTCCATGGTATAGACATCAATCAATCACATAAAAAGCATAAGTAGAAATACAAAGATATAGTAATGGAGAACCGATAAAATCACTATGATATATTATCTCTCATTAGCTGAACTAGAACTGATACATCGATATATAGACATATATATAGATCATTGGGACAATTATAACAATTGATTTGTCTAACCAAACACCTTAACTAATACTAACTATTATGACATTTGCCATTACAATGTATGTTTATTGACTTGACTTAGGCTATTTGGTTGGACTGACTACCTCCTCCAACATCTCCCCCACCCTCAAAGCCTTATTCATCTTGAAGAAGAGGAGATTTTGGGTGATACAAAAGACTTTAGAAAAATTCTGATAGAGTAAATATTTATACAATTGATGTCGTTGGCTCTTTAAGACAATTTTTTTTTAAACGAAAAAGTAAATCAAGACATGAAAAATGGGAATTCTTTGGCAATTACTTCTGAAATCTTTCTTGGAACTTCTTGGACTGAATCTATCGATGGACTTACTACTTCGTTGATTTCAACTTGATGCAATTTCTATTCTAAAGTTGCATCACATGTAAAAATACATGGTGCAAGAAATTGATGGGTAAGTCGTGGTGGTTGTGGTGGTGAAGAGTGAGCCGGAGACATGTTTGGTAATGCGGTCTGATAAATAATTGGAGTGAATATCTGTAGATGTTCATCAAATATGGACCATTCACACATTTTCCAATTTAGCCTTAGCATTTATAACTTGACCTTTTCTTCCAGGGGTGTGGCTTCTGCTATCCTTTAGTTGAAGGGATTGGCCTATTCAATGTTCAAAACTTGACTAATTACACCTTGTAAGAATTATGAACCATTACTGGCTTTTAGTTTTTCTTTGTTTCCTTCCCTGAGCCACTAACACGAATTTTGTATTAGTTGTGCATAAATTTCTCGTTCTTTATCTAGTTTGTTTTCGAGTGCTTGCTTTACTTTTGGATCTGTAGTTTTTATTGAAGTCAGATCACGGAAAACCATGTCTTGTGCTCCAATGTGAGTATTATTGGATGCTATACACGTAGGACAGTTGTTTAATGTATTTGTGAGAGAAACTCCCTTTTTTAGTGTATTTTCTAAAGTCTATTTGGCTGCCAAGAATTCATTATGAGCCCTGTGCAATAGTTCTGTAAATTTTGGATTTTCAGTAATTGTACGTTTGTCTTGAAGCTCTGTCACCTATGGACTAATATGTTCATTTTTATCAACTATCCGATGCACCAATTATTGAATAGTAATGATATGATCATCAACCTCGGCTGGAGTGTTGATATTATGTTTTTTTGTTGCCTGGTTTTGATAGGCCAACCAAGTCTCCCTTTTTCATTCCTATTGTCGTTGAACCTTGTTGGTGTCCTTCTTCCTCTTTCATATCTTCCTCTTAGTAGATTTGATGGAGTGCTCTAAAACCTAGAAAATTTGTTTATCATTGGCAAGTTTGATATCATCATAATTGGTAGAAATATTAATATGCTCCTTTTCAACTTTATTTCCCAATGTGCTTGTTGAAGTCGGTTCTAAGGAGGTTGTGACAGTTGAAGCATGCTTAATGAATGATGGATTATTCTCTACTTCAGTCGTTTCTTCTTGATGTTGGTCTGTCAAAACATTAGTTGTTTGTGTATTGTAATCTCTGATTGTTTTGTCAGACTAAGTGCACTCAGACGAATTATCTTGTGAATTCTCTTCAAAATTATCTTCTTGGTTATTCTGATTCGACTAGATTTGCCCCAACTAATTATGTTCTTATTTAATACAAGTTAGAGAGTTACTGGTGTATCATCTATTATATAAATTGTAGTCACTTTATTGGTCTTTGTGTCGATAGCCTTCTATGTTTGAATATGAACTTGGTCTAAACTATCAGTTTGTTGATGATGAGTGTTTCCATTCTCCTTACTAGAAGAAGTACCATTTTGAACATGACTCTGCTTTACTAAAGCCTGATAAATCTGCTTCATTTTCTACTAAATACCGTATATAAAAACACCCTTAGCGGTTTCCATTACATTCTATATGTTTTCCTCATTAGATGAAACTTTGGGTTTTTGTGTCTTTTGACTACTTTTTCTTTTGCCTTTAGTTGTTGGATAGCTTCACCAAGTTGTTATTGTTGTTTAGGATTCTATAGATGGACTTTTGAAAATACTTGTTCACATTGGACTGATTTGGAAGTGGTTAGGGTGGCTTTGGGTTTGTGTGACTCTTTACGTAAAACGTTGGGGAGGGTTTTGGTAAAGGCACCGATAAATCAATTTTAAAGGGTTGTAAGCAAATTGTGACTTGTGCCTCTTCTTATAATTCAACATCAGAAAAAGGGGTAATAATATCTTGGGATGGGTCAATAACTCCATGGGGAATAACATATTTTTTATTGGAGTGTTGATGTAATTCATCAAACTCTTGGTCCAGAGAAGGATGATAATGGAGTTCCTCAGGGTCAACTTCTCTGGAGTTATTGTACTAGATTTCGGTGACATCTAGACATAACTGGATATGGAAATATGGAGGTAACGCTCAAGGGATGCATTGGGGAATGCTCCATTTATTGGAGATGTTCTTAATGTAAAGTAACCAATTCCTAAAATTTCATGGGGACTTGAGGATTGTGGTTTCCCTGACCAGTTATGTGAAAATATCCTAAAATTATTCATAAGGGGCATGTCCTTTTTAGTGCATTCTGCCTCCCCAACTGGTGGGATAAACTTCATAGATAACCAAATTAAAAGGGATCGGAAATTGTTGGATTTACCCAAGTTTTGACATTCCTCGAAGTTAGATTTAACGAGTTCTACTACATGTTCCACCCAATTGTATGCTTTATAAGAATTTTTTATCTCACCAATTGCTTCGAGCATTGTCAATTTGATGTTTGAGGTATGTCCAATAGTTGTGAGACATAGGGAAACTATTGTGTAGATCCATCTGACCAATGGGTCCTAAACTTAGCTAATGACTAACCCTCCCAAATTCTTTTTGGATGCATTGCCAGCAAACTTCGTGAGAAACTTGTTACAGTTGGTTGTACTTGGCACCATTTCACCTTGTATGGTAGACATATGATTATATGAATGGAGGTCCCATAAATTGATTGAGGTTGCACAAGCCAAATCTCGCCACTATGGTATTTGTTGACAAAATACTTGGCGACCTCTTCCTTTATTCCTTACAATTATGCTACTAGTGGACTTCTATTTTTGTCTTTTCTACAAGGCCAAACCTTGCCTTGGTCCTCAGCTCTATTATGACTTCATCTTCTTTGACATAGACTTTGTTCTTCACCATTACAAAATCGTTTTGGAATTCTACAGTTTGAAGGAAATCCAATGTTGAGAAATCAATGCTTACATAAATTAGGGTTTGATTCCTCTTTATTCATAATTACTTATGAATTATGTTGGCTTATTTTAATTCTTTATTACTTTATCTTTCATCCATAAATTATCAAATTATATTATACTAAGACAACAAGAAAAAGAGACACAAGATGTAGGCACTCAGCGAGGGAAAAACCCCTTCGAGGGGAAAACCTAGCCCAACTCTTTCACTAGTACATTCAAATCAAGATGAGACAATCCAAAACCTCTTAGATCTAGACAAAGACCTTCTCCAACCACCATGTCACCCATTCCTTTTAGTAGATGATCCATTTCAATTTCTCCAAGTGACAAATTCCCAATAGCAGCTAGAACCAGAATTTCGAACCCCAACAACATAATTTCGTCACCACCTTTAGAATTTCGAACCTGCAGTAGATTCTGAATTTCAACCCAAAATATTACCCAAAAACTTCACACATGTGAGAGATAGATATCCCAAGAACTTGATTTATGTATGCCTCACTTCTTTCATTCCCCTCTATCTACTTTGCTCTCTTTTTCTGCTTCTATTCCTTGTAGAATTAACTTGATGTGTGAGTGCTCCAAATAGGTAAAACTACCTATCTATTTATAGCCTTTCTACTGGGTCGAATTTCCCTAATGTACGCTGACTTTATTGGGACATGTTCGACTTGGTGTGGAGGTGATAAATACCCTTTTTGACTCAAAAATACTTGCTTTTAAGTGATACAAAAGCCTAACAAGGGTATACTAAAAATGACAATGACTCTATTGACTCAAGACATAACCTAAAAGCCTTCAATGGAGGCTTTGACCTAGAAAACATTGACCCAAGCATGAAGCCCATGCTTTAATAAGTCATTTTCTTTAATAATAAAATTTCTTTTTACAAATATAATTATAAATATCGACACTAGTACCATTCTTCAACGCTCCCTCTTAACTAGGGATGTATTTATAATTACATGCATATAAAGGTACATGGGATATCTCAAAATGATATGAACTATGAAGAGTTTTAGCACACACAGTGCTACAAATTTAATTGCTGATCAGGGTACTCTAATCGGGTGGGACTAAGGTGAAATCAAGATTCAGCCACTCTAGGTAGTATCATACTTTTAATCTCTATCACCAACCAAGGGATCTAGGTTCATATCCAAGGTCAGAGCTCCATGACCAACACTACCATACCTACTTTAGGATCTAGACATCAACACATAGGTTGGAGAAATGTCCTCGTAAGCATCTTTCCATAATATGATTCATCTCTTCCTATCAACTAAATCTATAACCTCAGCCAATCCAAGCATGCTTTTAAAATATTCAAACTTCTTATTTGGAAGAGATTTCGTTAGCGCATCAGATACCTATTCATATATCAGGATATATTGTAGCTTCATGACCCCATTTTGTACCAAAATCCTAATGTAGTGGTACTTTTCGTTGATAAGCTTTGTATTTGCATGGAATATAGGGTCTTTAGAAATCTTGATGCTACTTTGATTATCAAAATTTATCACCATATGACCTAGAGGCTTTCCAAACAAATCTGACAAGAGTTTTCTTAAGCAAACAAATTCTTTTCCTAATTCACATGAAACAACATATTCTTCTTCAACACTATTTAATGCAACAAGATCTTGTAATATACTCATCCATGAAACCATTGTAGATCCCAAACTGAAATAGCCACCGATAGTGCTCCTTCCATCAGTTTCACTGCGACCCCAATCAAATTTTGTAAACCCTATTAACTTAACTTATTTTCCATCATAATTTAGGCAGTGATGTATTGTGCCATGTAGGTAGCTCAAGATATGCTTGGAAGCTATCCAATGGTCATGATGAGGCTCCAAATAAAATTGGCTAAGAACATTTAACATAAAACGTATATCAGGTCTCATATTTACCAAGTACATCAGAGAGCCCACCAAATTACGATAGGTAGTATGAGTGATGAGACTAGAGTCGAAGCTTCTTAACTTCTTGATATTAGTGATCATGGGAGTGGTAATAGGCTTGGAATACATCATACCGAACTTTGTAACATACTGATTATGTAATTCCAATGACCAAGATATATCTTATCGGGTTTTTGTGAAAAATCCTAGCCCAAGTAATAATGCATGAGTCCCTAATATTTCATTTCAAATTATGCTTCCAACATTCTTGCATTCTAGTATTCGACACTTCACACCTGTAATAAAAAATCATCCACATATAGTAGTATAATGACAAGTTCATTCTTCACTATATTCATATAGAGGTTTGCATCGGCAAAACTTTTGATGAACCCAATCCTTAAGATATATGCATCCATTCTTGCATACCAAGCCCTGGAATCTTTCTTCAAGCCATATAAATATTTCTTGAGTCTACAAACATGTGTATCCATACTATTTATTTCAATGTCTTCTGATTGTTCAATGTATACTTCTTCATCAATGGTTTCATTCAGAAATATTATCTTAACATCCATTTGATGGATAATCCATC
Organism: Pinus tabuliformis; assembly: GCA_031772625.1. NCBI lineage: Eukaryota > Viridiplantae > Streptophyta > Pinopsida > Pinales > Pinaceae > Pinus > Pinus tabuliformis. Next base: position 669,593,070 of record CM062809.1, on the reverse strand, counting down.
CCATAGTAGTGACTAGTGAAAAAAAATATCTTATAGTAGTATACCTGGCAGTAGGAGCAAATATTTCTTCATATTCCATTCCTTCCTTTTGTGAGAAACCCCTTGCAACAAACCTAGCTTTGTATTTGTCTATGCTTCCATCAACGACATGTTTGATTTTGTAAATTCATTTGGAGGTGACAAACAATTTTTAACTTGGTCTAAGAACAATTTCCCAAACCCCATTCTTCATGATGGATTGATATTTTTCCTACATCACCTTCTTCCATTCTTCTTGATGAGCGGCTTCTTCAAAGGTACTTGGTTACACTTCTATTAGTTTTTTCATGTATGTTGCATATGTTTAATATCTCTTTGGTCTTTTTCTTTTTCTAAAAGATCTGTTAGTTTCTCCATGTCCTTTGGCATCTTCAAGTATAGCATTTAGCCAATTTGGACTCTTCTTCATTTTGGGAATGATTATAGGTTGAATAGGCTCACTTTGTCCTTCTTCTCCTTCTTCTTGGTTTGTAGGTGCCTTGTCATGATGCTCTTCTTCTTCAAATAGCGGTACATCTTCTTCATCAGATTCGATTGGTATATCCTTGGATATTTTGTAGGTATGTATTTCATCAAATATAACATCCTTGCTAACTTCAATTTGTCTTCCTTCCTTGATGTAGATTCTACAAGAATTTGACAAAAGGTTATAGACAACAAAGGTTCATTTTATGCTTGTAGAGTCCAACTTCTTTTTCTTGTGTTTTGGAATATGGATATATGTGGGACACCCAAATATTCTGAGATGGTATACACATGAATTCTTCCATGTGAATTATTCCTCTGGTGTCATGTTATCAAGGATTCTATGAGGACTTCGATTTTATATATATACTGTTGTAATTGCTGCTTCTCTGTTGGGTAGCAGACCCCCCACGTAACTGTTTTGGGGATTGAAGCCCACATTTTTGAGTATTGATATTGTAAAAGCTCCGCGAAGTGCACAGAATGCGAATTGTAATGGGTCAAGTCTAAGGGTAGTCCACCCTAAAATATTGTAAATTAATCTAGAATGTGTCGGCCTACACATGGTTCGCGGACCATGGGAATGTATAAATAAGAGCAAGGTTCTAAGTGTAAAAGGAAGTTTTTTGGTAATGTAATAAGTGATATGGGTGTCTGAAGGCGATATTAGATCTGAGTCTGTAAGTCTGAGTTTTGGGTTGTAATAGGAGATAGAGGCTCTATAGCTGTGTGCGCGGAGGCCTGGTAGAGTCCACAACTATGTGCGAGGACCCTTGTGGCTGTGTGCACAGGGCAAGAAGTGGATTGTAACTAGATAAAGGCATTAATAAAGATACGTAGGTTTTGGAATATCGTGTATATGTTCTATATTCTGCTTTATGCATCTGTTTATGGTTTATGATTGCGTGTATGTCTGCTATGTAAACTGGTAACTGAAGCATTGTGTCATCTTAAGTAATTTAAGATCTATAATAATATTAAGCACAATAAAGATAAATTGCACTCGCGCTCACGCAAAGGTAGATACTCTGAACAAATGGTTGCACGGGAGTAGCGCAACATGTAGGATCGGTTCGCAAACTTCTAGACCTCATCAAGACATCCCTAGGATGCAGAAACCTAGTTCCAGCACCCTCCCATACTACCTTGGGTGAGACCTCAGTCTGCGCTCTGCGGGTTGTTGCCCAAAGGGCTGGTAGTTTTGGGATTTGTTCGGCTAAACATTTCTGAACCTCGGTCATGCCCCAATAATCCAATAAATGGTTCCATTCCCGGGACCGGGATCTGCCTAAGGGATGTCTGATGTCAGAACACTGGAACCCTATGAAGAAAGAAATTGAAGATTGGTTGGAGTAGAAGTTGCACGAGTTCGTAATACAGGAAAACAAAACCTCGGAGATATCTGAGAAGAGGTGGTTGGATCGCATCTTATATACAGAAATCCACGAGATCTTCTTCATGACCTTCTCTTCAAAACTGTACGATTGGATCACGAGGCTGGCAGACAATCAGGGAAGGTGCAAGCTCGATCAACCGATAGTGTGGACTCCAGAATTGGTGCACACGCTAGAGGCATCTGAAGATAGGATCACGCGGGCCGTAGACCATTGGCTGGATCCGATAATAGGAGGGTTTATCATTGAGTTTGTGATATACACGACTGTGAGCTATAGCGAAGCAGAAAGACGTTTTCTTAAGGGACCGCAAGGTAAGTACATCATGTCTTTGAATACTTGGATTAAGATATTGTTATGTGAAAAATGAGTGATGCGAATACATTAATGAGTGGAATGATGTGGAGTGGAAAGGCCTACAAAGGGATCGAAGGATTAGGAAACAGTCCTTTAATTTCACCTCCGCAGGTAAGTGAGGAAGAGCGCGCTTGGGTTTCTGAGAGGAGTGCGGTCAGTTTGATTAGGCAGCGCATTCCGCAGATATCATCCCCACTAACACCACCACTCCCATCCCCTTCTTCACCCCCAACTTCGCCCACTCCACCTCCACCAAACCAACAGTTTAGCATGTTGAGCGCGATCAAGTTCCCTGTATTCAAAGTAGGAAAAAAAACCCAAATTAGTTTTGGTTCGTAGTAAGAGCAGTGTGGGAAGCGCACGAGGTTACGGATGATAACATTAAGAAGGCCACGTTGGTAAGCACGTTACAAGATTGCGTGCTGACTTGGTATATCAAGCACTCGAATGATCACCCAAATGCTGGAATAGTGGAGATTCAAATTGCATTGAACAAAGAATTTAGCCGGTCGAAATCAGAGATGCAGTTGATCATCGGATTCAAGGAGATCGCGATGCTTCCAGGCGAAATCCCTTGGGATCGGATCAGAGGCTAAAAAGTATGATCCATGAGGCTAATATGACATTGATAGACATGTAGCACCATGCGTGGTTTGTGGCGTCTTTGACACCACACCTGAGGATGACACTGTCACAACAAAAGCTCTCAACCCAGGCAAAGGCATTGGAAATGGCAATGAGGTTGCATGAAACACCGATACAGGATCCGGGGTTGGGAGTCCAACAAATCCACGCACAACTACAAATCCTATGCTTGGAGATGCAAAGTTTGAAGCAGGATAGGGCACCCTGGCTAGAGGCACGCAAAGAAGTGTGGTGTATAAAATGTAAAGGCCAAGGTCACGATAAGGATCACTGTCCTGTATTCGCGAACTATTTGGCGGGAGGGGGAGCGATGTCGTTGAGACCAGGGGCACAAGCAAGGTCAAGTGCGCCCCATGCACTCTGGTGCGTGATTTGTTAGGTGGGAGGAAAGCACATGATAGACAACCGTCACATGTTGCAGAAGTATACCCAGACTCCACAGTAACTGTACTATAATTTATGTAGATATGTGGGCCACGATGAGCGGACATGTTGGAGCTATGAACAAATGATGGATAGGACCCCAACTTATCCAATGCAGACAGAAACGTGAGGCCTCGATCCAGCTGCAGCAATCGCGTGGGGAGGATTTCAAGGGAGAGGTTGAGGACGAGGAGGAATGGGACCCGGACGAGGGTGCGGATAGTTAATCTGCTACAATTGCAGAGGACCCAGGCATTATGCGCGCGACTGTACGAATCCGACTAGAATATATTGCCCATACTGTATACAGTTTTGATCATGAAGTGGTAGATTGTTTGATGCTGATCGCACAAATGTGCGAAAAAGGGGTGTTGCAGCCTACTCCGACGCAAAATATCCAAATTATGAGGTCTGAGCTGCATAAAGAAGACCCCACGTAAACATGATGCTCAGAAGTGGCACAACCATGGGGGAAGATAAGGGGAAGCAACCTGAAGAGGATACCTGGGTATGTAGGGCTCCTACAAAGGAACCCGAGTTTGACTTGGAACATGCAAAGGAAATGTTTATGGAAGCCAAGAAAAACTTCGTGGAGGTCTCTACTTCAAGTAGTAAGGATCAACTAGAGATGGGCCTAGATCCTTCTATGCTAACTACCTTTTTAGAGACATGTATGAAACTGCTGCACGAAAATAAGGTAGTCAAAGGACTACAAGAGCCGATCGCTAGGTGTGCAGGGTCAGGGGAACCACACCTTGTTCGAAAAATGGGGAAGCCTGCTTTGCGCACCGTAATGGAAATGCGGTTGACAGTGAAAATTGGTGCATATTAGATGGATCAGGTAATCTTAGACCTGGGTTCAGACGCAAATGTATTACCAAAGCAGACTTGGGAACGCATGGGTAGGCTCACATTACAGTGGTCTCCTATTCAATTACGGATGGCGAACCAACAAAAGATCTTTCCCATGGGAAGATTGAAAGGAGAGACAATGGATATCGAAGGTGCGAGCACGCAGACAGACTTCGAGGTAATAGAGATTGTAGATTACAGTAACCCTTACCCCGCATTAATAGGAATAGACTGGGCCACAGATATGAATGGAGTCATCAACCTGAAGAAGCGAAAAATGATTTTTGAGAAAAAGTCCCTATGTGTGGTAGTTCCGCTAGATCCCGCTGAAGGAGAACACTACACTGAACCCGTGCGTGACGATGGAGGTGATGAGGAGTTAGATTTTATCTATAAAATAACCGCGTGAAACCAGGATTGGATAAATCTAACTACAGATGGAAGGGCCTCGTGGGAGCATGCAGAATCCTGCCTTTCGCAGTCAGATGAAGAAGATGAACGATGGCACAATTGGTTGAGTGAAGTGATGACGCTAAATTGTAATATTATGACCAAATCACTGCGTTGCATAACCGCCCAGGCTCGATATCTACTAACATATGATGGACTAACATCGGTGGATGAATTCTTGAGCAAGTTTGAGAGTGCAGTACCAGAGCACCAGAGGTTCAATGCATTAAAGTGGGTGTTGCGCGTAACACTTGCGTGTTGGTGGGGAACACATGAAGGAAATTTTGAAAACTACTGTGATTGCAGAAGGATGATGCAGCTAAGGTTTGGGAAGCCGGAACTACGAATAATCAAGAAATACGATGGACGCGATAACCTGCGCATGCACCTCACAAAATGAACCAAAGCCTATGGTGAAGAGCCCCAGCCTAAATGGGTACACTTATTTTATCATACCCTGGATGTCATCCTAAGAAACTGGTATACCGAGACAGAACTCCGACATGGTATGGGCCAATGGGATATCTTGCGCGAGGGATTTTTATTAACATTCTTATTTGAAGACCAATGGATGGATATTGTTGACGATGCGCGGCAAGTCGTGAAAGTCGCCATTTTCAAAATACCGTAGGAACCAGAAGAAATTGTTCAACCAATATGGTCACATTAGTTAAGCCATGCCTTAGAATGTTACAACATGCAAGTGGAGGGTGATGATGGTGACCCCCGAAATATTAATATTCTGGAAACATAAGGGAGTCGTGAAATTCCAGGACCATCAATCAAGGACCCCAACATCACCATGCCACTGAAAATGAAACAAGTGAACATTGGTACTGATGTCGAGCCAAAGTACGCAATGCTTGGGGACTATTGGGATGATGCCACGGTGGATAAGGTCATCGAGTTACTTTGTGAATATCAATACTTATTCCCAACCAAAATAACAGAGTTAAAATGGATCCTCGGCGACCTAGGGATGATGAAGATAACTCTGAAACTAGAAACAAACCCAGTTAAGCAGCGTCCTTACCGTTTGAATCCGAAGTATAAGGAAAAGGTCTGTGAAGAATTGGACAAAATGCTTGCAGCAGGAATTATTGAACCAGTGGAAGAGTCTGACTGGGTGAGTCCTATGATAGTGCAGGAGAAAAAACAGAAGGGCGAAATTTGAATCTACGTGGACCTCCGAAAACTGAATGATGCATGTGTTCACGACCCATTCTCGACACCATTTACAGATGAAGTCTTGGAGAATGTTGGCGGACAGGAAGCGTACTCATTCATAGATGGGTTCTCAGGGTACCATCAAATCAATATTGCGCCAGAATATAGGAGAAAGAAAACCTTCGTGACTGAATGGGGATGTTTTCAGTACATTGTTATGCCCTTTGGGTTGAAAAACGCGCCAGCGATATTTTCGTGCGTAGTAGTGCCCGCGTTCAAGGAATTCATCCACAAGTTTTTGGAGGTTTATTTTGACGATTGGACTCTATTTGGGCTAGTTAAGAAACATATAGCAAGCTTACGATTGATGCTAGATATGTGTCGACAACACCAAATTGCACTAAATCTTAAGAAGTGTACCTTCCTTGTCCCCTTTGGAAATTTGCTCGGCCATGTGGTCTGCAGACAATGATTGATGGTGGACCCTGCAAAGATTGCTGTCATACTCAATTTGCAAGCACCACGTAGTGTCAAACAACTCCGTACCACATTGGGGCACACTAGCTACTATTGAAAATTTATTAAGGGCTATGCACAAATCACGACACTAATGGAACAACTGTTGAAAAAGGGTGCTACATATTATTGGAATGGTGATTGTAAGAAAAGTCTAGATATTCTCAAGGAAAAGATGGGATCCGCCCCCATTTTGGTTTTCCCAAAATGGGAGATCTAATTTCATGTACATGTTGATGCGTCATGTATCGTGCTGGGCGTTGTACTCACGTAGGAAGGAGCGAAAGGCATTGATCACCCGATCACATTCGTAAGTCGACGATTGTCCAAAGCTGAAAAGAATTACTCCACTACTGAGCATGAGGGGTTGGTGATGGTATACGCACTCTAGAAATACCACCACAATCTACTTGGTGGGCACTTCAAGATGTATACCGATCATTTCGCGTTGAAATACCTGGTGAACAAGCCTATGTTGGGGGAGCGCATTTTTAGATGGTTGTTACTATTTCAAGAATATGATTTCAAGGTCCTCGTAAAGCCGAGACGCCTAAACGTAGGCCCAGACCACCTGTCCCGAATTGAGAACGGTGAGGAGCCAACAAATTTGGAGGATTGACTACCTGATGCACAGCTCTATGCAATGCGCATCGCAGATGGCCACTTCGATGAAATAACCCACTTCTTAACCACAGTGACCGCACCGTAGGGATATTCAGTACAACAGAAGAAATAATTGGTGGTATGCCCGACAAATTTTATTGTTATCGCGGGGCACCTCTACAAAATGGGAAACGACGAAATATTACGAAGATATGTACCTGAATTTGAACGAGGACAGATCCTCGCAGAAGCACATGGGGGGGCTGCAGGAGGACATTATGCGGGACGGGCGACAACACAGAAGATTCTTCATGCCAGACTATGGTGGCCAACCCTACATCAAGACTCAAAAGCATACTGTCGGGCCTGTGATGTATGTCAACGGACTGGGAAACCATCACGAAGGGATGAGATGCCACTCAATCCACAGATGACACTGCAACCATTCGAAAAATGGGCCATAGACTTTGTGGGGCCTATCACACCTCAAGGGAAGATGGGTGCGCACTACATCATCACTGTGACAGAGTATTTGACTAGATGGGTGGAAGCACAACTGGTTAAGGACTGCATGGCTGCTATAGCTGCGAAATTTTTATTTGACAATGTCTTGACATGGTTTGGATGTTCGAAAATTCTAATGAGTGACCATGGAACACACTTCCTAAATTAAACTATCAACGCACTTACTAAGGAATTCTAGGTGTATCATCAACAAAGCACGCCGTACCATCCGCAAGTGAACGGGACCGTAGAAGAATTCAACAAGATTTTGGAGACTGCTTTGACTAAAGTATGTAATGCGCAGTGAACCAATTGGGATTTACGCATACTTGTCGTGTTATGGGCATACAGAACCACATGCAAGAAATTGACGGGCCAGACACCATTCAGGTTAGTCTACAACACGGAAGCTATCATGCCAATGGAATACATTGTACCTAGTTTGTGGATAGCAGTGATGACAAGCATGGCAGACCACGAAGCCTTGGAAGAGAGGCTCGTGCAACTGGAAGAACTAGAGGAAGAATGGTTTTTGGCAGGATTCCATCAGCAGGTACAGAAACAACGTGAGAAAGCTTGGCACGATTGCCACATCAAGTTGCGCACGTTCAAAGTAAACGATTTAGTATTGTTGTATGATAGCAAGTTCGAGAAATTCCCTAGAAAACTCTGAATGCATTGGTTGGGACCATATGTAGTCAAAGAGGTCATAGATGGAGGCGCGGTCCAGCTCGGCAAGCTTAATGGAGAGCCCTTCCCAGGAAGAGTAAATGGCAGTCGCCTGAAGCTCTACACAAGTGGGTCAGCTGTCTGACTAACTGACCAAAGTACAGTCTCAGCACTTCAAGCAGTTGAAAGAAGGTGCAAGACTATAAACAAGTCTGCAGGAAAGCTGCACGGAAACAGGGTTACACGTAATGAGAGTTTATTGCAGGAATCACAGTCGCGCATAAAGGGTTGTGCTACTACGCAAAAAGGCGAGAAAGTGACCATTGAGGTCACTGTTCATGACAAGATGGTCAATCTGAGACAACAAGGAGTGGACGACGGGCATTTAAGACATGAAGTTAGAACTAGATTTGAAATGATCTCCAGTCCGTATCGCATGAATGAACTAGAAAAGAAGGGAACGGTTGAATTTGAATATTGGTTGGCCTATAAATCATAGCTGGTTGTCTGAAAAAACCATGGCACTGTGAGACCTAAGTTATTGAGCTATCTGATAGATATGGACCCGTCCAACTTCGATGCCTTGAGAATAAACCTAGAGACATAGGACCTTCAGGACAACATAATGCCAACGGCCGAAGTCGTCATGCCAAGCCCAACGCCAGTGGTGGGAGATATACCGCAAATGCCCAGACAAATAGCAGAACTGGTCTGGATGTCATCGCGAAACCTATGGTTTAGTAAGTGATCTATGAAAGATAAGGGCACAATGGTGAATCTTGGGATAAAAGATAGAATGCCATTGAAAAGTGCATTCCTGGGCTGTGTGCCCATGAAGAAGCATGAAGATTGGGACCTCGCGGACAACAACATCTCTCTTGCAAAAATGCGACACACGCTTCAGCAGATATTGAGTATACGGGACCAGAGATCGCAAGCTTGCTGCTTTTGCACAAAGAGTTCATGGCTTTGGCATCTCAGCTAGAGCTAGAATCCTATAAGGAGTCGTTTTGTGTTAACAAAGTAGAGTAGAATGAGCATCATCGGTTATGTGAATTAGCAAGGGAAATGGAGCAGGAGCTCGAAGAAGTGTTGTAGGAGTCAAGGATTGAACAACGAAGCGTAGTACATCACTAACAGGGATGGTGGACCGCTAATCCTTGGCAGCGCGTCTCGCTGCACCAACGAGTGACTCAGGATGAGTCACGGTGATTGTGTTGGGGGCCTGCTGGGCAGCGGACCCCGCGTAATGATTTTGGGGCTTAAAGCCCACATTTTTGGGTATTGATATTGTAAAAGCTCCGCGAAGTGCACAGAACGCGAATTGTAATGGGTCAAGTCTAAGGGTAGTCCGCCCTAAAATATTGTAAATTAATCTAGAATGTGTTGGCCTACCCATGGTCTGCGGACCATGGGAATGTATAAATAAGAGCAAGGTTCTAAGTGTAAAAGGCAGTTTTTTGGTAATGTAATAAGTGATATGGGTGTCTAAAGGCGATATTAGATCTAAGTCTATAAGTCCGAGTTTTGGGTTGTAATAGGAGATAGAGGCTCCGCAGCTATGTGCGCGGAGGCCTGGTAGAGTCCGTAGTTGTGTGCGCAGTCCCTGTAGCTGTGTGCATAGGGCAGGAAGTGGATTGTAACTAGATAAAGGCATTAATAAAGATAAGTGGGTTTTGGAATATCATGTATCTGTTCTATATTCTGGTTTATGCATCTGTTTATGGTTTATGATTACACGTGTGTCTGCTATGTTAACTGGTAACTGAAGCATTGTGTCGTCTTATGTAATCTAAGATCTATAATAATATTAAGCACAATAAAAATAAATTACACTCGTGCTCACACGAAGGCAGATACTCTGAACAAACAGTTGCACGGGAGTAGCGCAACACATAGGATCGGTTCATGAACTTCCAGACCTCATCAAGGCATCCCTACGGTGCAGAAACCTGGTTCTAGCACCCTCCCATACTACCTCAGGTGAGACCTCAGTCCGCGCTCCGCGGAATGTTGCCGAAAGGGGCGGTAGTTTCGGGATTTTTTCAGCTAAACATTTCTAAACCTGGGTCAGCCCCAATAAGCCAACATTCTCCCAATAGAAATTTTGGTAGAATTTGATCAAATATCGTAGTCCTTATCCATTCTTTAATGGTTTTATTCTTCCTTTTTAAAACTCCATTATGTTCGGGGTTATAGGGAACAATGAGCTCCCTCTTAATAACTACTTCCTTACAATATGCAATCAACTCTTTTGAAGTGTATTCCCCTCCATTGTTGGATCTCAAAATATTTATCTTTCTTTCAGTTAAGGTCTAAACTTTGGATTTAAATTCCTTGAGCTTTTCGAATACTTCATCCTTTGCCTTAAGAAGATAAAGCCATGTCTTTCTAGAGTGATCACCAATGAAGGTAAAATAATAAATATGGAATAGAAGATATTTATTAGACATTGGCCCACACACATCAAAATGAATGAGGTCTAATATCTCATTATACCTTGTATCATTTCTTGTAAAAGGTTTCCTAGTATTATTTCCTAAAGCACATCCCTTGCATACTCCTTCATGATCTCCCTTGATGTTGGGGATGCCATTTACCATTTGACTAAGAGAGGGTATTGTCTTGTAATGAATATAACCATATATTTTATGCCATAGTTCGATAGGGTTGATCTCCATGTCAACTAGGGCTTGAGGAGATGGCGTTATAACTCTATACAATCTTCCTTCACAAAGTCCAATAACCTTTGCCTCTTCAATACTTGAATCCTTTCCCCAAACCAAATGTTTACCATCTACAAATGAAACCATATATCATTTATCTTCTAAATAAGAAATGGAATGTAATTTTTTTTTCAAACCTAGGACATAGAGTATGTTGTTGAGATGTAGCTATTGTCCACTTTCCAACTTCAATGATGTAGATCCAAGGCCCTTGACTACATAACTATTATTGTGTCCTAAATCCACTACATGAGATGATGGTTCCCTTGATAGAGTATGAAGTAGTCAACTTTCTCCCATCATATGTCTTGAGGCTCCACTATCAATGATCCATGCATTCTCATCATCAAGAGTAACTGTAAGTGTAGCGAGGAATCATTCACTCTCGACTCTCCTAGATAGCTTGTAGATGATCCTTCTAATCTAGCTTCCTGCAACTTTCATGATATTGAGACCCATCTTCAAATAACTTTCCATAGAGGGAGTAACCTTTTCTTCCAAGATTACTTTTCCCTTCTTCAAATGATACCCAACTAAGTGATCTTCAACCTTCTTCCACCTTACCTTTGATACCATGTTGAGAAATCAATGTTTATTGGAATTAGGGTTTCATTCCTCTTTCTTGATAATTACTTGTGAATTATGTTGGTTTATTTTACTTCTTTATTAGTTTATCTTTCATCAATAAATTACCAAATTATATGTATATTAAGACCATAAGAACAAGAGACACATAATGTAGGCACTTAGCGAGGGCAGAATCCCTTCAAGGGGAAAACCAAATCCAACTCTTACACTAGTAGATTCAAATCAAGATCAGACAATCCAAGACATCTGAGACCTAGACAAAGACCTCATGCAACCACCAAGTCAACCCTTCCTTCCAATAGATGATCCCTGTCAAAGTCTCCAAGTGGAAAATTCCCAATAACAACTACAATCCATAATTTCAGCCCCCAATAACAAATGTTAAGACCACCAGCTTTAGAATTTTGGACCTACAGTAGATTCAGAATTTCGACCCCAAAAACTACCCAGAAAATTCGCACATGTTAGAGATAGATAGCCAAAGAACTTGTTTTAGGTCTTCGCAAATTCTATCGACCTTCTCCAACTACTTCGCTCTCGTTTTTTTCTTCTCTTCCTTGTAGAATGAACTTGATGGTGGATAATCATGACTAGTATTTTTAGCTTCATTTTCATGGTGTTCAGTTTTATGGCACCGTTGACATCCGCATGGTGGGTAGTAACTCCCTGCCTTGATGGGCATTCTTTTATATAGGGACAATTTAGGCAGAGGGTATATCACCTTAATAGATTATGGAAATAACGTACATCACATCCTAAGTAGCAACAATTACTCTTGTAACCTACAACTATGATCATTGAATACAGAACTATAGTGTATAAGCTCACTAGTATTTAGTATGTTAGTAATCGATTTCGAAGGTACGAAGACGGTTGCTCAAGAAAAGGAGAGCTACCTGGAACCCTGGAACTGGATGCTGTAGGCGAATGCTTAATCGCGAAGTCGCTTGCTCGAGAAAAGGATATTGAACATTATGACAAGGCTACCTGCTACTGGATGCTGTAGGCGAAAGATTACCCTGCATCTCTTCCAGGCATGTTGAAGAACGTCCATTTGCCTAAATTACGGTGATGTCGGATCCATTCATCTCCGCATTCTCGTCATTTCCCATGCATGTAAGCTTCCCTTAGACCGTCGGCACCTGGAAATTGAAGCGTTCGATTTGACTATTTTAAGCCACGATGCTCTGCCATATTGACTCGATTAGAAAGAAAAGGTCGAGTCACCTTATTGATAGTTTTCCCATGACTCAATAGTAATTCACCCAATTAGTCATTTTCCTGTTGAGACATCGTCAAATGAAACTAGCACTTTATGGGACCTGGAGTGAGGGCATGGTTCTAAAAGTCGATAGAGGAAAGTTGGGAACTGTAATACTGTACACTATTCATTTTTCCATTGGCTTGTCAGAGCGCAAACCATGACGACAAACAACACTAAATATTATCCCTATATATGTAGGCCACATTTGGTAGCAATATAAATTATATGCGATTCTACCGCAATATATCTCTCTCACGCCACGTCTATACAGGTTGAATAGTAGATAATCCAAACAACTACATTCCCCATTTACAACATTACAATGGCATTCCCCATTTACAACCTTATAATGGCTAATGCATAGTAATGGACAATTACTCTCCTTATTTCATATATTATCTTCACCTTTTACACAGCTTTCATATATTATCTTCACCTTTTACACAGCTGACAACTTTCTGATATTGTCATCATCGAAGACCCAAGGTATTAAAGTAATAGGTAATTTCTTATACTTTTCTTAACATATTGTCAGATTATCAAAGACACAAGGTATTAAAATAAAAAGTAGGAGTTACATTTATGAGTTTATAATTTTAATTGGTATCTGTAGATACTCTACAAATCCCTATATGTTATGGTTAGTCATCATCCCTAGAGAAAAACCTTATAATAATTTAACAAATATAATCTCTTTTAGTTAGTTTGTTGTTATGTATATTTTTTTGTCACATTTTATTTCTCATAACATATAATCTCTTTTAGTTAGTGTGTTGTTATCTATATTTTTTTTCACATTTTATTTCTCATATTTATTGATCACTTACAATTTATTAGAAACAATAACTAAAATCCATTACTTAATAGATAGACTCCTATTAAGTGAAACAACATTAAATAACAAAGATAGAACTATATTAGTTATTTAAAACTATAGAATGAAGAGAAAGAATCAACTCTTGAATCATTAGTTGTATGATACTAAAAAGAAGATATAATCCTACTAGGCAATCAAGGAATAATAGAAAATTGGGGAGGCATTGATCTAATAGAGGCTTTGATGAGCTCTTATAAAGGTTTGAGATAATCAAATAAGAGGATCAAGATCTAGAAAAACAAAAAATCTACCAATAGAGCTCTTATAAAGGTTTGAGATAGTCAAATAAGAGGATCAAGAATCTAGAAAAACAAAAAATCTACCAATAGAGCTCTTATAAAGGTTTGAGATAGTCAAATAGGAGGATCAAGAATCTAGAAAAACTAAAGGAGGAACTCATGTTCCCCAGTTCTCATGAAAAATTTACTAATAGAGCTCTTATAGAGCTCTAGATAGTCAAATAGGAAGATCAGGAATCTCTATTGCATATGCCAACCCAGAAATAAAAAAAGATCAAGTTTAATCTTACCTTATAAATAGGCTTTCTTACAATATCATGGTTTACTAATACGACATCCCAGAAAATCATAACTAGTGTTCATACGACATGTTCATAAGAACATTTTTTAATTAATTATTTTAAATAAAATAACAAAAAGGGTATAATTACTTTTGAAGTAAATCTCAATTTTTGATGTGTAACCACTACTACGAATATTTTATAATTAATAATTAAATTAAACTTTTAGAAACTCTATTCACGCACCTTTGAATGTAATTATAAGTATATATATATATATATATATATATATATATTTCTTTTAAAATCTAGTTTTGAAATAATTTTAATAAACATTAATATTTATAGTTTGTAACTTATAATTATAGATAGAGTAAAATAATTTATGCCAAGTCAGAGATTCAACTAAATTATTTTTCTCTATATACTAATAACTTTATTTTATATACTGCTTTGTTTTATATTTAGATTGGTGTATTGTTCATACCAAATCAAATAAATAAGCAAGTTTATTGGTTATCCACATCAAATTAGGTGCCCAAAGTATTGTTTGTTAGTGTAATTTAATGAGGTCATCATTTGGTCCTTTTTACAAGAATTATATGATGATTCTTTGTAAGATTTTGTTATTTAAATTGAGTTTTTGAATGCAAAAATTAATTCAATGCCTTACAAAGCCCTACCTCAGTTGGATTGTGTAGACTTAACAACTTAAAATTACAAATTTTCTAATTACTAACTAAATTAAGGACAAAATCAACCACTGCTTATTTAGTTATGTCTATAAAGTATCGTTTACTTATTGAAATGTATAAGTATATATTGTTGAAAATGGTGATAATAACCATCCACTCATACTAATTTTAATTTATTAAACATGTTCAGATCATGACTAGATCTAAGATCTATGTTGGAAGAATAATTAAACTAACCATGATGAACATGTATGTACACTTCTGTAAACTTTAGTAGTCAAATAATTGCCTAGGGGCACCACAAATCCTAAATAAAAGCCATGTCTAAATTTCATAAAATTAATATACAAATCCAT
Organism: Pinus tabuliformis; assembly: GCA_031772625.1. Taxonomy (NCBI): domain Eukaryota; kingdom Viridiplantae; phylum Streptophyta; class Pinopsida; order Pinales; family Pinaceae; genus Pinus; species Pinus tabuliformis. The sequence goes on along the minus strand of CM062809.1, from coordinate 669,577,960 downwards.
CATCCGTAATAAATACTACTTATTTTCCACATATACCAAATACTTAACTTTGATTATAAAACCCCTCACTTAGAAAAAAAACTACATAATTGATTTATTCAAAAATAGCATTGTGACTAACTCATATACAAATTGAGTGGGCCTATAAAATTAAAAACTTGTGAAAAAAGAGTGTGTACACCTCTACCTTTCATAAAATAAAGATATTAATCCATTACCCATGTAAAATACTACTTACTTATATACTTATTTATAAATATATATAAAAAATGGTGTAAAAATATTTAATATTATTTATTATTTAAATTTAATAACTCAAAATTAATTTAAAACTTTTAACTCTAATTAAAAAAAACATATTTAATAAATTAAAATAATAATAATAATAATTAATTAGATACAATTATTAAGTAATAATATTAACTAATTAATATTAATATTAATAATAATATTAATTAATTAAATAAATAAAAATTAAATTATAATAATATTATTATTAATACATCTTCATATAATTTGAATGAGTTTAATTATTTTATATATATAAAAGGTAATCGGACTACCCCATACCTAATATGTTATAAAAGCTACATCTCATCACATTTACGTATTGAGGTAGTGAAGAGCTCCCTTCTTGCTTGTGATTCTCTGGTCTTTGTTTGTAGGTCTGTTGTTCCTCTGTCCGTTGGGTGTGCGTGCTTTGTTCTCTGAGATGTTTGTGTTCAAGTTCATCCTTTCCTTTTATTTCATTTAGGTAGTGAAGAGCTCCCTTCTTGCTTGTGCTTCTCTGGTCTTTGTTTGTAGGTGTGTTCGTTGGGCATGCGTGCTTTGTTCGTTGTGCTCAAGTTCATCTTTTCCTTTTATTTCATTTAAGGAAGTCTTAAAATGGTAATTGGACTACCCAATACCTAATATGTTAAAAATATATATTTTTCATACAAAATAATATTTTCAAATTTATAAAAATAATAAAATTAAATTAAAATTTCATATATATTACATTTATTTATTTTATCTATATATCTATATATATTATTTATTTATTTTTATTTTTTATAATAATAAACTCAATATAACAGTTTTTTTAAATAGATATTAAACTTAATTTATTATTACAAATATTGAAGTGTAATAAACAGGGCAGATCACATTGATGATTCTATTTCATATTGTGTGGAAATATTAAACTTAATTTATTATTACAAGTATTAGAATGCAATGAACATCTGAGCCCATCACATTCATGATTCTATTTCATATTGTGTGGAAATTATTTTATGCTGTTGATTAATAATTTTATTTTATTATTATTATTATAGTTTATATATTAAATCTATTTATTATATGAACTCATTTGGTTTTATTTGTTCGTAATAATAAATTCAATAACCCAGATTTTTAGGTAGATGTTAAAATTAATTAATTATAAATTATCTGACTGTAATAAACAGGTGGACACATTAAAATCATGATTCTATCCTCCGGAAAAAATTCATTTGAAAATGTTAAGTGATATATGTGTCACTCTTAAGTGATATATGTGTCACTCCACCATTCACGTGGAATTGGGAGTAAACGCATTTTTTCCATCTAAAAAAGGGTTTGAACAAGTGTAAGTTGTGACCACGTCCCCACTATCCACATGGGATAGTTAATTGATATTTGCGTCAAGTGGATCTACCATCACTTGGATTGGGAGTAAAGACATATTTTTCGTCAAGGGAATTGAACAAGTGTAGGTGGTGACCAGGCCCCACCATCCATTTTAGATAGTTAATTGATATTCTATGTCACGTGAATCCACTATCCATATGGGATTGGTAATAAAGACATTTTCCTTTTCCTTAAGAAGAAAAAGAAGACCATCCACATCAGATAGTTAATTGATATTCTATGTCACCTCGATCCACCATCCACACAAGATTGGTAGTAAAGAAATTTTCCTTAAAGAGGGAAAAAAACTTTATAACAGGTGTAAGTGGTGACCAGGCCCACCATCGAAGTCAGATAAAATAAAATAAACCGACTCTTTATTTCAGTGACAACACATTAACCGGTAGACCTCGTGGCTTTTAACACTAGTTGTGGGTTCGATTTTCATGGATGGCGAAATAGATCTTCTTACCACACAGCAAAGTGAGTCGATTTTTATACTCTATAATATACCATGTTTCCCGGACTAAAATACAACCCTACATTCCAACTCAATAGACGACAGACAGCCCGTAAATTCATATATTTTATTAAGCTCAGTTTAATTTAAACCAGCGTAAATTTCGATTTATTTATTGAACCTTTAATCTATTAAATATAGGCTGATCCAACCCAGCGCCCTGCTCATAATTATAAAACAGATACATAAACTTAGAGCCCAAGAGATAGGAACGCGATGGTCGAACCACAAACTCAGCTACACCTAAAATTTTCTTTCTGTAATGATGGATCCTAGCAGTCTAATGATGGACCTAGAAGTTGAAGTTCACTCAGGGCAAATCCTTTTACAGAGCTTTATTGAGAGGTTTGTGGCATTCAAATAGGAGAAACAGGAAAAGCTGCATAAACGAACGGGGATTTGGAAAAAGAAACAGAACCAAAGATCAAATCTATTGATAGAATTCTATATAGAGGGTTTTCGGTAGTCAATTAAGAGAAACAAGAATTTCCTACAGAGATTTGGAAAAATAAATAAAACTAAAGATCAATGGTTTCAGGTTAGTAAACCACTGTTTCAACTGAATAAATGTCTAAAATCACCATATCTGCCCATACCCAAAAACCCTCACATAAATATACTAATTCAATTAAAAGAAACTGAAACTCAGATACTTTTTTAAATAGATAAATAAATAAATGATTCGATTAAAAGATAATGAAAATTCAGATGCTTCTTCAAATTTCAGCTAGAGGCATTCAAATAGGAGAAACAGGAATCTCCGCTGCATAAACGAACGGGGATTTGGAAAAGGAAACAAAACCAGAGATCAAATCTACTGATAGAATTCTATATAGAGGGTTTTCGGTAGTCAATTAAGAGAAACAATAATTTCCGCTACGGGATTTGGAAAAATAAATAGAAGCAAAGATTAATGGTTTCAGCCTTCAGGTTAAGAAACCACTGCTTCAACTGATTAAATGTCTAAAATCACCATATCTGTCCGTGCCCAAAAACCCTCAGGTAAATATACTGATTCAAGTAAAAGAAACTGAAACTCAGATACTTTAAATAGATAAATAAATAAATAATGATTCGATTAAAAGAAAATGAAAATTCAGATGCTTCTTCAAATTTCAGTTAGAGACATGATAAAATATACTAAACGAATTCTGATTCTGATAAATCTTTGCCCCTCATCATGCAGTAATTGGAGTCCATAATGTACCAGAGACATAACCTCAGGACCTGGGGAGTTGCAAGATCACAAGTCAAATTCAATAATTCAGTCTAACAAATTTAACCTAAACGGCCTCATGAGTAGCGAGACTGAAAGTACGACGAGAGAAAATTTCCAAACATTTACCGCGCTCCTGCATCTAGATAAATATCCCTACCTAATCTGTAGAAACGGATTTTATTTTATTTGGGAACGTAGATGACCCGGTTTCTTGAATTTCAAAACATCGAACTCAACTATTTTTTAACTTCTGGCTTGTCAAGAGAGCCTGTGAATCTCTTTGGAATCTAATGATTTAGAAAGGAATCACACAATAAACTTAAACCTGACTTATTAATTGATTTCAGGAAGAATCCACATCATTATACCTCATATTTATTCTTCTTCCTCTAAATGCACTTAACTAACACATTAAAAGAGCTGCTGATTTTTCGAAGTTCAACAAAAATTCCAAATCTAATGAACTCATTTAACCAGAAATTTAAAAGAGTCGCTGCTTTATTGAAGTTCAAAAAAAAATTCTAAATCTAATAGGCAAGTGATAACTGCAGTACAATCAAGTCTCTGGAAGGTACCTGAAAAATATATTGTTTCAGAGCAGCAGCAGTGTTCACCCGATCCTTTGCACACGAAGCTCTCCACACTGAATACTTCGCAAAGATGCTGAAAGCAAGAAATGAACAAACAGAGCACGGTGGCAATTTTGAAAATAATTAGTGAATTATTATTCATACAGAAATCAATGGTTGTTCACAGATAAATCAAATCGGCAAACACCATAGTACCTTGCAAATCTGGCTATGTAGTATTATTAACTCAGCGCTTTGCACCTAGTGCTCTGCCCTTCTGGAATCAAGAAATCAAAATCAAACAAATAAAGAACTAAGAAACATCTAGAAATAACAAATGAATTAATGAAATCAAAACCAGAAAAATGATTAGAGATTCTAATTGTTGTTCATATTAATATGAAAAAACTAAAGCGCGGATCTCCCTCACCTTATCCATCCTTGAATGGAGATTGGGTTGGCTAATTTGTTTCACCGAAATATTTCCTCTTATGTTTTGCTCTGGCTCGCATAAAGAACAACAACAAAAAGACAGAACAAACAACATATAAAAACAACCAGAACAACAACAAAAAGACAGCACAAACATATAAGAAATCCGCATACTCAACGAAGAACATACACACAGTCAAAAACAAAGGGAGCGCTCCACATATTCAATCATAACACACCACACCAGTGTACCACCGCATGGGAGGAGATCAGAGAAAAGAAGAGGAAGCATCATAAACGTTTTTGAACTGGATCGTAACATATATATAGACCATGCCATGCCATCTTTTTCCTCTCGATTTTATCTTGATACAACGGTCATGTTCTATGAATTCTGGACCATCAAGATTGGATTCTTGAAATTTGACAGGAAAAACCGATTCCAGGTCATCATGATTGCTAGTCATCGTTATTAAGTTTCTTAAAAAATAAGTTTCTAAAAATAGCAATTATATGGAGAAATCGATTCCAGGTCATCACGATTGCTGGTCATTGTTTTTTTCAGAAGAAAAAGCTTTATATTATATTGAGAGAATGATTGCTGGTCATTGTTATTAAGTTTCTAAAAAAGCAATTACAAAAGCTAGATCGTTTTCAAGATGTTAAAGTCTCAAGTTATTATATTAATGATAATATTAGAATCTCAGGTGACATTCAAACTTTAGTTATAGAATTTCTTTTTATATTTGAATAATATTCATTATATACTTCTTTTATTACATTATATTTTTCCATATGAAATATTTTTAAAATTTTTATTATATTTAAAATTTTAATTTATTATATTAACGGTTAGATTATAATTTTTTAATTTATTTTTAATAAAATTTCAAATTTTTATTATTAGTATAGATTTATTTTAATTCAGGATATAATAAGTTTTGAGAGATTAAATTTCTCAAGATGTATTTTTTTAGTGTAAAATTTGAGGAAAAGTTTACATGATTTGATTTCGGTTTGTTTTTGGTGGAATCAAAATGTTGATTTTGACCAAAACACTAATAAACTGCTCATTATAAAATTTAAAAAAAAAATATTCTTTTTATATTAACTTAAATCTATCTTAATTCCAAATCTACCAAAAATTAAAAGATCATAAATCTTAAAATGTAAAAAATTAATATAAATTTAACCTAATTAATTTAATTTTTATTAATATAATTTAAATCTCTTAATAAACTTAAATATTAATTTATTTATTTCAATGTAAAAAAATATTCTTAATAATATTAATTTGAAATAATAAAATAACAAAAATATAACCAAGGTGAACGAAAACATTCACATGAAGACTATAAGTGTCAGTTTCAATCATTTGAGACAACATTTTACTTTTAGTGCAACACAGAGTGCGACAATAACGGAAGTAAAAACATTCAGATGAGGACTGTAGATGTCAGTTTCAGTCATTTAAGACAACACTTTATTTTTTTTGTGCAAGACGTACTGTGGCAACATCGGGAATTTAATAAAATATTTTGAAAGTTCAAATTTATATTTATTTTACTCATTAAACAAAAGTTAAAACAGAATAAACTGGATAAATGGAATGGCCCTTATTAGTTTTTTCAAAAAGGCTGGGAAAGGAGGTTCATAATTATCGAAAACTAGATTGCTTTCAAGATGTTTATGTTAAAGTCTCATGTCATTATCAATAAAAAGCTGAATCATTTTCAAGATGTTAAAGTCTCAAGTCATTATATCAAACTTTTGTTAGAGAGGTTATTTATTTTTATTTTGAATATATATATAATATAAACTTAAAATAAATAGTATACATTTTTTAATATAAAATATTTTTTTAATTTATTATATTAATAGTTTCAATTTTATTATAAATTATTTTTAATATTTAAAATTATATATTTATATTTATGGTATATTATTATATTATATTTGTATTGAATATAGAGACATGATAAAAAAGATGGAAGTCTCTTGGTAATGTCAAACTAAGTCAAAGCTATTCAAAATAGTCCCAAACATAAAGTCAACATTGGTAAACAGAAACACCCTCTCTCTCTTTCACACATGTGAGCTTGGACCCACAATTTTAGGAGCATTCGAACCAATCAAGAGAAGAAATGATGATGCGATGATGCCTCCAAGTGATGTGAAATCACGTGAATTTATATGTGGTTAGTGAGGCCGAATTTCCTTGCCGAGGCCGACTTGTACTTTTGTGATGATGTGGTTCCATATTAAAAATAATATTTTTCCTTGTGCGAATTAAATTCTTCCAAGGGTTAGTAGTGTGTTCTTAAGTTAAGGAGGGTTTCCTAAAGAAGCGAATTTCTCCCTGAGCTGCCAAATTTTAACACTCCCTCTTAGCTAGGGAGGAATTTCTGACTGCATCATAAGTCTCGTCTTGAATGTCTCGTCATCATCATCGCTATATTATATCTCATCTCTACTTATCTCTACTCATCTCTACTCATTTGTTGAACACTGTCGATCTAAAGAAGAAGAATCATCCAAGGAAAATATTAAGGATGGAAATTTATCATAAAGTTTAGAAACCTTAGTGAATCTCACTAGTCCCAAACAAGAAAATTATAAAATGATTGTTGATATCTTTGTAAAAATATTCAAAGTTATAATGATTTTATATATTTTCTCTATATAAGTTTGGAAATTTTTATGGTAAAATAATTTTATACTATAAAATTTTGGCAAATCATATTTAGCAAAAATGGAAATTGATGAATCTCATTTTGGGAAAAATCATGGAAAAATAGACCACCTACGAATATTAGCCGCTAAAATTTTCCATGGAATCATCATAGGGGAGATAAATCTGCCACCCTATATCCATTAACAATATGCAAGATACCACTTACCAAAAGAGGTAACGATCTCATTCATCCTATTGATCATGACAATAGGCAGGATACCACTTACCATGAGAGGTAAGGATCACACACATCCAATTTTTTGTTGATATTCCCACCTTGACCCTCAAAAGACAAGTGGTAGAACACCTATATCCTATCACTTGTGGATGATACCACTTACCATAGGTAAAGATTGCACACACATCTAAGTCTCCTCACCCGTTGGCCAAACGGGTGGCAATCCCAACAAGCCCAACTTACGGGTAGGATGCATACTGGGTATACTTGGTAGTAGGGGAGATACCACTTATCTTAGGCAAGGATTAGACACATCCTACTATGATAATAGACAAGATACCACTTACCATGAAAGGTAAGGATTGCACATATCCTATCGTCAATGAGTTCCCCCAAACCCCGAGAGCTCTTCGGCTCCATTCCCAACTTGGGAGCTCACACAAAGGGGGACAACATAGCTTAGTGTTCTAAATCAACCTAAACCGTTACCCGAGAGGGTCACATTCATCAGTGCAAGCTACTCTTTGAAGACCAAGAACTTCCCTTTCAGCAAAGCCTTGGTAAGAATATTAGTTATCTGCTCATCAGTTAAAATGTGATGGAATCTTATGGCTCATCTCTGCACCATATCCTGGATATAGTGATATCTAATCTCAAAGTGCTTGGACTTGTTGTGGAACACGAGATTCTCTGAAAGTAGGATCCCACTCTTGTTGTTGCAATATATCACTGTTGTATCTAGTACCTACTCAAACATCTCTCCAAAGAGCTTCCTAAAAAAAACAACCTGATGTGATCTTACTGTCAATTACATTTTTGTCCCACTAAACACTAGTGTATCTGTGAAGCATCACACCTCCAACAATATATCTTAGTCCAAGATTAATAGTCCCATGTAAGTATCTCAGCATATGTTTTTCAACAACCCAATATGCGTGTAGAGGCTCAGACATAAATTGACTCATAGTGTTGACAACAAACATATATTCAGTCGAGTGTTCGCAAGGAACATTAGTGCCCCAATCAACTATCCATACTCAAAGGGATTTGCTAGATCAGGTCTTGTAGCTTCTCCACATGGTTTCTTGAATTTCATCCCCATTTTGGCCATGGACTTACATTCTACCATTCCGAATCTTTCCAGTAGATTAACAACATATTTCCCTTGAGAAAGGAAAATATCACCAAGTCTCTACCACACCTTTAAGCCCAATAGGTAGTGCATCAATCCAAGGTATTTCATCTCAAATTTAGATGCTAGATCCCTCTTACACTCAGGAATAAGAGGCTCTCTACCTATCAAGAATAAATAATCAACATATAGTACCAAAATTAGGGGGCATATCTTAGATGACTTTGAATTAGAGGTTTGGGTCAACACTACTCCTTGTGAATCCAAGCTTCAGCAAATAGCTATCAATGTGGTTATACCAAGCCCTGGGGCATGCTTCAATCCATAGAGTGTTTTCTTCAGCCTGCATACATGATTCTTCTTGTCATGATCCTCAAAACCCTGGGGTTGCTCAACATATACTTCTTCCTTAAGAAAGTCATGCAGCAATGCAATCTTCACATCCATCTAGCGAATATTCCATCCTTGGCTAATAATAAGGGCAATAATAGATTAAATAGTAGTATAGTGGGAAAGCGGTGAAAATATGTCATCCTAGTCCTCTCCCTCTTTCTGAGAGAAACCTCTAGCTATGAACTTCGCCTTATGTTTCTCAATACTTCCATCTGCACCATGCTTAATTTTATACAACCATTTTGAAGTCACTAAAGAATTTCCTACAGCTCTTGAAACCACTTCCCATACATCATTCTTCATGATAGATTCATACTCTTTGGCCATAACATCCTTTCATACCTTCTCTTTCATTACTTCTTCAAAAGTGTGTGCAGGTTCGACATATATCATGTTGCTTATAGATATAACATAACCCTGGTATTGGCATGGCTTCTTACTTTCCCTGAATGTTCCTCTTGCAATAGTGTGTCTCTCAAGATGTTGTAAAATGTCATGAAGCCATAGTGGTCTCTTCTTGGAAAGAGGATCACACAGAGGGGGATCCAAGGGGTCCACAGGTTCCATGGGATCATCAAAAACATCAATCTTGGGCTCAGGCATAGAAGGGCCTTGTTGTGTATCAATGACATCATTCTTCTTTTCTGCGTTAGCAGGGGGAGGAGTGTCCCATGCTTTCCCAAGGAAGCTTCTTCATCAAATGTCACATCTCTACTAAACTCTGTATTCCTTTGACTAGGCACATATATTCTAAAAGCTTCAAAATTTTCACAATATCCAACAAATGTACCTTTCTTTCCTAAAGCTTCCATCTTGTCCCTCTTGTCCTTGGGCACATGAAAGTGAATGTGGCAACCAAAGATCCTCAAATGTCCAACATCGGGCTTCATACCTGTGAAGACTTCTTCAGGGGTTTTGTCACCAAAGGCTTGATGAGGAGTCATATTTTGAACATAGACAGCAGTATTAGCAGCTTATCCCCATAGAAACTTCGACAACTTTTGATCATGTAACATGGCTTGGGAAACTTCCATAATAGTCATATTTTTTTTTGTTCATCCACTCCATTTTGTTGAGGGTTTGTAGGTAAGATGATCTCCTTCTTGATTCCAACTTTCTTGCAAAAGTTAATGAACTTATTTGAAATGAATTCTCCTCCATTTTCAGACCTGAATATTTTGATCCTCTTACCTATTTAATTCTCCACCAGGGCCTTGAAGCCCTTGAACATATCAAATGCTTCGTATTTGTGTTTCAAGAGGAGTATCCATGTCTTGCGAGAGAAGTCATCCACAAATATTATGTAGTAAAGGTATCCACGAATATATGTCACCGACATAGGTCCACACAGATCAGAAGGAATGAGTTTTAGAATGTCAGTAGACTTGCTCCTGTTAGAACAAAATGGTCCCTTCGACTTCTTTTTAATTACACATATCCAAAAAACTCCATCATGATTTGACATTCTAGAATCCATCCTCCTCACCTTGGGCAAGGCTTCATAATGAAGGTGATTGAATCTATGATGCCACAGTTCACATTGATGATTAATATCATGAACCAATGCTCGGATTGGTCTTCCATATACTTTATAAAGGCCTTTAATTCTTGATCCCAAAGTGAAGGAACCTTGCAAGCTAGACTCCAAAGGCTAAGTAAGAACCTTTCATTTTATAAGAACAACCTGCATACCCTTGTCCTCCAATGTAGAGATAGACACCAAATTATTTTTCAATCTCGACATATATAAGACATCCTATAGATGTATGATTTCATCATAAACCAAATGAAATGAAATGGAACCAAACCCCTAATCTGAATTTAAATGGGAACACAACAAATTACAGATAAAACCATAAATATAAAGATGCAGTAGAAATAGCACTTCATTTCATTAATATCAAATACTGAAATATGCTTACAAATAAAATGGAAATAAGACTAGTACAGGCGATGGTAGCTTATCTCTAAAAATAGATGTGGTGGATACATGCCTCTCAACTGTGTTACAATGAGGCTCAAGGGCCTATTTATTATTGAAAAATGTGAGAAAACCATATACAACCAAAACCCTAACCCCGGGAGATGCAACGACAAGAGTTTGTGGGCCCCATTGGGGTTAGTTGGGTAGCCAACTTCCTGGGGTCACAACTTGGTCATATTATCTCTGTTTGGCGCATGTGATACCTTGTTGGAAAGGTCTCTCCAAGTATTATAAGCTTTGCCGCAGGCCCTTGCTTTTGGGCATGGGGCTACATCAGACCTCAAAAAAAGGTCATTTAGTGGGTCAAAACTGCTTCGGAAGTTCGGGACCCGAAAAACTGCTAAAAATAATAAATGTTGAAATAAAAAAGGAAACAAATGAAACCGAATGGAGGTCTAGGTGGAATTGGTGGGTGGCCACCAATATCCACCTAGATCATTCCTCCCCCCTTAGGAAGCAATGGTCCCCATTGCGTGCAGAGCCTTCATGAGGTGAGGAAATTTCTGCTGAACCTGGTCCTTGGTGAGCCACTTGCCTTGGTGCATGAGTTGGCCAGCTTTGACAACCCGATATAGTTGGATCTTCTGCTGACGATTGTTCTTTACCTATGTGTCCATAATCTAATCAGTTGTGGCATGTTCCATGCAGTTTGGGTTTAACTCTGTTGGTGTGCGTTGTTTTGCAATGTCTGATGTGTCAAGTAATGGTGGGAAGTATGGCCAAAGGTGGTTCACATTGAACACTAGGTGCAGACCAAGGGACGAGGGAATGCTAAGCTCAAAAGAATTGTCTCCCATAGCATTGGTAATGGTGTAAGGACCATATCAGAGTGTTGTGAGCTTCTGACGGGCTCCGATAACGCGTTCTTTTTGCAAATGCAACCAAACTTTATCGCCCACCTGAAACTTGTGTGGCACCTAATGTTGATCATGTCATTGCTTGTACTTGGCATTTGACTTCTCCAGGATGTCATGAAACTGTTGGCGGATTTTTTGGATGCGTTCAATCAATCTAGCCGTTTTATCAACCTCGGACAATACATGTGTGGATTTTGTCTGTGTAGTTGCGTGAGGCATGGCAACATCAATAAGACACAATGGTTGAAATCCTAAACCCACTTGAAAGGGACTGCAACCAGTCGAGCTATGGAGAGCTCTATTATAGTTGTACTACACATATGGAAGACTCTCATCCCAGATTCGAGGATGCTTCGAGTTGTACATGTAGAGTATGTGCACTTACATCCCATTGACAGCCTTTGTCTGACCATTAGTCTGGGGATGGAAGGTAGTCAACTTAGTGAGATTGGTGTCCAATAGTGTCCAGAGGCTTAACTAGAATGTGCTCAGGAACCTGCTGTCCTGATTTGATATAATGGTTTGCAAGATCTCAAAGAAGAGTTTTTATGTGTCATCTGCGATGATACTCTTCTTGTGGGCCACCAATATAGCCATTTTAGAAAATTTGTCCACGACCAGGAATACACAGTCATTACCATGCTTGGTAGAAGGGAGGCTAGACATATATTCCATGGAGATGGATTCCCACAACTGGCTGGGAATAGGAAAAGGAGTGTACATGCCTTGCCTCTTGATGGTTGGCTTGGCGATGACGCAGGCAGTGCAGGATCTGATATATTTCCCAACATCTAGTCGGAATTTAGGCCAATAAAAGTACTTTTGTAGTACAACCACAATTTTCTCCACACCAAAGTGTCATGCGACCCGACTGTAGTGCGCCTCCCAAATCATCTTGGCACGCTTGCTTGAAGGAACACAAAGGTGGCCCAGGTAGCATACTAATGTGTCCTAGAGGTGGAAATCAAGAACTTGCTTTCCATATACTAGCATCTGGTATGTGGAGGCAAACTCTGGATCATTTTTGTATAGTTGCGGCCATCTAGAGGTCTCATGACCAGAGAACAGTAGTCAGTGCTACAATTGGGGGTTGGTTGAGGCAGTCCACAACATGATTGGTGTTGCCCTTTTTGTATTTAATGTTCAAGTGGAATTGTTGCAGATATGTAGACCACTTTTGATGGTGATCGTTCTGTAACTTCCCCTATGTCTGTATAAACTAAAGAGGTCAATGATCGGTGTGGTTGACTGTCTCCTTCCACAAAATGTAGTGCTTCCATTGTTGGAAAGCCTTCACAATGGAATACATCTCTTTATCATGGGTGGGGTACTTCCGAATTGTATTAGAAAGTGTCTCACTATGATAGGCCACTAGATTCCCATGCTGGGTGAGGACTGCACCAATAGCATAGTCTGAGGCATATGTCTCAATTTCAAAGGGTTGATTCAGGTCTGGCAGGGTGAGTAATGGTGCAGAGTAGAGGCGGTGCTTCAACTCAACAAACGCCTTCTGTTGGGACTCGGACCAGGAAAATTTTTCTTTCGCCCCGCCCTTATTAATATGGGAGAATCCTAACACGAACCTCTGATAAAAATTTGCAAGGCCCAAAAAGCTACGAAGTTCTGTTAGAGTGTTCGGGGCTGGCCAATCTCGAATGACTTGGATATTAGTCAGGTCCACATGCACACCACGCTCATCTATGATGTAACCTAAGTATTGGACCTGGCTCATGCCAAAGGTGAATTTCTCCAAGTTGGCACACAGTTTGTGTTACTGAAGGGTTTGAAGGACCTACCGAATGTGTTGCAAGTGTTCTTACCAACTCTTATTGAAGATGAGGATTTTGTCGAGATAAACCACCACGAATGAGTTGGTGAAGGGCCACAAGATGTTATCCATTAGCCTCATAAAAGTAGCAAGGGCATGTGCCAACCCAAAGGGCATAACCAACCATTCGAAAAGGCCTTCCTTGGATTTAAAGGCAGTCTTCCATACATCTGTGTGCTCTATTAGAACCTGGTGATAATCAGACTTCAGATCGAGCTTGGTGAAATACTTGCCCCCCTTGAGTTGGTCCAGCAGGTCATCAATCCATGGGATTGGATACATGTTCCTGACATTGATTTTGTTTAATGCCGGATAATTAATGTAGAGCCTCTAGGTCCCATCCTTCTTCTGTACAAATACAATTAGGGTCCCACCAAGTGAGGAACTTGGTCAAATGTGCCCTTTTTGTAGAAACTCCTGGATTTTCCACTTGATCTCTTCATTTTCCAGAATGGAGCAACGATATATCAGACCATTGGGTATAGGTGCTCTGGGATTCAGATTGATTGAATGCTTAACCTGACAATGCAAGGGTAGCCTTGTGGGTGAGGAGAAGATAACCCTGTATTCTTCCACAACGGTATCCACTGCTTCTGCTTCTTGGAGGAACCCTTCCCGGGGGCCATGGATGTGGCCATGAACTTCCCCTTACTTTGAGAGTGAACCAAAAAGAAAACAAATTTCCCAGTCTGGGAGGTGGCCTTACTACATTGCTTAGCAGAGATCAAAGAGATGGCGGTAGGTGGGGCTACCTCTGATATCCTATATAACTTAGTACCTAAAGAAATAATAACAGAGTGAGGTCTAGACTCATATATAGCAGGTCGCTTCCATAAGTATGGTTGTCATAATAATACATCACAAACTTCAAGAGGAGTGACTTCACACAGTACCTCATCCATGAAGGGCTTGATGTTATAGGGAAGGCAACATTGTTGGATGACGTGGGGATCTCGTCCTAGGTGAAGCCACCCGATGGTGTATGGCTCCAGATGTGTTGTAGTCAATAGGACCAGTCGCTTCATGACCTCTACTGAAATGAGGTTCTTTTGGCTCCTGCGATCAACATTGAACTGCAACAAAGAACCCTTCACCAACATTTGTGAGTGGAATAGGTGCTCCCCCTCTTCAGGATCTTTAGGCTCAATCTTCTGGATCTTGGTGGTGGTCACAGTGGCACTAGGCTTTGCGTCAAGGATCTTCTTCCCTTTGTCATTCCCCTTGTCAGGTTCTAACTCAGAGTCAGAACATGTGTCAGACTCAAAAGCCTTCAGCTTGCCCACCAATGACTACTTAGCCCAACACTCACTTGTGTTTTGAGTGGAGCTCTGGTGGAAATCACACCACTTTCCCCTGTCCTTCTTTGTCTTCATGGTGTTCTTCTTTTCTTGCGGCTTCGATGGGTTATCCTGGGTCAACCCGCCTTGGCTTTGCCCTTTGCTTTGTGGTTTGGGGGCGCCTTTCCCTTGCTTCAGATTCGTAGATCCAAAGTCTCGCTTTTTCTATTTAAGCTTTTGTCCAATCTTGAGAGCGTATCGGTATTCCGTGCCAAGTGAGGAGATTTCCAGGAACTCCATCTCATCCAGAATGTACCTATGTAGGTAGCCGCGATACTTGAGTACCAAATGTTTCTCAAAATCCTTGATACCCAACTTTGTGCGAAGGGTGTGAAAAACATTGGTAAACTTTGATACGTCTTGGTCCCTTCCCTGTCACAGTGTGGTCCACTTTATGTGTTTATCCTCATGGCTCCCATCAGGGCAGTACTGCTCCTTGATGTTGTGAAAATTCCTCAACCGGAATCCCTACTGCAACAACTGATAATGTTTCTTTTATTTGATAAATTAATCAACCAAATTATCTGCAATTTGCTATGGCAAATATCGAAACATATACACTGCAACCTTCACTTAACTAAATATTATGCGGAAATGAGAGACTAAGAAAGAAAGAAAATACAACACAAATGACATCGTTGTTTTTGGACAAATGTCTCCGGAGAAATCCAATGTGGGAAAACTGGTGCAACAGTTCTGAGGGTTTTATATTATTAACCAGTAGTTTCTAAATACAACTCTAGATGCCCTCTCAACAATCTAGTTATAGAGAAATACAACTCGAAGAGAATAATTGTGAGATTACCTCACTCTACTCGGAAAATCCTGGTTGTTCCGGTAGCTGAATCAACTATCCTCATCTACAACTATGTTGCCCCTGCGTAGTAACTACATGGGCCTACGTGGATCTCTTTGAGGCTCTGCGTCAGCTCAATTGGGAAACATCTTGCCTTCTGAAGCATTTTCTATCCCTCCTGGCTCAGAAATGTCAGCTCCTCTACAAAACTCATACTTTTGCTTGGGTGACTGAGTTGCTTCTGCATGAGCCCTTCTAGCTCAGCGTTAAGCTCTGAGTGGGCCCTTCTGGCTCAACATCAACCCCTTTGGTGTCTCTTTGCCTCTCTCTTTTGTGTATCCTAGGCTCTGGAGAAGATACTCCAACCCAACTATCCCTGCCCCTCAACTGCAAGAAATCTACTCGACCAAATTTTCCTCGTGAGAACTTCTCACTTAATAAATTCAATCTCTTGATCTCTCAGTGTATTTTCCAAATGACCCTCAAGCCCCTTCTTATATCTTGCTGTTATACAAACAATGACCTATATTAACTCCTAATCAAAGGCTCATATCATTTTGACTTGATCTCCGTCTTTTTCTAGAAGTAACACCCACAATTAGATTAATACCCATTAATATTTTAATTTTCCTAAGTTTAGACTTAGGAACCCCATTAAAATATTAATTATTTTAATATAATCATCTCTAGGTGGAATTTCCCAAAACAATTTCTGGGTTCTTTGGAATGCATGTACTCAAGCCTCCCTACACAATTTGAGGCCTAGAGCACATCTGCTGTTATCCCAAATAAACACACCCTCTTAGTGAGGAATGTGCTCTAACAATATACTGATGCTGCATGCTGCTTTGACTCTGAGGCATCATCCTCTACAGTGTTGATGTCTAACATGCTTTCCACCAACTATTGCGTTGTTGTTGCAACTGTACTGCTGCCTTTGACACTGCGACTTCCAGTGCTACATTTGTACTACAACTCCCTCTCAAATGCTACATCTGCTATGCTGCTAGCACTACCACTATTAACACTACATCCGTACTACAAATTAGTTGTTAAGAGAAGAAACTGAAAAACATTCAAAATTACTAAACTAATTATGTTCAGTATGATACCATGTGAATGTTGGAATTGACTGCTGCTAGTCTCTGCGTTGACCCTCTAAATCCACTGCATTGTTGCTGACCTATGCTCGGTGTCATCTGCACTGTTGTCAAATCTCCTCTACACTGCTTAGACTTTGGCGCTCCTAGGCACTGCATCATCTCCCCGACACTCCTTAGCACTATCTGACACTAATCCATCCCACTACTACAAAATTGGGCTCCCATAGCAAGGTATTTATCCAAGAGGTGGACTCCTCAAGGATCTTGCCTATCTGTATCTCTTTCGAACTACAACTCTAAATCTCCCCACCTTCCTGGAGATGTGGGTGCCATCCTTGCCAAATAGAAATGTCGAATGACCTCCTCTCTCCTTTGTGTTTCTGCTGGGCTAGCCTACGCACTCCCTGCTGGAGTAAAATTGCTTCCCCTTGTTGTTGCTCAGCTCTAGAGAATTCAAATTACTTGGCTAGGAATTATCTAAGGAAGAAATTCCCTCAACCATGCCTCTTCTCTTTCTTCTGACGATTTTATGCCTAGGAAACTGGTTGTAGAAAAATCTTTGTCCCACCAGCTTTGCTTACGCTAAGGCTTCAATGCTACTCCTTCTGCCTTGACAAAAATTCAAATTGGGAGTCCTTCTCTTTGTCGATTCATTCGGAGAGAGACAACCTCGAAATTTCGACCCTCCGACTAGAACTACGCAAAACCCTCTATGGTTTCGAACTGCTTCCTCCTACAAATTTTCGATCTCCCTCTTCTGCTCAACACTGGATCTACCGCTTTGCTCTTCTTGCTTCACCTGCAGCTCTGATACCATGTGAAAATTCCTCAACCAGAATCCCTATTGCAACAACTGATAATGTTTCTTCTATTTGATAAATTAATCAACCAAATTATTTGCAGTTCCTACAGCAAATATCGAAACATATACACTGCAACCTTCACTTAATTAAATATTATGCGGAAACAAGAGACTGAGCAAGAAAGAAAATAAAACACAAATGACACCGTTGCTTTTGGAAAAATATCCCTGGAAAATCCCAACGCGGGAAAATCGATGCAACAGTTCTGAGGGTTTTATATTATTAAGTCGTAGTTTTTTAATACAACTATGGATGCCCTCCCGATAATCCAATTATAGAGAAATACAACTGGCACAGAAGAAATGTGAGATTACCTCACTCTACCAGGCAAGTCCTGGTTGTTCCATCATCTGAATCAACTGTCCTCGGCTACAACTACGCCGCCCCTGCGCAGTAATTGCATGGAGCTCTTTAAGACTCTGTGTCAACTCAACTAGGAAACGACTTGCCTTCTGAAGCAGTTTCTAGCCCTCTTGGCTCAAAAATGTCAGCTCCTCTATAAAACTTGGACTTCTGCATGGGTGACTGAGCTGCCTCTGCATGAGCCTTTCTATCTCAGCATCAAGCTCTACATGGGCCCTTTTGGCTCAGCTTCAACCCCTCTGGTGTCTCTCTGCCTCTCTCTGCTCTGTATCCCCCCTGAGAACTTCTCACTTCATAAATTAGATCTCTTGATCTCTCAGTGTATTTTCTAAATGACCCTCAAGCCCCTTCTTATATCTTCCTGTTGGACAACCAACAACCTATATTAACTCCTAATCAAAGGCTTAGATCATTTTGACTTGATCTCCATATTTTTCTAGAAGTTACACCCACAATTAGATTAATACCCATTGATATTTTAATTTTCCTAAGTTTAGACTTAGGAACCCCATTAAAAATATTAATTATTTTAATATAATTGTCTATGGGTGGAATTTCCCAAAATGGTTTCTGGGTTCTTTAGAATTCATGTGCCCAAGCCTCCCTACAAAATTTGAGGCCTAGATAACATCTGATGCTATCCCAAATCAACATATGGTGTCAAAGAGTGAATCCCAAGTGGGTGTGACCGAAAATAGTGAGGGCGTACTTTCATCGTTCTGCTCACAGTAAGTTTCCCATCAGTCCTTGATGTGGTGGGTGGCTTTGAGAAGAGAAAAAGTAATATTTTCCCAGCTAGAAAAATCATGAACATAAAAATATCCTTCTAGCATATTTAACCATTTATCTACGACGTCCGCATCTATCTGACCCTCAAATATGGGAATGTCAAAGTTAACATGTACCTTAAAGGGTGTGGTGCTTCCAGAGTAGTTGCTAGAAGTAGATGTGTCTCCCTTGGGTAGCTACTGAAGGATCTGGGCAAAGTTGTCCATCATCATGTTCATTTGTCGCTCGAGGGCTTCTTCGAGCAAGATTTTGAAAGCATCTCCTACCCCCTCATCTTTCTTTTCTTCTTCCGTGGGAGTTCGTCGCTATCTATTTCGACAAGTTTGTTATAAGGCTTCTTTTGTATGCAGATGACCTTATTCTAATTGCTAAATCAACTCTTGGTTTGGAAGAGCACTTACTATCTCTTGAACATTTTTGTAGAAGTGTGGGGATGCAAGTAAATATCAACAAAACAAAAGTAGTGGTTTGCTCTAAAAAAAGAAAACATAACCAACATAAGTTCTACTTTACAGGCAACATTCTGGAAGAAGTTTCAAATTACAATTACCTCACAACTGACTTCAATAAAAATCTACTTTGGGATGGTTGTAGAAAGAAAAGAACTTTGGGGGGTTGGAAATCGTTTTATGCTTTTCAAAATAGGTATAGAGAGGCAGAGTTATGGGACTGGAAAACCACTCAAACTCTTTTTGGGCTTCTAGTGATTCCAATGATTATCTATAGTTGTGAACTATGGGCCAACAATACATCTGACATGCAGTGGAGACAAATTGAGAAAATTCAGAAGTGTTTGATTACAAACAAATTCACGATTAAAAGTATAGTTCCTTATGCTATCTTGTTAAGTGAAACAGGGGTTGCTCCTATTGAAGTGGTCCAAGTCATATAAGGTATTTAAAAAAAATTGAACAAATGGAAGAGGATAGATGGCCTAACGTTGTCTTTAATGACAGATTGTGCAACAGGAAAAAAAACTTGGAAGAAGAAAAATAACAAATGGTTTAGTAAATTGGGTATTTGCTTGAACACGTGTCCCATAAACAACAAAGAGATAAAAGCTTTTTTTATGGATAAGTTCCACAAGTGTACTTGGGATAATAAGCTAGGAAGAAATAAAAAGTACTATATTGAAGTGTTTAATCCCACTCATAGTCATAAACCAAAAGCATACATAGAGCCAATATCTCTTGGAGAGCCAAAATTCTTATTGCTCAGTTAAGGACTAATTCTCATCAACTCCGTTGTGAAACAGAGCGCTGGAAAAAGCCAAAAGAAGTGTGGGAGGAAAGAGTATGCATTTTTTGTTCTTCCGAAAAGGTGGAAACAGAAAAGAATTTCATTTTAGAATGTGAGGCCTTCAAAGACAACAGGAAAAGTTATGTAGATACGCTAGCAACTAGCTCTTGGGATAATCTATTTAGCGAGAGGTTTGTCAAGAAATTGAAAGCATTTACAGTACAATTAAGCAGTGAGATAACATAGCAAAAGTGAGTTAAATCTTATGTTGCCTCTTATATCACCAGAAAATACAACTATCCAAAAATTTTAAAAGGTGGATATTCCCTTGATACTGCATCAAAGAGACAACGTGAATGTCTAATAGATGGCCTAGGCGGTTACTTTCCAGACTATGCAATAGTTAGTTTTATGATAACCGTTGTTGTGAATATCTCTGTGACATATCATCTCTTTGAGTTGACAAATAAGTTAAAATATACCTTCATTCCGAAGTAAAGATAACAAGGAGTTTCTCCAAAATACGATGGCAGTTGCTGCATTTGACTTTTTATTGTATAAGTTATTTGGCGTCACTTAAAAAATTGAAGGTGAAATCCTAAGAGAAACAGACAAGTAAATATTTCAAGGAGTCTTCCAAATGAATCGTTATTGTCATAACATATATTGGTTTTGGTCGTCAATTCAATTTTGGGTTGGGCCTAAAATCAGAGCTCCTTATCGCAATCACGCTCTAAATGCAATATCTCAGCAAAAATTGCAGGTGGACCCCAACAAAATTGTCATCATCCAAAGGGTCCCACCTCCTTAAAAGGTGAGAGATGTTAGAAGTTTCCTAGGCTTAGTTGGGTATTACAGAAGATTCATTAAAGATTTAAGCAAGCCAGCCTCCTCTTTGTTTGGCCTCTTAGGCAAAGATGTCGAGTTCATATGGTCAGAAAATTGTCAAGAAGCCCTAGATACCTTAAAGAGCAAGCTTGTGACTGCCCAAATTCTAAGAGACCCAAACTGGGCCCTACCTTTCCACATTCACACAGATGCCTCGAACAAAGAAATAGGGGCAGCCTTAGGACAAATTGATGAAACGTTACCTTATGCCATATACTTTATAAGAAAAAACTTGTGAAAGGTAGAGTTAAACTATACAATGATAGAGAAGGAACTCCTAGCTGTCATGCATTCCTTAAACAAATTCAGACATTATATCACGGGCTATCAAACCTTTGTGCACACTAATCATGCTGCAATTAGATATTTAATGAACAAAACAGATGTAAATGCTCACATTATTAGATGGTTGCTTTTACTGCAGCAGTTTGATTTAACCATTATTGATAAGCCTGGTAAAGAAAATGTTGTTGCTGACTTTTTGTCTGGAGTAAATTTGCATGCAGGTGAAGAAGGAATGGTGGATGACCAAATGCTAGATGAACATTTGTTTGCTATCTCAGTACTCTCTCCATGGTTTGCTGATATATCAAACTACTTGGTTTCAACACAGTTCCCATCACACCTATCCTCAAAAGAGAAGAGCAAGATAGTAAGGAAAAGCACCCCTTTCACCTGGATTTGGGGCAATCTCTTCAAACTTGGCCCAGATCAGATCTTGAGAAGATGTGTCAGGGAGGAGGAAGTCTTTGACATCCTCCTGACCTGTCATAACGGGCCTTGTGGAGGAAATTTTGTAGTAAAAAGAACTGCCTTCAAGATATTGCAAGCAGGCTACTACTGGCCCACTCTTCATCAGGATGTGAGGAGATATATCAGCCAGTGTGATTGGTGTCAGAGGATGGGGAAACCTACTCCAAAGGATGAGATGCCCATGCAACGTCAAGTGACCTTTGAGCCATTTGAGAAGTGGGGCGTGCACTTTGTGGGTCCTATCATCCCTCCTTCAAAGCAGAAAGAATACATCATTGTGTGCACTGATTACCTGACAAAGTGGGCAGAGACAAAAGCAATCAAAGCAGTGATAGAGGAAAAAGTAGTTGAGTTTTTCAGAGAAAACATATTCTACAAGTTCGGGTATCCAAGAGAGTTGGTCACAGATCAAGGTAGTCAATTCTCTTCCAATTTGATTGAATACTTTCTCACATACCATAGAATCAAGCACTAGACTTCCAACCCTTACCATCCACAAGCCAATGGGTAGGTGGAGGTCACTAACAGATCATTGGAAGGGATCTTAACCAAGGTAGTGAGCAACAGTAGAAAAGACTGGGCGGACAGATTAGTTGAAGCCACTTGGGCCTACAACACAACATGGAATACCACCATATGGTTCACACCCTGTGATCTAGTCTATGGGAAGAAGGCTTTGCTATCAATATAATTTGAATTCAATACCCTAAGGATGGAAACTCAGCCGGACCTAGACCTCAGCCATGCATATAAAGAAATATTACTTCAGCTCAATGGATTGGATGAACATGAATTGCAGACCCTTCTCCATACAGAGGTAGTTCAGCTTCTGAGGAAGATATAGCATGACAAAAATATCAAGGAGAAGCAATTCTAAGAGGGAGATTGGGCACTACTCTATGATTCAAGATACAAATATTTCAAAGGTAAGCTAAGGACAAGATGGCTAGGACCCTACACTATGGAGAAATGCAATGAAAATGGTTCAATTCTAATCAGAACCATTGATGATGAAGCCATCCCCATGCTTCTTAATGGACATCGGTTGAAAGTCTACAAGAAACCCTTCTCTAGGTGAGAGTTCATTGAAGATTTAAATAAGAAAGTGATGGAGAAAATCTGGTTGGAAGCCCTAAAGTTTGGTTAAGGGGAAAAAGAGAATGGTTGCCACAATCTCCAACACCAGTTCAACCTCAAGTTGAAATTGAGACTCCAGAGATCATGTCTCATGAAGGAGAACCTACAAACATGACAGAAGATGAGAAGACCTTCAGAAAGGATTTCTTTGATATGATAGAGATGTTGAAGGTCATTTATGAAGAGAGGAATAGCAGGTTACAAGGAGAAAGTTCCAAACCTCCCAACGGAGAAGGCTCTTCAGGATGACGTAATGGAAAAGGAGGTAATGGGAATGGAGACAAACCTCCACCCTCCCCACCATCTTCTTCATATTCTTCGTCACAAGAATCTTCACATTCTTCCACTAATGCAACCCTTACTCATGCTCATCATCATTCTTCAAAAGGAACTGGTAAATCACCTTTTTTAAAACTTGATGTTAAATTCGAGTTGCCCATGTATAATGGTGAAGTGAATGCATAGAATCTTGATAATTGGATTTGTCAGTTGGAGATATATTGTAGGATTAAAAACCTTCAAGAGGATGACATAAATATTTAGTTAGCTTCCTTTTGAATGGAGGGTGCAACACTTGTATGGTGGGAATCAAAGACCCAAGATTTTTTTTGGTTACATTAGTACTAAAGTCAACAAATAGTTATAATTTAGTAACAAAAGAACCAAGATATTACAAAAATAAAACCCTACAATTTTTTAATTCCCTCCTATAAACCAAGATTTTAGTATTCACAACATAGATTCTTTATCCATTATCCACCTACCCCTAACAAAGCTTCTACAATGTTTTCATTACCACGCTGCCTCACTTTTGCAAGCTTTGGAATAATAGCTTTATAGCCGAATCATTCAATGTACTTTCCTAAAGCTAATTTTTTTAACCAAGGAAGTGCAACAGATTTATCTCATTATAAAATATGGCTTTGTTGTTTCTTGAAGCAAAGACATTCCTTTGAATACAAAGTAATCCATTCAAAGATCTATGTTTTTATGCCAAAATGAAGATTCTTTTATGTAATGTTTCTCTAACATTTTTGGACACTTTGTAGTCATTTCCACTCCTTTAAGATTCTTTTGTTCCCATTTTTACTTTTTCACCATTATCAACTCTCCCAGCCAACCAATTTCCTATTAAAAGAAATGATCCTTAATGTAAATTTAGTGCTTAATTCAACATTTGCTTTATAAAGTGGTTGATTGCATGTGTACTGAATGTGTTTTTTTGGTGCTTTTAGTAAATGTTTGAACATAGTAAATGCATTACAATCATTGATATTATTAATTTAACGTTTAATATTTGTATAGTTAGGATTCATAATGCGAATGACATGTCTACCATCTGTGGTTTGCACCCCACAATGATATCAACTCGAGAGAGGGATATTGAATGACCATAACTCATAGAGGAAACATACCAAACATGGTTGAATCAACCACCTATTCACTTTCCATTGCATCCTGAGTTATAATTTCATAACATCTATAGCAACACTAGTTATTTACACGTTGGAAATGAAAACAATGACACCAAGGTTGGTATGGATGGTTTCTTATGAGATACACATGCCATAAAGGGAATGTTGTTAACACATTCTTGTGAGATGAGATGTGGGGTGATGGTCATATCACTAATACCTTCTTGCAAATCTTAAAATATATGTCCACCACCCATCTCTTTGGAAATGGGTCAATGTCTACCCAACTAGGGATAACAATTCTACTGTACAACTTGAAAGTAATGTAGGTATGTCAGATACATGTTTATTAACATTAATAGACTAACTAACCATTAATTTCCCTATAGTTTAATGAATATTTTCACACAATCATCAATGATAATGTACATTCATATTTCCCACTAATTGTAGGTTATTCAAAGATAAGGTGCTTTAAGGTGAAAATGGCCTCCTTGATAGCTCTAAAAGGGCAAATAAACCACTGAAAAGGTTGGTTGAATAGTGACTCTTAGATCATGCTTGCATGAATGATTGTATTCTTAATAGAGGCAAATTCAAAGACAAGGAGATATACTTAGAATTTGGACATGACAAGTATCAGAAAATTAAAAAAAGGAGTCTTCCAAATGAATCGTTATTGTCATAACATATATTGGTTTTGGCCGTCAATTCAATTTTGGGTTGGGCCTAAAATCAGAGCTCCTTATCGCAGTCACACTCTAAATAAATAGATTTATTATTTTAAGTATTTTTGTAAGTTTAGGTGTGGTTTTATTTAAGTATTAATATAGATTTATTTTAGATACTGATTTAATATGAGTTGAGAGGGCTCTGATTTATTCACGAGCTAATTTATTCACTAATTTTTTCATGATCCAAGTTTTTCATGTGTAAATTTTTATTTTGGTAAATATAACCAAAATTTCAACTTTAATGAGAGATAGACATCCTTACACATCAAGCTGTAAAATGAACCTCTCCTTACACATCATTACACATCATATTAAACAATCATATTAAACGATAGAATGAACCTCTCCACTCAACCATTATCTCAAAAATATCAAGACGAAAATCCATACAAGAGCATGTCTATAGTTTTGGAGTGGTAATTCTTGAGTTTTAATAGGGCGCAAGTCCTTTCATAGTTTAAGAAATAAGTCAGAACGATCATTGGTAAGATGGGCCACTCCTCAGTTTCATGATATTGATGCATTCACGAAGATGGTTGATTTAGCTTTAAAGATAATTTACGAGCTAGGTTGCATATTTGAATCTCGTGGACATCGCTTTATAAGAGGAGGATCCTGTAATTGTCGCACAGAGAATGTAGGAATCACCATTGTGCTAGCTCACCAAAAGTCAAAAGTTAAAGAATGTGCAAGTTGGTGTCGAATCGTAGTTCATTTGTATGGGCGATCAATTTGAACAGTTTTACAACAGGTCTATATGTCTGAATGTTAAACGATAGGGTGGTTCCGCAGAGATGTTTAATCAAAACAACTCATCGCACGATCAACAATTGGTGTTGATTGCTACACCCCTCCCTCACATTTTTGGAAACCACCATAGGGGTGTCACAAAGTGGTTTTCCAGTTTTGCAAAACACTCATGAGTTTGCTGACGTATGCATGATGAAACCTGGGACCCACGCACTATCAACTGCCACATCGCCCAATTCACCTTCCACCTCATTTCCAACGTGTACATAACCAAAGACGGGCCCGGATCGACCTTTATTACCTTTACATATTGTATTTTGGCCTTGGGTAAAAAGCCTGAAATCTATTTGGAAAACATATCATAAGATTTGTAAAAGGGGTCGGGAACTAATGTTTTTTAAGAGGGATTTAATTTAATATTATATATACTAAGTTTATATAGAATATTAAACCATTGCATTTTTGTAATTTCTGTTATTATAAAACCCTTTTTAGAAAAAGACCAACAATTTTGAACTTGTCAATAGAATTAGTTCCATAACTAATTTTGACGGTTAATGCTGGTATAAATATAAAAGACTAGCCAAGAGGAGAGGAAAGGGTTTAGATTCTAGAGTCAAAAGAATAATGTAATGAACAAATCTCCTAGAAGCCAATGGAATAAAACCAATTTTGATTCCTAATTTCTACGCAATTGCAATATGTATTTGTCTTTTCTTGTGTGCTTATAAATTCATGTTGTAATTTCTTCAATTATATAGGTGTAGAAGCATAAGGTTCTCTTAA
The DNA here is from genome assembly GCA_031772625.1 of Pinus tabuliformis. NCBI lineage: Eukaryota > Viridiplantae > Streptophyta > Pinopsida > Pinales > Pinaceae > Pinus > Pinus tabuliformis. Next base: position 669,551,508 of record CM062809.1, on the reverse strand, counting down.
ATCTAGTTGTGGATTTACTTATTTTAGTACCTACATCTAATTTAATAACCTTAATGGTGTGAAAATTCGAAGCCGTGATTCCATACTGCAGTAACTAATTAAATTTTTCCTACTTGTTAATTTTTGAATCAAGTTATTTACAGTGTTACATAGTAAACATCGAAATAAACTCTACTGCAGCCTTCACAACATAAAATATTGCAGAAACTAAATACTGCACAAGAGAGAAATAAACACACACACAAGTAAACCATTTTTTTGGACAAACGTCCCCGGAAAAACCCAACTTGGGAAAGCCGGTGCAACAGGTGAGGGTTTTATTATTATGCAGTATTTTAAGTACAAACCTTTAGATGCCCAAACTGGCAATTTGATACAAAGAATAAACTGGCAAAGAGGTAGTGAGAAGGATTCTCACACTGTCACTGGCGATTCGAATCTGATCCAAGCTCTGGATGGTTGGCCCCACACTGCCTTTGTGTGATCTCTGCGTGGGCTCACGCAGTCGATGCATCACAACTTCTAGGAGTTGTGTCACCCTTATAGCTGATTGATTTACCTCTGGAACTCGACTCTCTGGCCCTTCGGTCTCACACCCCGACTTCCGGCACTAGATCTCGACTACTCCCAACAAAATTACAGACTCCCTCTAAAGCACTGTACTACCTCTCTAAACCTCTCGTTGCCTTCTCTACCTTGCACTCTTTGGAACTGGAAAATTCCTCTCTAGTCTACTATCCCTACCCCTCACTACAAGAAGATCACTCGATCTCTCTCTGGCAACTTAGCATTGCTACTCTTGAGAAATTTGATCTCTAGATCTCACTACCTCGATGTGTTCTCTAAGTGCCCATCAAGCTCCTTCTTATAATCTCTCGTTGGAGCACCAACGGCCAAGATTAAAACATAATCAAATGCTAAGATTAACTGGGAGTTGATCATCGTCTTCTTCTAGAAGATTCACACCAAATTTAATTAATACCCTTTAATTAATCACATTTCCTAAGTTTGGACTTAGGAATACATTAAAAATGATTAATTATTTTAATTAAACCATCTCTAGGTGGAATTTTCCCAAACGATTTATGTGTCTTGGAGAATGCATGTGTCTTAGCCTCTCTGCAAAATTTCAAGGCTAGAGCACATCTGATGCTACAAAAATCAACACTCCCTCTTAGCAAGGAATGTGCTCTAGTGCTGCAACCCACTGAGGCATCACTATGTTTCTGCACCATCTCTTGTTGCGTTGCTGATGTCTGGTTCTGTTTCCCATCAACTACTACGCAACTCTGATTTTTGCATTCGTGCTATTGTTGGCCCTGTTGAACTACTACCAATATTGCATCTGCACTGCAACCTTCTCCAACTGTTGTTGCAAAAATTGCAATGGAAAAGCATCCAAAATACTGAACCAATTATGGTCAGTATGATGTATCTCTCACCTGAGTACTTACTCCTGCTACACTCTATGATGTCACTAAAGCCTCCACATTGCTGCTGACTTTGCATTGCTACCAACTCTGCTCTGTGTTTCTTAGTCTCTGACCTGCTACTAGCTATTACATCTATCACTGTGGCACCTGACTGCACCAACTATCATTGATCCATCTTACTACTACATGTCTTGGGCTCCCATAGCAAGGTATTGATTCATGAGGTGGACCTCCTCAAGAATACTACCCATCCTATAGCATTCACTTGATGGTTTCTCCCATAAGAGTGTTGCAGGAGCCTTTTTTTTGAGGTTGAATCAACTTGATGTTCATGAAATCAACTTAATGTTGGTGGGTAGCAACCCCAAGGTCGTTTTTCTCATAGCATTGTTCTATCTGGCTCAGACATAGCCATTTATGAGGGTAGGTCCGTAAATATGTCTATTATAATGTTTGAATCTCTAGTATGAGCTTATCTCTGTTTTTGGAAATGGATATTATAAGGGTTTTTCTCTTGTTGTGTACAGTTGTGGAGAGGATGAACACCCTTTAGTTGGATTAATTATTTTGCATTTGGGAGAAGAACATCCCAATGACCGTTGCAATGTGTTTACATGTGAAAACTCTTTGGAAAATAGTGCAATAATCAAGAGAGAAGAGGTGATCACATGCTTTCAATGCTCGAAACTAACACTGAGAGCTTTGGAAGGGACACAAAATCTAGCGATGTAAGATGAATTTCTCTCCAATATATAATCATTTGAGTGGGTCCTCAAGCCCCTTCTAGGCCAACTTTTACGGCTAGCTGACCAGATCTCTTGGGAAGTATCTAGACATTTCCATGGCATAAAATATTTTTCTTTACATTGACACAAGAGCCCTTAAAGGGTTTTTACATTATGACTTTGATCTTAACTCCCTAGAGAACTCAATGGGTGCAAAACCTAGGACCATGGGCAAGAAACCTGTAAATAATTTTCCTTTTACAAAAATAAATATTTTTATTTTCTTTCTTTTGACAAGTACAAGGATTAGATCAAGTCACGACATCATAATTATGAAGACTGGCACTAGTTACATTTCAAAAATTAGCCCCTTCTACAATTAATATTTAGTTGTTAAAAATCTTTGCAGCCCTTTGCAACCCTTGTTACTCATAACGTTCCTATGTGGTCAATTATTCTTCTCTATGTCTATGTATGGGGACTCTTCTTGTGCCATTTGGATGATGGATATTGTTTATCCGTCACTATTTTTCATTTGGTCAATCTTATAACATGTATCCAATATTTTATTCTCTTATTAAGATTTATGATAAAGCTGGTTACTTGAATTTTTAATTTTTTTTTTTTGTGAAGTTCTATTCATAGTCCATTGTATGTCTTAGGTTCCCATGAAAGAATACTTGTCAAAAACCTATGACTTGCTAATCGAGACATCTAATGACATTTTAATTGATGGTTTGGATTAGGTGTGAGCAATATCATCACAGACAACTGGAGTTAAACTAGATGGTGAGGCAGGGTCATTTGAAACTTGACAATTTTTATGCTCTTGATGTTTTCATTGAAGATGTTTGAATTCCAGAGGAGGGAATATTTGATCAAAATCTTGACTGATCATAGTGATATTACCATGAGCACACTTAGAGAGTTAACTTGTTAGTTTTCTTTGTTGATTAAATGTGTAACCCTTTGCTTGATTAGATTTCAAAATTGGAGATTGAATTGAAGGAGGGGAAACAAAAATTTTCACAACTTGTATCAAATGTGGAAGCCCAAAAAAGAAAAGACTTGAGAAAATGAGGTATGGAGTTTTTTAATTTAGCAACATGAATCCATTGCAATGTGTGTTATAGATTACTAATTCTTGATCTTGGGATCAAATTGGAAGTGTTGATATTTCATAATGTTGTTGATTTAATGGATTTGATCTTCTATTTGGGAAGGTTTTAAACACTTTGAACGACTTAGTTTTCATTGCGTTTTTTTTTGTTCCTCCAATTATTTATGAAGAGTACTTGTTCTTTGCAGAAAAGTACAAGAATGATAATAAAAGCCTTTGGAAATCACAAGAAGCCAATTCAAAAGTGTATGGCTAAAATTTCGTCTGATTTTTTTGGATTGCAATCCTTTCCTCCCGACAAGATATTGAACAAAGTTTGTTTCTAAGGCAAGGAGGAAATCATGGTTTGATATATCATACTTTCCATTTTTGTGCAATTAAATTGAAAGCCTTGGCAATTTTTTCCCACAACATATTCTCAAGCTGTTAGTAACGATATATATAGGGTTATTGTTGCAAACCTAGTAGGGAGAACATTCAATGGAAATGAGGAGGTAGAAATATGACTGTAAGATATCAACTTCACCACACAATATCCAATTTTTTGTAGTATCTATTACCCGTGGGTAAAACCATGGATAGAAATACTCCATTTGTAAAAATGTACATAATTTTTTTGATGAGTTGTGTTTTACACAGTAAGATATCATTATATTTTCTTCTACCTCTTGATTATTTCCCATGCCATGTCATTGATAGTGTTGATCTTACCATAGGGACAATTAAATTAAAACTAAAGTAATCATGGAGGAAAGGTATTCATTGAGCATTAACTATTTATTACAAATAGGGACCAATATTAGACCTATTCCTGAAATGTTTTGGGTCTCTAGTTCCATATTCCTATGTAAAATTGACATGTTGCATTGAGCATTGTTCCATGGTCACTATAGTGGGGACCACTGGATGACATGAAGCTCTCTCCTTTTGATCAGTTTAGATAATTGCAAAACCATTTTTGTACAGAACGATTTCTTTCAACAAGATGTAGCTATCTATCTATCCAGATAACAGGAATTTTTGAATTTTGAACCATTGTAATGATTGATAATTTATATAAAAGTTTCCCACCTTTTCAAGGGTTGGAATGTGGTTGCATTTCCTTGTTGTAGTGTCTGAATTTGATAATTCTAGTGATTTTATTCTGATGATTGTATGTGGTACAAAATGTTGAACAACTTTTATCGTAATGCCCACACGCATATCCTAATGGTGCCATCTTTGAATATCTCATTTGCTTCTTGTCAAATAATTTAGATTGGTTTCTACATGTAATGAAATTTGTAAGGTATTCAATGAATGATTTCTACAAGCAGTATTGTTAGTACTCGCACCATTTACCTGTAATGCTAAATTGATAGTTTTGTATTTTATATGATTGAATATAAAGGCCAATGTATTTCTATTTTGGTGAACTATGTGAAAATTGGACCACAAGCAACAAATGGAACACATCTAAATATTCATGGTGGAGTCACATTAAGCCTTGGAGGGCCTAGTCAAGTTGTAGGCCAAAAGCATTGACCTGATGGTTTCTCCACATAGGAGTGTTGCAGAAGCCTTGTTTTCGAGGTTGACTCAACTTGATGTTCATGGACTCAACTTTATGTTGGTGGGAAACAACCCCAAGGTCATTTTTCTCACAGTGTTGGTCTAGCTTACTCAAACATAACCATTTATGAGGGTAGGTCCGTAAATCTATCTATTATAATGTTTGAATCCCTATTATGAGCTTATCTCTATATTTGGAAATGGATATTATAAGGGTTTTTCTCTTGTTGTGTACAGTTGTGGAGACGATGAACACCCTTTAGATAAATTAATTATTTTGCATTTGGGAGCAAAACATCCCAATGGTCATTACAATGTGTTTCCATGTGCAAAATATTTGGAAAATAATGCAATAATCAAGAGAGACGAAGACCTAATACTTGTTTACACCAAGGTGGTGATCATGTTGTTTCAATGCTAGAAACTACAACTAAGAGCTCTGGAAGGGACACAAAATCTAGTGATGTAAGACTGAATTATTAAAAGTAATTCATGTAAGTTGCATTATATTTGTATTTCTGATGTAATCTCAGAGTTCCCTTTTTCTGTGTTTGTTTTATTTAGAAGTCATCAATACTAGCTGGAGCATAGTCATGGAAAGAGGATTTGAATATGAAAAGACTTGTTGACATTGAAGCGGAGTCCAAGCCATCTTCCTCACAAGATCCAGGTTGGCATGATCAATTTTCTTTATACAATATATATCTATGACAATTCATTTATCTTGGGTGATGTCTTGGCTAAGTACAATATAGTTTATACATGACTATTATCACTGCTCCAACTTTTACTCTCTTTCAAAATTAAATTTCTGGATTGATGGAATCAAAGAAAAAATTGAAAATTATGGGAATACATACAACAAACATAGCCCCTGTATTCTAAATCTAGGGGAAAAGTCTGAAGGGCTCTATGGCGAGTCTCTTCAACAAGATGGAATATGCATATTAAGGCGATTAGATACTAACTAAATTGTTGCAAAATTGGATATGATAGGGTTAATCATGTCATCTTGAGGGATAGAGAACAATAATTTGTGTTACTAATTTATTTGAATAGTATAACATTGTGTTTTGTAAATAAATAAATGAACTATTTTCACCGTGCAAATACCTTTTTAAACTAGCCCAAGGGGTTAACTCAAACAGGTGTTGCCAATGTTGCTTGGAATCTGGCTAGTTTCGTGTGATCAAGTGCCTGGTTTGACTTCCCTTGGAAGAGGAGAACTTGTCTACACTAATGGGTTTAATATGCATGCAATTTGTGAATGTGGGGAAGCATCCTTGGGCTTCTCTCCGAGGTTTTCCTTATAAAAGAAAATACCTTTTTAAATGGCAGTAATAGAGAAATATAATATACTTCGTAATTCTTACATCTGAATCATGGAATATTGTGATTGAAGATTTATTTATTTATTTATCGATATTATCTACAATGTGTGTATACCTAAGCTATTATTCTTGGACTAATGCTTTAGACAATCCTCAATTGAAGCATAAAAATATGGTCCATTTGAAAATACTAGAGCTTGAAGCAGAACAACAAGAACAATCACGTTCACTTTTGCAACAATCTTGTCCTTCTCAATCCGATCAAGAGCAAATAGTTCAAAAAAAATCATCCCCATGTAATCTTCCCAACTCCACTGCCAGGTCTCCTCCACAACACTTTGGCCTTTTTGTTCATAAAAACCATAATCATCAGTGAAGACAATAGTGCAACATTAGCCATCAAATTCCTCATCAACAACATCAAACACCAACCCCTCCTAAAGTGCAACAAAATCAAAAGGCAGAGAAGTTCTTCCATTTGCATGTAGGTATTTTAAGCCAGCGAATGCCATTGCCTGCACATAATGTCTAACAAACTTTGGCTCCCATGGAACCTTCTCTAATTGAACATGCCCCAAAAAATATTGCCCAAGATATCACTTCAAAAATTGTTCAGAACTGAAGACCAAAAACCCAAAATCTATCTGATAAACTGCCACCAAGAATTGCAATTGTAGGAATGGTTGCAGTCCATAATCTGGTAAGTAAAATCTGCTTTATTCAATTCCCATTCAAGAAAATGCTCTACAGGTTTTCTTTATGTATATGACAAGAATTCTCATACAAGTATTGTTGCTTTGATCAATTTACATGTAGACATGGGCTGAAGTCTATGGTACTGTCGATGGAGTTTTTGACTCTGGATATCTCATTACTTCCAAAGTAAATGGCCAATTGTTTTGAGGTGTTTTATTCAGTCCAGTAAGCATTTGGTCCTCATCTTCTTCTTTATACTTCTTTGTATGCCTATCCCTTGACATTTTGGATTTATTTACTTGATCGTTTAGTAGGTTAAAATTTTTCACATCTTACATATCCAAAACTTCACTACTTCACAGTTTTGTATTTCAATTTGAAACTATTCCACCTTATTGTATTTTCTTAAAATTCAAAATATGAGAGAAGTTTCTGAAGTGCACACAACTTCAAATTTTCATGTTTTAATTGGAACACATATGCCTTATTATATTTTCTTTCAACTAAATTGGGGATAATTTATATATTCTCAAACAGGGCCCTGGAATCATTTTGAGAGAGGAAAATATCCCTCCAAACTATTTATCCAACAACAATAGAAATACTGGGATGATTGTGGGGCATCCTCCTGCTTTAGTGAGTAACCCACAATCATTGCAGAATAATCCTAGCTGTATGAATGACCTTTGTTGGGTCTTTTGTGGTACCCATTATGCATGTTGGTACATTACTTCAACCAAATTCCTTTGCTAGAACTGTCTCTATTGCTTCTGCAATAGAAATCAGGGAGGAAAACCACATTGGTGCAACTGTGGCTCCAAATATAGTTATAAAGACTACTAGAGGTGCATCAGTAGATTTACAAAGACCAACACATGATATTCATTTCAGTGCAAGAGAAAATTATGGTTCCTCTATCTGTAATAATTTAGGGAGTGTAAGGATGAATAGTGATGATAATCAACACCCTCATGAACCTCCTCACCTAAGGATTGGTGGTGTAATGCATAAAGTCCTCAAAACCCCATTCTCAAATGGTCATGTTCCATCCATTATCACTCGTCCTGGATACTGGGTTTGGAAACCATTACCTTTGAGTGTTCCTTTGACTGCCTCTCCTGTAGATTATCATCCTACAATTACTCACAGAGAAAATGTGCATTTTGTAGCCATGCCTCCTTTTCTAGGCATAAGTTTTGGAACTGTACCAGCAGGGGTTGAAGGTCCAACAACACTTTTACGTGGGAACTCTGTGCAAATTGGACCACAAACAACAAATGGAATGCATCCAGATATTCATGGTGGAGTCACATTAAGCCTTGGAGGGCTTGGTCAAGTTGTAGGCCAAAAGCATTGACCTGATGGTTTCTCCACATAAGAGTGGTGTAGGAACCTTGTTTTCGAGGTTGAGATATGCCTATATTCAAGTTTTAAATTTCAAATTTCGTGAAATTAGTGACTTAGGATGCATTTTCCTCTTCAAGAATTATAGGGCTAACATTTTGTCTTCTTAGATACCTTGATCAAAGGTTCTTGTCTTTTCTCATTAGAGCGGTGGGTACCCCCATACACCATAAGCTCTAGTACCCTGCCATGATAGCCACATTGATTACCTCTTTCTTCTAGGTTGTGATTATGACTAGGCTTAATTGCTCGACATTCTCCACCCAAACTGAAGTCAAGGTATGGTTGGGTTCACTAGGGGACTAGAGTTTCTATGAAAACAACATCAATGTTTCTTCAATTGACGGTTAGATCACTGTCTTTTCTACTACTATTAGTTCATTGTACTTGGATGTTGAAAGAGCTTTGACACAATCATTTCCCTTATCTTTAGTTTCCACAAACCCTAAAGCGAATATTTGGAGGTGACCTTGGATCACTTTACATGGGATCATCTTTGTAGTTCATTATCTGGGTAAAATTATAACACTATGTAAATGTTCCCAAGGTATACACTTATAATCTTTGTCTAGTGTTTTTGAGAGTATTTTACAATTGTGTTTTTACGATGTGTAGTGTTTTTGAATTGAAGCTTGTGTATTTTTCTATTACAAAAATAAGCATCACAAGGTTCTGAGGCCAGTTGGACAATTTAATTAGAATTGTAAGGGAATTTTAGAATTGCTCCATCTATCACATCTAGGGAAAATTTTATCCATCTATGGAATATGTGGACAATAGTGTCTGGAATCAAATCCAGCTAAGACTGGGGACCTCTCTTCATTGTTCTATTAAAACTTTTACCCCTACTTTGGTGTTAAAGACATGGTGAGTATTTCTTGAGTATAACATCTTTTAAGGTGATTGCTTCTTCTACTACTTTAAGAAATACCATCCTAAGGCCTACTCTTAGGTCTTTTTTGGTGAAACATGGGGAAAAGACCTTGTAATTGATGAGCTTCATCAACAACCTAGGCAAAAGACCTTCTCCACCTTCAATTTGATTTTCATGACAGTTGTTAATGACCATAATTTATTCATCTTATTAGAGGCTTCACAGGGAGGGAAACACCAAAAGCTGCTTAGGTTTTACTTTTCTAAATAAGAAACTAATTTTAGATGAAACAATTTGTCATCATGTACGAACGTTAGTAGAACAAGGTTTGGCATTGATGAGAAAACATAGGGACATTTACAAGGGTAGGTAGAGAAAGTGTATTAAAATGTTTTACCAATTCCCGGATTCCATATTGATTTGAGTTGCAAGCTAGTATAATAATGTTTGGCATTAATTATAAAACATAGGGCCATTTATAAGGGTAGGTAGAGAAAGTGGATTAAAATGTTGGACCAATTCAACAATAAGGAATTTCATTCAACAAGATAGACTATTATAAGTAGATACAAGGGAAGGTCCTTATTACTTGCTATTGATTTTGTTATTACCAAAGTTGGACTTTGGAGCACCTTGTTGCTTCCCACTGTTAGAAGAATTTTTGTTATGAAAGCTTCTTAAGATCTTGAGAGTGGTTTCTTTTGTCAGGAATGCTTTTGAGGCACAACTCAAATGGTTCATATTCTGGGAGACGTGAAAAGTTTGCATGAAGTTGGAGCCCTTGATGAACATCTACAACCTGTTACTAAAGAATTGTTAGAAGAGGAAGAAAAAATAAATTTAGAAGGGAAATAGAGTACCAACGCAAGTATAGTTTCACTCAAGCATAAAATTAAGAAATTTTCTAGTTTACTTGCAATGCATCAGACACATGAAAATGCCATTGCCATATCATTGTAGATTAAAATTAGTGTGAAATGAGATTCTTCTTTACAACTAGTATGGTAATGTAATTCAAGTGCAATCAAATTGTGATACCTTCTGCAAAGCTTCACAAGAATTGAATGGAACTATATATATTCACCCAAAGTGTCCAAACTATAAAAATCCAAAACAAGAGAGTAACCAATGTCTTCATCATCCATATTTTCTTCCTATGAGTCACTTAGAACTATTAGTTTAGAATCCTTTTGAAGTTCAAAACAAACATGCTTGGAAGTATTTGTTGAAAGGGAGAGTCAAAACCTGACATATTTATTTGCTGAAAAGTTGGGGTTGATACTTGGATCTTCCACATATCTATTTGTATCAGTCACACTATGGTTGTCAGATGGCACAAATTTTAATAAGCTAATGTGCATTTTATACTATGCAATGATTCCTTTTTATGGTATCTACTTTCTGATTATATGACCCAATGTCTCCATAGTGTATATCCTCTCCATGGACCTTATCATCAGCATGTCTGAAAACATTTTTTCATCTTTGTATGGGCACTGAATTCCTATTGGTTTTCCTATCCAACTAGAACTTGATCCTCCATAAGTGTAAGCTTCTTTGTGTAAACACCAATAAAGTTATTTTTCATTGTTTAATTCAAACTACCAGTAGCTGAGGAGCTACAAGAATCAACACCATCTTTGATTTGAACCTAAATAGTCTTATTATCTCTGAGTATTTCCCTAATCACAATGACCAGTAGATTCTCCTCATGGATTATTTCTCTCATTCTATCTATTAGTAAAATTTGAAAAATGTATCCCTACATTTGAATCTTGGGAAAAAAACATATGATTGTTATCATTTAAATTATCCATATCTCTTGGAGCCCAAAAATCCATTTTCTTTGGATAAGCTTTATCTATAACCTCAAAAGAAACCCTATTATAAGCTGAAGGACCATTATGTCCTCTTGAGTCTTGACAAAGTATGATGGAATGAAACTGGGTGAGGACTAGATCCAGGTTTACCATGTCAGAACCTAGGTTCATTAAGATGATGACCTTAGTTTGAAGATATCCACCATACAAACTAGGACCACCCATACTTATTGTTTCCATCTCTCTTCCATCATCAAGACTAACATACTGAGGACTTGTATCCCATGGAGGCCCATGGTAGTCATTGCAATGCAATTTATTAAAATACATGGCATGTCCATAATTTTTTATATTTAATCTCTGCATCCAATGTGGCCATTTCTTATTATGCGATTTACCACATCCGAAAATGACATCATTCACATCATTTTGAAGAAGTCTACAAAGGTCAATATAGTTTTTTTCACATTTACAAATTCCCTCACATTTGTTGGTTCTTAAAGCTCGAGCACTTTCATAATAAAAATAGGGGAAGTCAAGCAGCAAAGATGGTCCACTCCCTTTTCATCTGTTGATATTAGAATGAAGTTTTATTAGAGCCACTTCTTGTTTTCTTTTTGGTTAGAAAAGGGTTTTCTCTTGGTTTTATGTGACTTTCAATTTATCATATGTAGCATGTTGAGAAATGGGAAAGAATAATGTGTGACATTTATCTTGCATAAATTGATGATGAATGAAAGGATACAAAGTTTAACCAAGCTACAGTTCACTTTGGTAAAGGTGGAGGAACATCTTAAAAAGTTGCCTAAGAATACACCATATACAGAGTTTGAACATAAGTAATATATGGATTTTTATTTTGCAAATATGTTTTTTTTTCTACCCAAGATATCACAACAAGAAAAATATTGATATTGTAAAAATTGTTTGAGGACCTCATTGAGGTCGATTTTTTTGATGTCCTACTTGATTGATACCTTCTCATATGTCAGGAAGGATTTAAATATGAATTAATATGTTCCTGAAACAAATCATATTCAAATTTTACAGATATAAAAGATAAAAACAAATGTCAATGCCTTTGTTTGATTGTTACCTGACCATGTTGTGGGTAGGTTACAGGAAATGTGATTGGAAAAAGGATGGGGAGATAATGCAGTGCATGTCTTGGATATGATTCACTTGTTGTAGAGATCCTTCAAGCACCTGAGCCATCGAATTTGGAAATGTTCCTTGTAGGGGTTCCTATGGTTTTTAATGTTGATATTCTTTCACCTCATGTTTATTTTGGGCAAGCAAATGTTTTAGGAATGCCATACAAGACATCGGTGGACAGGTCAACAATTTTTTTATAATTGCAATGTCTATTCCATGATATCCTCTCTTTATTGTTTGACTATATTTTGAACGTTTATTTTGATTTTGTTTTGTCTTTTAACTATGAAATTGAAAATACTTGGTATCATGTCCATTTAAACAACAACCAAAGCTTGAAGATGAAAATAATATTACACGATATTGATTGGAATCCTTTTATCTATTTCATGTTAAAATATTTTCATGACTATCATAAAAGTTTACTTTCATGTTGTTGTTTGAGCACATGTTGTTTATATACTTGACCAAGTTCATGTGTTAGAAAATGAAATGTTGTTGCGAATAAAACGATGAGGATTAAGAATCACACCTCAGATTATTTGTTTTCACAAGTTATCTGCAACTTGAGCTTTTTAGCATGTAACTTAGTTGGCATGATTGTGTCTAAGATTTCCCTGAAGGTTGAATACTAAGTTACTAAGGTGTTATTTTTTATGGTGACATTTTATTTTCTTTGTTTATGCAGGTCATATGGCCACATAGTGACCACTATCGCCCAACTGAAGAAAACTTGTTTGAGTTTCTTGCTTGTATGGGGAAAAATGGCTTTGACATTGCTGATGTTGAGGTATATGTCATATAAATTCTTTAGAGCCTGCTTTAGTTTATATTCTAGTGTTCATCGTCTTTCATGTCTTACTCTCTACATTGTATCTTCTTTTATTTTTAAAAAATGAACTCAGTATTGATGGTAAGAAGCAGGAATTGAAGAAAGAGGAGCGCAATAACCCTAAAGCAACAAATGCAAAAAGAGAGAGAGAAAAGAATTGGTCTAGTGATACCCTTAGAGCCAATATCCTGCATAAGAAACACACATAGAGACTGATGGTAAATTCTTCAGAGTTGGTGAATTCACCTACAATGTCTTCGAAACACAATGATAATGTTTTGAAGTGATGAAACATCATTTCATGTGTAAATTGTAGTCCAACCAATATTAAGTTGGAAATTTATATTGTAATACTTTAACATTTCATATAATATAATTTATGTGGTTGAAATTATTTATAGTTGCATTTAGTATTGTAATTAACCTATGCAACTTTGCGTTTTTATATTAGATGAGCATGCACATTGTATGACATTTTTTAAATTTAGTCCCAGAATCATACTAATTAATTTATGTTGATTAATAATGAACACATAAAATCAATCTAAAAATATTAAATTAGTAGTTTATATTGATTAATGATGAACACAAATAAAATGAATATACAACTAAATTAGTCATTTATAATAATTACTAATGAAAGTAAATGAAATGAATATAAACTACTAAATTAGTCGTTTATAGAATGAATATGAAACTACAAAAAAAAAGATAAATGACTACTACAAATGATAAATTTGTGATTACAAATGACAACTAAATTTTGCATATATACGACTATTAGTAGCTAATTTACAATATCTTATAACACAACCAAAATTTAGTCATATTTCTTTGGTCATTAATTGGTTTTGAGTGTTGATTAAAGTTTGCATATATATGACTAATAGTAGTTAATTTACAGTATCTTATAACATGACCAACATTTTGGTCATTGATTGGTTTTTTCAGGTGATCATATAGTAATATATTTTATTGTATATTTGATCATTAATTGTGGCAATTAATGGCTAAATCAATGACTAAATTAATGACGAAATATATTACTAGACAAAAAAATTGAGACAATCAATTAATGACTAAGCTAAAAATGACTAAAAGTTGGTCGTGTTATAAGATACTGTAAATTAGCTACTACTAGTCACTGACTCAAAAATGGTCATTTATATGCAAATTTTAGTCATTTGTTTAGTAACTAATTAGCCATTTTGTACTAGTTATGACATAGGTGAGCTATTGAAGCATTATGAGTCACTATAGTTACTAAGGCAATGCCATTATATAAGATGCATTGTCAATTTATAAGAATGTGATGCCACTATATAAGATGTGATGTCAATATAGTGATTATAAGTAATGCCATCGTGAGGGATGCCACATAGATAAATTTGTTACTGTTATAATGATCCAACCCATAAACAAATATGATGCCACAAAATTAATGATTCCAGACATAAACAAAGAACCATTGTAATGCGGATTACAGAAAATAGAATGAGCCACAAAATTATGATGTGTGAGTTACAAAAGTATGCCAATGGATGTGAGCCTCCACAAAACTTTGACAACCCACTGTTGGAGATCAATGCAATGGAAGAAACAATGATTAGTGTGATATATATATATATATATATCCGAGACATAGATCATATAATCAAGTCAATAGTATAGATGCAAGTTTCCACTAAAAATACGAGCTAACAAAACATACGAACTGTAGAGAAAATGTATGCAATACTTATGTGTTTATGGGAGACACAACAATAGGTAATTTATAGTTGTCTTTATGAGCGAAAGGTCGAGATTGTTGGGGCAAGTCAACATGAATCTTTGAGGGCCTACCTAAACATATTATTGGAGGGAAATTCAAATTTCCTTTTAATAATATTTTTCCCTCATAAAAAATGGAGTCGAATTTAACATCATCAATATTTCTTTTGCCTAATTAAATTTCCAGATCAAATGCAGGAAGGGGCTCAATGGGAATTTCTCCCTAGCTGCCAATTTCAACATGAAGGCCTCAGACAAATGTGTTGGCTAATTGTATATGGTGTTTAGTAGTTTCAGAGGAAAGATCATTAGAAGACAATGTTAACATACTTATACATAAGTCAATATCTAAATCAAAATAAGCGGTGGAATGTGCAAGGGATGGTGGTTTAGTAGAAGAGTTAGAAGAAGAATAGTCAATATATATAAACTTTTGGATCAAAATTAGAACAAAGGTCAAAGTATGTTGAATAAATGTGATGAAAAGAGTTCTAATATTTTCATACCTTTCATTGAATTTTTATAAGGGAACTTATTAGCCCAATGGCCTAGCTAGCCACAAACGTATCATTTACTTATTTTCTTTGGACTGGTCTGTTTCTTAAATGAAACTCTTTCCTTGAAAGATTGGCAAGACTCGGAGCATTTTTTTTCTTTCCTTTCCCTAAAGAGCATGAATAGTGACTAGGACCATATGCTTGCTTCAACCTTGGCTTAAAACAACTATAATCATAACTTTCTCTGAATTTGATATAGAGAGGTTGGTTGATAAATTTTGAGTGCTTATTATGTTTTTTAGAAGCCTTGAATTTGACACATGCATCCAACAAAGTTCTCTATTTCTTGATGTAGATCTACAAGACAATAATCTTAAAAAAAATCCTTTCTCTTCAAGTATCTTTATTACAAGTTTAGGGATAATCCCTGGCCATGATGCAATATAATATTTTTTTAATAAAATATTTACCCCATCTCCATATCTATATAGCAATCCTCGCATCATACATTTGTATTCATGCCTTAAGGAGAGATCACATAATCTTTGAGAAAGAAATAGATTATCATAATGGTTTTTATCTAATTTGATATCACCATAAAATTATGTACTGACATCCTTGACTAGGTTTGTTAGGGGCAGTGTGTCTCCTAGTTTGGCACCATCTCTAAGGACGCTCTCTCTATGCTTATGGGGTATATGTGTCCACCAATGTGTTAAGTAACCTATGAATTCCCAAGATAGTCTTGTATCTAATTCACTAAAGAATAATTTATCATTGGATAGGGTTCTTTGGGTTCTTATCCATCCTTCCCATGTGTGCAATGCCTTCATGATTTCTATAGGGGATTTAAATTTGAAGTCAGAGATAGGGCCTAAGTTACTAAGAATTGAAACGGTGTGATTTTCTATAGTATGAGCATACTCTCTAGGTGCCTTTGTCTTTTATTAGAGTCTAATCGAGTGAAAGGATCAATGAACGAGTATCCCATATATTCTTTTGTATGATCAGTTTGATCATAATGGTCATGTTTTATGACCTTGATACATGCAATTTGTTCTTTTATTTCCATCCACTTCTGTTGTAATGTAGAGACACTTTTGGTGCTTTGGCTACTTGAGCTTGTTTGTTTATTAATTCAAAGTAGTCCACTTTACTATCTATACCTTGTTCAATATTTACAACCTTAAGGGCTAAGTTAGTAGAACCTGATTTTTTTTGTCCAAATTTTTCTAGGGCCATGCTCATCATCTATATACAAAACAAGAGGGGGAGGAGGAGGTATCACATGGTATTTTATCTCATCAATAACTACTTCTATTTGGATAATTTGAAATACATGTCGTGAACATGGTATCAATTTCATCTTCACTAGATGACCCCGATTTACTTTTTTGCATTCTATTGATGGCACTGGACCCACCAAGAAAGGGGATCTCCCTGATGTGAAGTCCCAACTAGATCTCACACTATTTGGTGTAGGAGTCCCATCTGGTGTGAAGGCCTAGTTTCCATATACTTAGAGATTTGCCTTGGCTCTAGCTGTCAGCACATGAGAGTGTTACGCTGCTATCTTCAAACAACAAGGTACGTGTTCCTAGTGAGTGCATAATGTAACTGTGTCGTTAAAACCGAGGTGAAGGGGTAAACACGTACACCACCTAGCAAAGTAGTCTACACGAATTTGATGGTCATTATAATGAGAAAACAAAGATGGTATGCCGAGTATCCCACAGAGTAGTCCACAAGGATGTGACAGTGGTGATAGAAATACAACACATCTTCAACAATGTAAGTACTAAAAAACCCAAAGTAGTTCAACTATCTTAGTACAGGTTAAGAAAACATGCATTACAAATGCTTAAAGATTGGTATTACAAAAATCTATAAAACATGTTTGAAAACGTGTTGGCCTTAATAGGCTTCTGAATTAAGCAAAAGTCCCAAGACATATGTGCACACCCTACATCACTAGTCCCAATAGTGGGACATTGGAACCACTCCTCGCTCCTCAAAGAAGGAACTACACACTCTCAAGGCTATATGGGAGGAGGCCAGGTGAAAAGCCCTTGCTCATACAATGGGAGGGGTATATATAGAAAAGGGTGGTGCTTGACCCTTGTGACTCTTGGAATACCCTCATGATCGTTCAATTTCTAATAAATTTTCAACTAACCTGACTCTTCAACTTCTTGTGTGCGTTTATTGGACTTCACTTTACTTTACATTGAGTTACAATGGATATGACCCATAGTGGTGATGTGGCCAAGACAACTTATTACACAACTCAACATGACACTGCTGACATGTATTGTTTGGTTGTGGTGTCTGTGTCAAGTTGTTGCGCTACAGAGTGATGGATGTACTCTTGGTGTGCTTTGTATTCTCCTCTTCATGGCATAGTGCTGTGGGGCCTTCGATGGTCTTGGTATTGCATGATGGTTCAATGCATATGCTCCTTTAGCTTGTTTCCTGATGTGCTTGGTATGTCTGTCCAATTGTAAGCAAGTCTTCTAGCATGTGCAATCTTTCTTCATCCCGTTTGTCATCTCGCCATGATCTAATAGTGCACCTATTTCTGCAATTCACTCATGTCGGGATGACATCAAATCCAAAACCTCCTAGTCTAGCATGATGTATTGTTATCGTGTTCTGGGTGACAGTGAAGGAGGACAACTCCTTGAGACATCGCAGAGCGTAACTGAGGCTGGAATGAGGAACTCCAGGAGGAAAACCTTCACTGTCGAGAAAAATTGTGTAGTGACCACTGGAAGTCAGAATTAGGTAGTGAAGGACACCTGTGGTAGCTACAAGGTGGAACCTTGAGGGGAACTTTTGCACAGTTCCTAGAGGGAAGGCAAGACAGGGCTGCAGGGGACCTGTTGGGCAATTCTACAGCTTTCAAGAGTAAGGCATGAAAAGGTAGCAAGGGACTTATTGAGCATGACTGCAAAATTTTGGAGAACAGTGCAGGATAGGCAACAGAGGGCCTGCTAGACGTGACTGCAAAGTTTTGGATAATAGTGCAAGAGAGGCAATAGAGGGCCTGCTAAACAAGTCTGTGTAGTTTCTAAAGGTATTGTAGAGCAAGGTGGTAGAGGACCGGCTGGACATGTCTGCGCAGTTTTGGAGATTAGCGCGGGACAGGTAGTAGGATGCCTGCTGGACATGTTTGCACAGTTTCTGAAGGCAGTGCATATCAAGGAAACATAGGACCAACAGGACATGTCTGCGTAGTTTTGGAGATCAGTGCAGACCTAGGTCTTGGTGTAGTGCAGGGTTTCGTGGACCAGAAATAAGCTTGATGACTTTGTTTGAGAAATGCGCAGTTCAGTTTGGACATGAACAAAAATTTTGCGTAGTTCTGGGAGGCAGACAAGCTGCTCACCTCAGGGATTGTGTAGTGCAACTGGCCTAGAGGACAGCCTCAAGCATTGTGGAGGTCTGGGCAGCAGAGCAAGGTCACTGAGGGTTAAGACTGTGTTAGTGTCAGTCTTTCCAGCCTTCCTCCAGTGATCAAATATGCTCTTACAAAGTGATCTCAGAGTGCCAAGGTCAAATTTTGTCATTTCAAAGAGTTTTCAAGCAAAATTTGGTCACTAGGCATTAGGTCTAGGGTTTGCTCTCACTCCTTCTAAAGTTGTCCAAATGTCAGTCCATGTCATCATTCAGCTGAGTGTATCATCATTAAGAGGGTTGTCATCGTCATGTCAGTATCTAATGAGTCATTTCACACCTTGTTCATGCTTCAGTTGCACCTAGGCAAGGTCATTTCCCTCTCCTAGGGTTTTGAAGGCAGTTTCTCTTGGACGGTCAAATCACCGGAAAAACTTGTTTCCTGATGTTCATACACCTTCCCCTATCCTTAAAGTACCTTATCAAACACTTCCCATCCCTTAGATCCGTCAAATTCCTCATTTTTGCACAAACCCTAGTTTCTAGCTACAACCTGGCGATTTTCTAGGTTTGGCCTGTGTTTTGTCCTTTTTGACCCCTTCCCCTCACTCAATCTCTGAGATTTCACTTTCCCCTACTTCCTAACATCCCTCCCCACTCCCAAAAATTTCCCCAAGAATTTAGAAGCCCTCTATCCCCTTCATTTCGCTCCATTTCGACAAAATTCCTTGCTTCACACATCGGGACAAGTTTCACTCAACAACTGTTTCTGAGCAATCAAAGATGAATTTTGCAAAACTGAGAGAGGTTTTTGTCCACAACATGCCAAGGAAGAAAAACCTCTTTCACTTTTTACACAGGTTTCATGGTTTGAGAGAAATGTCAAAAATACCGGCGAGAACGAAGGTGCTCCAAGGACGGTTGGCCAAAGCACAAAAACGAAGGAAAACGCCCGATCCACTCCAAACTTTGGCCAAAGCCTCTTTGACTGAGCATGGTACTTGATTGGGGACTCCCAGCCCAAATTTCAAGAAATTTGGAGAAAATTTTATCATTTGTGAATTTTACAGGTTTTGGCCATTGGAGTGGTCTCACCCCGCGCGCGACCACTCGGGAGGACTGCTCAGAATCACAAAAAGTTGACATTTTTGGAAAGGGCATGCAAAAACTAGAATTACCTATACTTGGGGTCAACTTGATTTTGAGATTTGGGCCTCCAAAAGCTCAAAATACATCAAAATTTTGACTTTCTGCCCACTTTTTGAGTTGCAGAAAGTGACCTTGGGAGAATTGACTTTTTAGGGGTCAAATCAACTCCAAATCCAGAAATTCCACTTGGGATGGAAAGTAGACACACAGAGCTTTCCAATGAGCCATCTTTCACTTGATTTGGACAACTGGAACCCACTCAAAAAGTGCTGCAAAGGGGCGCGACCACTCGAGCAGGGGGCGCGACCACTCAGGGAAATTTTGCCAGTTTGACTATTTCGGCCTACAAAACTCAGTTTTTACTATGGTTGACTCTTAATGCTTGTAAATGATGGATTTTTGGATAATTTTCATGGAACATGGATACATTTAATCTCTCTTAACCCTTCTAGAAGCTTCCTTGATGTAAATAGTGAATATTAAATGCATGGATGGGTTACCTAAGTTTTAGAGGCAAGTTGTTTTGACTGCCTACTATCTAGTGCTAAGTTTAGAATTAGTTCAAACTGCTCCTAGGAAGCTGAGCTCGACCCCTAGAGGTGGGGAAAGGAGTTAGATGGTCTATATTATGCCTTCTCTTGCTCATTTTCATGGTTGGACTCTTGAGGGAGAAGCTCTATTGTATATTTTACTTGTATCTCTGCAATTTGAGGAAAAGGAAGGCCAGGGTTTTGCAGACTTCATTGTGGATTCTTGTGGATCATTGTGTTGATGGTGTGTCTCCTACTTGTTACTGTAAGTTTGTTTATGTGTTACATCTCTTAATCTATTGCTGCTGATTAAACAAAAGAAGTGATAAAGTTTGAACTCATGTTTACATGCTCAACTTTCAATTTTGTTTAATATTGATGTTTTCCACTGTCTAAAGAGGATTCAAAGTCCTTGTTTTCCCTCTTTAGCCCCCCTCTCTTTCTTCCGTGATCACTCATCCAAGCCAAAGGCATCAGCACAAGTTCCTACCTTGCCCCAAGACCCCCCTGCAAAAACTGAGCCCAATCCCCGCACCCTGAATTGCACTCCCTCCAATTGCCACCAAAAACCCCAAAAAACTTTAAATCAACCCTCCTTATCAGTTTACTAGCCTAATATCAGTGTTCCTAATTGGGTCAGCTCACCCCATTGAGAAAATACCTTGAGTCTGACCGGAGAGAGCCTTCTCATACCCCGTAGGGCTAGCTACGAGGTGAAATGGTTTGATGTTGCCTTGAAGGTTTACCTTCCTCAGCCTAGGGTGAAATCTCAAGCGCTAACATAGTGGCGACCATACTGGGGAGAACATCTAAACCTTTGCTCATTGACGTGTTATTTCATAAGTCTTAGACGGAGCCTGAAGTTACGCCAGGTAGCCTTCGAAAACGCTCTTGTTTTACATCAGCGTTAGTAGATAAACGCTGCTTCAGTCAATCTCCGTGAGCTTGTGAACGTAGCGCTTCATTGACACTTTACCCCAGTACATGTATCAAGTTCAGATCTGATTGTTGATAGTGGACAACGATCAGACACTTGAAAGGCTGAATCATTCACTTGGCGACTCCTTTCACTGAAGAATCCAACAACCTATGCTTCATGGTGACTTCACTGCAGGAAGATCAGTAGCTGTGAGATTTTCATGATGGACCTAATCGCAAGAAGATATGCTCCCTTGAGCCGAGATCACATCCCAGGTTTTCCGAATAAAATTCCAAAG
This sequence comes from Pinus tabuliformis, assembly GCA_031772625.1. NCBI lineage: Eukaryota > Viridiplantae > Streptophyta > Pinopsida > Pinales > Pinaceae > Pinus > Pinus tabuliformis. Next base: position 669,530,008 of record CM062809.1, on the reverse strand, counting down.
GTAGATTGGTCAAGGAATTTGCCTATATTTAAAGATGATGGTAAGAAGGATGCTGCTTTACATCTTGTTAGATTTCACATGCATATTCGCAAGTTGAAGGTTGATTTTCCTGAAGATTGCTTGATGAAGATATTCTTGGCCACTCTGGAAGGTAAAGCCCAATCATGGTATGAAATTTTGCCGCCTGCTTGTATTTATTGTTTAAAGGATTTTCATGCCTTGTTCATTGAAAGATATAAGGACTCTTATCCATCATTGAACTTAGTTCAAGACTGTTGCCAACATGCTTATAGTTTTATTGAAAGCCTTGAAAAGTTTTATGAAGATGATAATTTCATGGATGAAGAGATCATGGAGGCTCTGTATGAAAATCCATTTCAGCAGCACATAGAAATCTTAGAGGATATTTGTCAAGATCAGCAAGCTGAAGATTTCCATATGGTTGAAAATGAGGAAAGAGCAAATGTTGTTTCAAATTTGCCCACAGAAGAAGACAGCAACATGCAACCCATCAAAGAAAGCTCTACTGTTGAGATCATAGACAGAGTTTTGGATTCAGATGTTCATGAACAACAAGGTGAGATCTTTGTGCAAGTAAGTGATGAATCTCCTTTCAATAACTCAGTAATAAATGATAGTTTGAATGCCTTGTCATATGAAGATAATTATTGTTTAAGCAAAAGAAACCAAAAGGCATTGTCTCCTTTGTCTGAAGAGGAAATAGATCAGCTTTTGAAAGGTCTTGTTACAGCCCAAGCTACAGCAGATTCGCAGTGCGCACACAGTCAAGAAAGTGTTGGGAAAACTTTTTCCTCTGTTGAAAAAGATGACTGTCTTGTAGATCAGCAAATAGATAATGTTTTTCCTTCACAAAGATGATACTCCGGCTGTCATATCATTTGAAGATGACCTACCATGTTGTTAGACTACAGAAGATCAGAGCATACAGGATTACCTTTCAGATTCTTCATATGTTTCATGTGCTGAAATACTTTTCCAAGAAGAGATCTGCTCATCCATGTGTTCAGAATTTTTTTGAGGACCAGGAACATACTCTTTCCAAAGCACATGATGAAGGCATATCAGAATTTGAAGCAAAGGATACCTTGTTCTTTCAGCAGGTGGTGGCACTGGCAAATCTTCATGTTTTTTCACGATCCTCTAGCAAGTTTGTTGCAGCCAGCAGTGATAGTGTTTATTGCAGTGTTCAGTGATGAAGGAGATCATGGTCAGCTATGTTTTTGGATGCTCAGTTATAGGTTTGTATTGTTGACCAGAAGATCTGATAAGAAGAATCAATCAAGAAGGCATCTGCTTGATTGGTTGCATTGGCATTTTGATATAGTTTGATGTATATTGTCTTGTAAGAAACACAGGTGGTTGTCATCATGATTTCAAATCTTGATGGACTGCTGCCCTTCCATAAGCTTTGTAAGTTCTTGTTTTAGTTAAGTCAGTCATGAGTCATTTGTGTTTGGTCTATTGAGTGAGTTTTTTCAAGTTATTTCAGTTTGTCATCGAGTCGGTTTGAGTCAAGCTTCAGTTAAGTTTCAGTCAGTTTTCAGTCAAGTTTTCATTCAATAAATGTGTCAAATTTCTGTGTTAAAGGTGTAAATAATGACTCCATCGCCCAATGGTCGAAAGCACTGGTCTGCTCTCCCAGAGGTCTGAGGTTCTTGGCACCTCCAAGGAGCTACCATCCCCATTGGAGCCAATGTTAGTGTCAGTCTTTCCAGCCTTCCTCCAGTGATCAAATATGCTCTTACAAAGTGATCTCAGAGTGTCAAGGTCAAATTTTGTCATTTCAAAGAGTTTTCAAGCAAAATTTGGTCACTAGGCATTAGGTCTAGGGTTTGCTCTCACTCCTTCTAAAGTTGTCCAAATGTCAGTCCATGTCATCATTCAGCTGAGTGTATCATCATTCAGAGGGTTTTCATCGTCATGTCAGTATCTAATGAGTCATTTCACACCTTTTTCATGCTTCAGTTGCACCTAGGCAAGGTCATTTCCCTCTCCTAGGGTTTTGAAGGCAGTTTCTCTTGGACGGTCAAATCACCGAAAAACTTGTTTCCTGATGTTCATACACCTTCCCCTATCCTTAAATTACCTTATCAAACATTTCCCATCCCTTAGATCCGCCAAATTCCTCATTTTTGCACAAACCCTAGTTTCTAGCTACAACCTGGCGATTTTCTAGGTTTGGCCTGTGTTTTGTCCTTTTTGACCCCTTCCCCTCACTCAATCTCTAAGATTTCACTTTCCCCTGCTTCCTAACATCCCTCCCCACTCCCAAAAATTTCCCCAAGAATTTAGAAGCCCTCTATCCCCTTCATTTCGCTCCATTTCGACAAAATTCCTTGCTTCACACATCGGGACAAGTTTCACTCAACAGCTGTTTCTGAGCAATCAAAGATGAATTTTGCAAACCTGAGAGAGATTTTTGTCCACAACATGCCAAGGAAGAAAAACCTCTTTCACTTTTTACACAGGTGTCATGGTTTGAGAGAAATGTCAAAAATACCGGCGAGAACGAAGGTGCTCCAAGGACGGTTGGCCAAAGCACAAAAACGAAGGAAAACGCCCGATCCACTCCAAACTTTGGCCAAAGCCTCTTTGACTGAGCATGGTACTTAATTGGGGACTCCCAGCCCAAATTTCAAGAAATTTGGAGAAAATTTTATCATTTGTGAATTTTTTGAGAATTTTATAGGTTTTGGCCATTGGAGTGGTCTCACCCCGCACGCGACCACTCGGGAGGACTGCTCAGAATCACAAAAAGTTGACATTTTTGGAAAGGGCATGCAAAAAATAGAATTACCTATACTTGGGGTCAACTTGATTTTGAGATTTGGGCCTCCAAAAGCTCAAAATACATCAAAAGTTTGACTTTCTGCTGCCCACTTTTTGAGTTGCAGAAAGTGACCTTGGGAGAATTGACTTTTGAGGGGTCAAATCAACTCCAAATCCAGAAATTCCACTTGGGATGGAAAGTAGACACACAGAGATTTCCAATGAGCCATCTTGCACTTGATTTGGACAACTGAAACCCACTCAAAAAGTGCTGCAAAGGGCGCGACCACTCGAGCAGGGGGCGCGACCACTCAGGGAAATTTTGCCAGTTTGACTATTTCGGCCTACAAAACTCAGTTTTTACTATGGTTGACTCTTAATGCTTGTAAATGATGGATGTTTGGATAATTTTCATGGCACATTGATAGATTTAATCTCTCTTAACCCTTCTAGAAGCTTCCTTGATGTAAATAGTGAATATTAAATGCATGGATGGGTTACCTAAGTTTTAGAGGCAAGTTGTTTTGACTGCCTATTATCTAGTGCTAAGTTTAGAATTAGTTCAAACTGCTCCTAGGAAGCTGAGCTCGACCCCTAGAGGTGGGGAAAGGAGTTAGATGGTCTATATTATGCCTTCTCTTGCTCATTTTCATGGTTGGACTCTTGAGGGAGAAGCTCTATTGTATATTTTACTTGTATCTCTGCAATTTGAGGAAAAGGAAGGCCAGGGTTTTGCAGACTTCATTGTGGATTCTTGTGGATCATTGTGTTGATGGTGTGTCTCCTACTTGTTACTGTAAGTTTGTTTATGTGTTACATCTCTTAATCTATTGCTGCTGATTAAACAAAAGAAGTGATAAAGTTTGAACTCATGTTTACATGCTCAGCTTTCAATTTTGTTTAATATTGATGTTTTCCACTGTCTAAAGAGGATTCAAAGTCCTTGTTTGCCCTCTTTAGCCCCCCTCTCTTTCTTCCCTGATCACTCATCCAAGCCAAAGGCATCAGCACAAGTTCCTACCTTGCCCCAAAGACCCCCCTGCAAAAACTGAGCCCAATCCCCGCACCCTGAATTGCACTCCCTCCAATTGCCACCAAAAACCCCAAAAAACTTTAAATCAACCCTCCTTATCAGTTTACTAGCCTAATATCAGTGTTCCTAATTGGGTCATCTCACCCCATTGAGAAAATACCTTGAGTCTGACCGGAGAGAGCCTTCTCATACCCCATAGGGCTAGCTACGAGGTGAAATGGTTTGATGTTGCCTTGAAGGTTTACCTTCCTCAGCCTAGGGTGAAATCTCAAGCGCTAACAGACTGCACAATGCAGCTCAGTCGGATTCCAGTGGAAGAGGGTTGTCTGGGCGAACAGATTTTCAGGAAAATGGCTAAGTGTTTAAAGCAAGTGAACTTGTGCATACTTGACATTGTGATCGTACATTTAGCATACTTTGACGGTGAGACAACACAGACCACTAGTACAACAAGACAAAACATGCCCTCAGTGAGATTGTCTTAGAGTTGAAAGTGACAAGCGCGACACTTGAGATAGACCTTCAGACAACCGTGAGGACACTTGCACGACAACACTTACAAATTTGTGTGTAAGTATGATGAATTTTAACACATCAAAGACAACCCAAACACACAAAGAAAAAACCTTCAAACTCACCAGAACAAGATTGCAAGCATGACAAAGCAATAAATATGCCAAAAGATGACAATTGGTAAAACAAGCAAAAGGGTGAAAAGACTTCACAAGAGCTCATGGGGTGAGCTCGAGTGTTTGCAATCATCAAAGGAAAAATGAAGGAAGGCTCTGAAATCTGGATGTAAGCCAAAATTTTGGAGGGTTTTGCAGTTGCTACAACTTAGTGTACAATGGTTGAATACTAGCTTCTTTGTTTTGGTTCGTTTACAATATAGGGCCTTGGCCTTTCAGGGAGTATTGATTCATTGTGCAGATCGCTTCGTCTTCCCCACTTACCCTATGGACAAAGATGATTCACCTTGTACTGACTCAGTTGAATGCCACAAAATTCAGCTAGATCATAATGTTTCAAATCAAAAAGGGTAATTTGGCACGTGAGGTTAAGATTTTCAGAGTATATTTTTTCATCTCTACTGTTGCTCCACTACCAGCAAGCTTGGACAATACCATGACGGAGTCACATAGGAACACAATCATTTCTCCACTATGATCGAGCCTGAACAGTACCCCGGTAGAGTTTCCTGCTTCACTCTCTGCATAGGAAGCCTTTCTCTTCTTTCGCCTTTGTTATTTTTTGAAAGAGAACTATGCATAGGCACTTATTTAGTTTTGGGGCGGAAGAGGGATCCTGACTTACTAAGAGTAGGAGAGTTTGTTCCTTCATAGAAGCATATAAATACATTTGATTCAGGTTTGCTCGTTTAGATTTTCCCCTTCTCTGTTTCTACTAGTTGGATATGTTTGAACACACCATAGCAGAAAACTAAGTAAGCATGAGGTTTCCTAGACTGGACACAGGTTCATGGTTCAACCAAAGATTTCCTTACAGACGGATCGTATTTTTTGTTCAAACTTCATTGACCAAAAGTTACAACCAAGAACAAAGAATATGGACACATGATTGGCCAAGCGTTGCAGTGTCACAAGACCCTTTGAACTTCAACCACATACCCATTTAGAAACCAGAACACAGTGCATGAACAACATGTAGGTTTTAACCCCGTACAGAAATTACCTGCATACAAATTCTAAAACACAGAAAATAAACAATGCGAGATCATAACACATAAAACACATATACACAGAGATTTTCCCCTGGATCCCAAACCGGGACTACCAGCTTGATTTTTCATTATGTTCCTTTCAATGTTACAATACATATTTATACATGTCGAAGCATCCAATACCATGGACCAAAAAACCATCACGTCTAATACCATGGACCAAAAACCATCATATCCAATACCAGGGACCGAAAACCATCGCGTCCAAAAAACATGTGCGAAAATCATGCACAAAACCATAGGTGGGTCCGCCCAACCTAACATAGGGTCGAAAACCAAAATTTTCTGGGGCGTTGCCCTGGACCCCATAAAGTGGGGTTACAGGTGCCCTTCAAACCCCCTATTAACTACGTGGAAAGAATATAACACAACCCAACATTCTCCCACTTGTTGTTTTCTTTCCACAGGGGGCCACAAGAGAGCTTAGTCATTTTCCCAACCCTGAAATGCCCATTGTCTCTCTACACCAAGATAACTTCTCAGAGCTCATAGATTTTGTCAATGCATCTGTAGTATTCTTCAAAGTGTCCACCTTTACCAGCAACACCTTTTTGTCTTCTGTCATATCCCTCACAAATTTATACTAAACATCAATGTGCTTTGTCTTTGAATGATATGCAGGGTTCTTTGCCAAGAAAATTTCACTTTGGCTATCATAGTCTATCCTTATAGCTTCTTGTACTAACCCCATACTTGAACACAATCTCTACAACCAAACTGCTTCCTTGCTTGCATGAGTGGCTGCCATATATTCTGCCTCTGTAGTTGATAGTGCCACTACAAATTGTTTCTTACTCATCCAACTGACTGCACCTCCAAATAGGTTAAACACATACCCACTTGTAGATCTTCTCTGATCCAAATCTCCAGCCCAACAAAGCCAAAAATATCCAACACTCTGTCCAATCTTGGTCTTCCTTGGTAGCACAAACCATAATCACTAGTGCCACACAAATACCTGAAAACCCGCTTCACTGCTATCCAATGCTCCTTTCCTGGTTTGATATATAACCTGCTCAATACTCCCACTACATGTCCAATGTTTAGTCTAGTGCAAATCATTGCATACATCAGGCTATCGACTGCACTTGCATATGGAACACGAGACATGTCCTCTTCCTCTTCTTGTGTCTTGGGACATTGTTCAGTAGATAACCTCACACCTACAAGAATAGGAACCTTCACCGGTTTACTATCCTGCATATTAAACCTCTACAGTATTGTCTCGACATACTTCCTCTGGTTTAACCAGAGCTTCCTCTTTGCCCAGTCTCTTTTAATTTCCATGCCCAAAATATAGTTTGCAGCACCATGATATTTCATGTCGAATTTGGAGGACAATTGGGTCTTCAAATCCTGGATAATTTCTTTGTCATTTCCAACCAGCAACATATCATCCACATACAAGACCATAAATAAATAACACGGTCACCAATTAATCTAAAATACACACAGTGATCTGCTTTGCTTCTGGTGAAGCCAAGTCCCTGTATAAATGTATCAAATTTCTGATACCACATCCTTGGTGACTGTTTTAAACCCATACAGAGACTTCTTTAACTTGCATACTGGTTCTTTCTTACCCTTCGCTGCAAAGCCTTTAGGTTGCTTCATGTAGATTTCCTCTTCCAGATCCCCGTGAAGAAATGTTGTCTTCACATCCATCTGTTCTACCTCAAAATCAAAAGCAGCAGCAATAGATAAAAGTAATCTAATAGAAGTTACCTTGGCAACAAGAGAAAAAATATCACCAAAATCAATTCCCGACACCTCGAAATAACCTTTTTCTACCAACCGAGCTTTGTATTTCTCCACTTTTCCTTCTACATTTGTCTTCTTTTTCAACACCCATTTGCTGCCAATGGGTTTCCTTCCAGCCAGCAACTCCACTAGATCCCAAACCTCATTTTTGTGCAAAGATGCCATTTCATCAACCATGGCCTTTTTCCAGAGTTTTCCATCCTCTGAATCTACTGCTTCCTTCACAATTCTAGGATCATCATCAGTAATATATAAAGAAAAATTTGAATAGAAAGCAGATGGACTATAACTTTCAAGCTGCCTTCTTTCTCAAACTGATCTTCTCACAGCCGGAGTTTGTGGCTCTTCATCTTTTGCTTCTTCCTCTTCTGTAGAGTCTGATTCTTCCTCCTTTAGCTCAAACTCTATCTTCTTAGGTTCCTTTCGTTGGACTTCATGTTTAATAACATCTTTCACCTCTCTGAACACCACATCTCAGCTGTACACAACCTTTCGTGTGACTGGGTTCCAAAGCTTATAACCCTTTAAACCATCCTTATACCCAATAAAGATGCACTTTTTTAAATTTACTATCCAACTTGGTTCGTTTCTCCTTTAGAACATGTACATATGCATCACATCCAAATACCCTCAGATGTGAAAGAGAGTGTTTCTTACCAATCCATACCTCTTGTGGAGTCTTATCCTCCAACGCTGATGAAGGTGACATGTTGACTAGGTAACATGCAATATCCACCGCCTCTGCCCAGAATTCTTGTCCTAACCCGGTACCACTGAGCATGCTTCTTGCCCTTTCCATCAACGTCTATTCATTCTTTCTGAAACTCCATTTTGATAAGGTGTATATGGAGTAGTCTTCTACCGTGCTATACCACACTTTTTACAGAATTCTTCAAATTCCTTACTGCAAAACTCTCCACTGTTATCTGTCCTTAGCACCTTTATCTTATTCTCTGTCTAGTTTTCCACAAGAGCCTTAAATTCTTTAACCTGTCAAAGACTTCAGATTTATTCTTAAGGAAATATATCCATGTATTCCTTGAGAAGTTATCTATAAATGATACATAGTATACAGAATTACCCAGTGATGGAACCTTCACAGGTCCAAACACATCACTGTGCACAATTTCTAATATTTGTTTCACCCTCTTACTACCAGAGGGGAAACTCACCCGATTTTGCTTCCCATATACACAATTTTCACAGAAATCAAAATCCAGAGAGCTATTACTCATACCTTCTACCATACCTTTACCATGAAGTATCCGAAGGCCCTTTTCTCCAATATGTCCAAGACTTTAATGCCACAATATGGTCTTCTCTCTAGAGACCACTAGATTTTCTGCTCCACTTTTAGGAACCACAAAACTATTGCACCCATCAATAATAATGCTACCTTGTAGCTTGTACAGAGTTCCAATCCGAACTCCCCGCATCAATACCAATGCTCCCCGAACCATCTTGTAGGTATCCTTCTCAAACACTGTTTTTACACCTGCATCATCCATCTTGCTAACAGAAATCAGATTTCTGGCTAATGCAAGAATATGTAGAACACCTAGAAGCATTCTAACCCTTCCACCATGCAACTTCAACTTTATTTTTCCGTGACCAACGATTCTAGCCTTCCTGTCATCCCCCAAGAAGACATCACCACCATCATATTTCTCATACTTGCAGAGCCACTCTCTATGGGGAGTGAAGTGAAAGGATGCACGTGAGTCAATCAACCATGCCTCATGATCTACGTGTGTACTTAAAGAAGCCAAGTACACATCCCCACCTTCATCTGAGGTGGTTTTCACCCCTGCAGAAGGAGCCTCATCAGATCCCTTTCCCCTTTCAGGAGCTTTAGATTTACAGTCCCTTTCGTAGTGTCCTTCCTTTCCACATTTCCAACACACCACATTTACAGGTTTTCCTGGAGATTTAGATCTCCCTTTAGATTTAGATCTCCCACTCAATGACTTATTTTTGTTTCTGTTCTAGGTCCGCCCTCGTACAGACAAGGCATCACCATTTTGGCTCTCCATATTTTTCTGCCTCATCTCCTCCGTCAGCAAGGATGAGACTATTTCATCAAAATGCAAGGCAGTTGCATTGCTGCCTATTGCAATAACCAAACTATCCCATGAATCTGGTAGAGAACAAAACAAACTGAGGCACTTATCATCATCTGAAATTTTAATATCAACAGATGCTAACTGACTTACCACAATATTAAATGCATTCAGATGCTCTGTCACCAAGTCTCCATCTTTCATCCTCAGGTTATACATATTTTTCCGCAGGAACAATTTATTCACCAAAGACTTAGATTGGTACAAAGTCCATAACTTGTCCCACAAAGCCTTCGACGTAGCTTCCCCTGATACATTCAACAATACTGAATCTGAGACACACAATCGTATTGTTCTCTTTGCCTTCCGATCCAAATTCTTCCATTCTTCATCGGACACTCCATTGGTTTAGTACTCAGATCTACTGCAATCCACTGGTCTTTATCCACCAACATATCCTCCATCTTGAGTTTCCACAACTCAAAACTCTGACCATTAAATTTCTCGATCTCTATCTTTCACTGCTCGCCATCTTCTTTCACCACCAAAATTGATCTCGCAGATCTCCCACTGAACAGGGTCTACCACAGGCCCGATGAAACCCCTCAGCAGCAAAGGCATCCCCTTGAAGCCAAAACAACTCTGATACCAAATGTAGGTTTTAACCCCGTACAGAAATTACCTGCATACGAATTCTAAAACATAGAAAATAAACAATGCGAGAGCATAACACATAAAACACATATACACAGAGATTTTCCCCTAGATCCCAAAACCGGGACTACCAGCTTGATTTTCATTATGTTCCTTTCAATGTTACAATACATATTTATACATGCCGAAGCATCCAATACCATGGACCGAAAAACCATCGCATCCAATACCATGGACCGAAAACCATCGCATCCAATACCATGGACCAAAAACCATTGCGTCCAAAAAACATGTGCGAAAATCATGCACAAAACCATAGGTGGGTCCACCCAACCTAACATAGGGTCCAAAACCAAAATTTTTTGCGGCGCTGCCCCAGACCCCATAAAGTGGTGTTACGGGTGCCCTTCAAACCCCCTATTAACTACGTGGAAAGAATATAACACAACCCAACCCAAAACTTATTTGCATAGTGAAAATAAATGGAAAACTCAACACGAAAGGAAAAACAAAATGAGAGGAAAGGCATACACAACAAGGAAACAAAACCAGAAGACAAGAAAGCAAAATGACTAAAGAAACAGGATGTGAAATAAGAAAACCATGACGGACTACGAGTGCAAGATGAGTGCAAGGAAGGGAAAACTGAGATGAAACTAATCCTACTCTTATCCTAACAGCTAAATGGTCAGGGTTACGTAAATGAAATTTCTAGTGAAGCCACCATAGTCGCTCCCGACCATGGAAAATTTTAGGGGCTAATATTCACAGGTGGGCTAATTTTCCATGATTTTTCCAAAAAAAGATTCGCCAATTTCCATTTTTATAAAAATGACTCGCCCAAATTTTACATTCTAAAATTATTTTATATTAAAAATCACCAACATTATATAGAGAGTATATATAAAATCATTATAAATTTGAATAATTTTACAAATACATCAATAAAATTTTTATAGTTTGCATATTAGGGAATAGTGACATTTACCAATGTTTTTAAACTTCAAGATAATTTTCCATCCTTAAAACTTTCCCTGCGAGTTCCGACCTGCATCCACAAAGATACAAGTGATTAAAACAGATAAAAAGTAGTGTGCAACAAAAAATACAAAAACTTGAACAAGTTGCACACGGAAAGGAAGGTCTTTCCCATGGGCAGAAAGATGTGTCACAACCACCCAACACACATGCTTACCTTTCTGATGGATACCCTTTCTAAACAAACCTCAGAAGCTTCTTGCGGATGCATCCTTGTCTACACCGAGCTCCTTAGAAAGCGCAAGGAAGGATTGAAACTTGTTGCGTGCAACATGGTTTTCCAAGTAATATTGTTCCAACCATTCAATGGTTGGATCATAAAATTCTTGATGGTCATTTGGAAAGCCTCTTGATTTTTGAGAGGATGAATTCTTGATTTGAAAGATGGGATCACGATGGGAATCTTGTAAGGAAAAATAAATTTGATCATTCTCAGCAGTCATGCCAAGACAATGAGGACTTGCCATAACCATCAACGCAGGCTGAAGTGCCTCATCTGCTTGATGGAAATCTAAAGAGAGAGATATTAAATAGTGAAGATCAGAGAGTGCAAAGCAACTGTCATTGGATGTGCTGATGGGAAAATGATAAGTTGAGTGATAGTCACCCAAGATAGAGGAATGATCAGATGAGCTGGTTGAGACGTCAGATTCCCAGTTTGAAATGAACAAAGAAAAATTCATTTGAACAATCTTGTGAATGCTCTGAACAATGGAACCAAGTTCGTTGTGAGCTAGACATGACGGACCACCTTCCTGCAACTGGTGAAAAATTGTGCAGGCATCATGGTCATCACAAGAATTTAAAAGAGATGCCAACATTGTGAATGCGTGAAACCAGTTGGGGAGAGGAACTTGATTCATGTGATAGTGTGTGCATCATCACACAAGGGGATTGCTAGTGTGATGAGTGGGCAGATTCACAGTACAAGATTCGTAAGAAGACTGAGGAGATGATCATGAGAGGGAAAATTTGATAAGTATGATTGCGGGAAAAGATAGTCTTTGAGATGATCGACTTCACAATTCCATGATTTCATGAGAGATAGACATTCCCAAACCGAGTTTGATGTAAGAGATGTGCATGAAGATGGACGTGCTGTAACAGATTCGTGGATTCGGCCATAAGTAAAATTTTGAAAATTTGAAAGATCACACCCAGAATACCAAACATTTTTTACATGGGATCCACATTGAATGAAACCATGCAGATAGATGGATTGTGCATGAGAAAACTAGATTTGATTTAGTTCGGGGGCTTACCAAAGTCGTGAGGTCTTGAAATAACCATCAACGGACGTTGAAGTGCCTTGACTCCCTGGTATGTTCTGGAACTTTCTAGAATTGCAGAATCATATTTGAAGTGTGAACCAGATCATGCATGGCTTGAGGATGGTTGTTGTTGCTGATTTCAAAATTGCTCTTAGGATGGCAGCCATCTCTGTCACAGGTTTCACTAGATTTTTCAGCTTCAGCAAGCTGATTTGAAGAGTTGTCTTCATGCACACTAAGAGATGACGGGGAATGGGAAGAACATTGTGATTAGACTATTTTCAACTTCATCATGGACAGACTCACTGCCTTGTATCAATTGAGGAGATAAATCATCAGATAAAGAAACAAGAGAACATGGAGTATCTTCGACGCATGTGGATGCGTTGTGAATGGTAGGACACACAGGCAAGTGAGGTGAAGAGGATGTTTCGATAAGAATGTCTTCTTTGACCGGAGCACATTCTAGATATGAGTTAGAGACTTCATGAGAAAACAGAAGATCACATGATGTGCTTGGGTGCTCATCATAGCATATGGAAGCATGGGAGTGATGACTACCTAAGACTAGGGTTGATCGAAAGAATTAATTGTATAGGATGTTCCACCGAGATTAGTAGATTGAGAATCGTTCAAGAATGGAAGCTCATTGTTTTGATGCACACAATTTTGAATCAGAGAGGGAAGATTGATAGTGTCCTCACATTTTCTGCTCCTCTGCCTCTGTAATGTGACTGCCTTGCACCTGACCGCAATTTGAGCCAACAACTTGAGAATCAAGTGAATGCAAACAACTAATGGTGAAGTGGATTGATCAAGCGAGTCATGGTACAAGGAGTCATGGCTTGTAGATGATGGAGGATGGCAGAGATGCAGATCAAATTCGAGACTTGAGTTATGAATGGTGACATCCTCTTGTGGAATGAGGGGTGAGTCTTCGCTATAGGCTTTCTGAGCCATTCTAAATTTCCTCCCATTGAAGCAGGAGATGGATGAGAAGATGTGCTAAGGGACCAATGCTGCCCAGATTTCGTAGCTTTTTTTTTCCATCACTTCAAGGGGGCA